>OW028585.1:6468801-6948801 GCA_932294295.1 Alitta virens | reverse complement strand
TATCTGTTTAGAATAACAATATTCGAAATATCTTTTATTATTAATAGCAAAATCTTCATCATTGTTACAGATGCACACAGCTGGTTCTTTATATTGTTAAAATTAGAATTTGTTGTTAATATTTCAAAATGGTGCAGTTGCTATATCTTTTTCCATAAATAATTGCAGTTTTCATAAATTAATTCATTGTTGCTTCAAATTCAAAACTTGTAATCTAATTGATTTTTCTTTCATTCTAATTATATTTCATATACTGTACAATATTATTTTGGTGAAAATTAGAATTGTTTGTGGCATGTAATTTATTTGTAATTGTTTCATGTAAAATAGATTACTTATAAACAAAAACTAGATTGATTACTTAAATTACTTAAATCAATCAGCGGATCATTTAAGACATTTAAGGAGTTGAAATTTAAGTGAAGCAATCACGGTTGTTAAGGCAACCTCAGCTATAAGACCACATGATTATCCTATATATAAACAAAAACAGAATTTGACAATCTTACCAAAACATTTGACTGATATTGTGACATTGTACCAGAAGATTTGACTGATATTGTCAAATTATTTAATTGTAGACTCTAAAATAGTCATTCAGTCAAAAAAAAAAAATATATATATATATATATTTGAGATAATATTACCAAAAATAAGATAGTTATTCAGCTAACATTATGTCAGCATAGCAATATTGTCACCATATTTAAATAAGTGTAGACCCTAGAAAAACATGCAGAAATATCATAGGTATGATATTACCAAAAATATATTGGCAATATAATTTTACGTAAATTAAATTCATTGCAAAGTGTAAGATTTTTACAATATGGTAAACTTGGACAACATGTGAAAAATATGTTGTAAATGAAAGATATTGGTAAATTTAACCATGTATTTAAAATAAATAATACAATAATACATGAGAATAAATTAAATAGAAAATTCGGCCAAAAACGTGATTTAGGATTATATCAGATTAAATTAATTTAGTAATTACGCTGTCGCAAAACAATCAAATATCTTTCTGAAATTCAATTTTAGAATATCTTCAGATTTCTAGATTTAATAGCTACATAAATTGGATTTTTTTTTCTAAGGAAATGCTTTACATCCTGTCATTTCTATCGATTTTTTTTTCTACAAGTTTCCATGCATATTTATTATTAATCTCAGATCTATTTGATTGAAAACTAATTTTCAGAGTAGTCCAAAATTGTCACATCATGCCTTAGCTTTAATTTTATTGGTATTCATTAAACATCCCACATTCCTGTTAATAAAAGAACAATTTAATATAATTTAATATAGCAGTAAATATGTATGTCATGTGAGATTTCAATCACATAGATCGTGATTTGATTATATATCTAATTTATTAAATTACTTTCTAGCAATCGATTACAGTTGATTTCGTAAACTTGCAAACTTAACTCCAGTATGTAAGAAAGGACCACCTATAAAGTCCACCTCACAATAAGACAACCTCACTATTAAGATCACCTCACTATTAAGACAACCTCACAGCTAAGACCACCTCACAATAAGACAACCTCACAGTTAAGACCACCTCACAATAAGACAACCTCACTATTAAGATCACCTCACTATTAAGACCACCTCACTATTAAGATCACCTTGCTATTAAGACCACCTCACTCTTAAGACCTCACTATTAAGATCACCTCGCTATTAAGACCACCTAACTATTAAGACCAATTCACTGTTAAGACCACCTCACTACAAAAGCTATCTTATAGGTCCAAAGGGATGCCGACCCCTGAGGCTATAAGATCAAAGGATCCCTGTAGGTGCCTGCGGCTAATAGGTTGTGATCTTGTTTGCCCCCCGGGCATTTAGTACATGTGTACTGTCATTGAAAAAACGTCATAGCCCTGCGGCTACAGTCAAATGTAAATGGACTTTCACCCCCTCGGGCATTGACATTTAGTGAACATTTAGTTTAATGAAAAACTAAATATCAATAATAATAATAATAATAATAATAATAATAGCAATAAGAATACGCGTTATTACTCAATCATTTCAGTTAACATTGAGGCTATGGAGGGTGCGGATGTCTCAGAAGAATTTATACCCGAAGTTATTGTTTCAGATGTAAAAAATGAAAATGCTAGCAATGATCTTCATGATGCAATAATTTCCAGTAATGCAGACATTAGTTCTACTAGGAGCAGTGGTAGTCAGTGGAAGATATTTGGTGGAACTATACCAAAAAATGAAGTGATTTTTATTTGTCAAGTTGTAATTCTCTATATTGTCATCCTCACTTGTATAGTCAATTTGTCTCTTGGTAATGGAGACAGTAATCTTTGGACTGCTCTTTTGTCCTCATCACTGGGAATAATGCTGCCGGCTCCAACATTGTCCACCAGGAGGAGGAGGAGGAGCTGACTACAGAGCCCTCGAGGCAGATAGCTCTCATTCTGACATGCTATTGGCTAAAGTTCTCCGCAAAAGGACTAGTGGCCGACATATACCCTGCGGCTCTAAGAATACTCTGTAGTCTGTATAAAGAAGGTCTCTCTACCATCAGTCAGCATTCACTTGAAGATTTGAAAATATACCTAACTATATACATACACATCCTCGAGGGCTCTCCTTTTGACAGCATCATCATGACATCCAGCCAACTTAGCACTCAGACTCCTCAAGGATCCAATGGAATGACTGTCAATCTGTCGGAGCACACACGAGTTATTGCTCATTCAGCTCAACAATACAAGTCAGGCTACGTTACAGTGTCACGCTACAACTGTGACACTTCCAAATGGAGGAATGTCCACATCGCCAAGAAGTCATTTGAAAAGCTGAAGGAGGCCTCTGTCGATCTTTACAACTCACTGAGTATTGGTGAAGCCAGACAAGTCTGTTTGACCAAGAGACAGTTTGCCATGATAACCAAGTTTCAGAGGAGTGACAAGGAACCATTACACTATGTTTCCTTTCTACATCCCAAGACTGAACAGGAAAAACTCACAGATACCAGCGAATGTCATCACAGTAAGACCATTAATCTCCGTAAAGAAGAATACGAAAAATTCCAAACCGCTATGGATGATATTTATCAGGTCATCATTACACCACCCAAAGATGGAGAGGGAAGCCCTACTAATCTGGAGGAAGCCACAACCATCAGGGCTTATCAGTGGAATGTCCAGGAACGTGGAATGAAGTCTCACACCTTATACCCCAGTCGTAAAGACTGCGAAGACAGCGTCAAGGGCTACATCTCAGGACTCCCCGACCATGAGAAGAATTGTGACTATGACGTGATCGAACTCGACGTACACAGGGCCAGTAAAATGGAAATTTTGGAGCAAGTGTTCTGTAACCAGGTTCTAGACAAAACGGGTCATTCCTGGACTGACTTGATGATGAACTCGCCGACATGCGAAGAGATTGACATTGCTCTCTCGAAAGTACTTAAAAGTGAGGTCTTACGGATTGCTGAACGAATTGCTGCCGTCCTGAATCATAAACGATTGTATTTCATGAGCGATGTGTATGACATTTTTGTGTATCTCGGCGGTATTGAAAGAACCAGGGAAATTCTGGCAAAATGTGTTGTCTCACCGCCAGACCTACAGTCATGTAGACTGATAGATTCTTGTTACCAGAAGGTTGTAAAGAAAACTATGTAGAGTACCCTGTCAGTCTTTTAAATGACTATCATCTTGTATATTAGTTTCTATAAATATATATATATATATATATATAGTCTTGTGTAACCTGTAATTGTTTTCTTCATAACACAATAAAAATTTGTTTGAACTCTGATTCTATCTTGCTGTATCATTTTGTTCTAAGAAACAGAAAAGGAAAAGGTGCCTGTGAATTTCATTATTGCACCACCGGGAAAAAAAAAAAAAAAAAAAAAAAAAAAAAAAAAAAAAAATAACACAGCAAATATAATAAATTTAAAAAGCAATGCATTTATTATTATTATTATTATTATTATTATTATTATTATCGAGAGAAGTCTGATAATGTCAATGTATTAGAGCTCTGTTTACATGCGGAGCTGATTTATTTAATGTCGATTAAAAACACTATTCATTAAGAATACTCTCAATTCTAGTTTACACGTAAGTCTTCATATGTTACAAGTTATTTTCACAATTCCTGCAACATTCAATAACACAATGCACTAGACAAGTTATTGTCGCAATTCGTGTAACATTCAATAATACAACACAACAGACAAGTTATTTTCACCATTTCGTGTGACATTCAATAATACAATGTAATACATAGGTTATTTCCAGACGATTATACGAATAAATACAAATAAACACAGCATTCAATAACGCAATGTACAACATTCCAAAAAATAAAAAATAAATAAATAAATAAATAAATAAAAAAGGCAACAATACTTTGATAGTAAAGAATACAACATACAGACATGCAGACATGCAGACATACAGACATACAGACATACATACATACACACACACATACATACATACATACATACATACATACATAAATACATACATACATACATACATACAGGCTATTTCTACTACGATGGGTGGTTACAATTGGTGTTCTGTGGAGGCAATTAGAATTTCAGTTAAAAGCCGTAAGGTAGAGTATCATATGTGCCTCGTACTAAGCGTCTCTTGGAGTAAGTCACACGGAATTTCTTAATTTCCTCTCTATTAAAAAGCTTGAATTCATATTTTTTGCGCCTTATGTTACTGTATGGTACAGCAACATGAGGTTGTTGATCTATTGTCAGTGAATGGTTGTCAGGGTCAGCCCAAAACAACACCAGTTCACAAATGCTGTCAAAGTTCAAAAGTCGGGCTACTTCATGGTTCAAAGTGAACCCTTTGAGTTTGGTCGTTCTGTCATCATCATTGGTCAAGTAGGCATATGACTTGGGTCCGCTACTCACAAAACGTGAGATGAACTGCTTTGCCTTCAATTCATTGGTCCACTGACCAAGATGATCCCCCATGTCTGGTGTGTATTGTGAAACATCCCCCTCTGTGTATTCATAGACAACACTGTCTGTATCAAAATAGAGCACCCTTCGTCCCAAGTTATGTAAGACATTAAAAAGACGACTCCTTGCATTGGCAGTGGTGAAGGCAGCAACAAAAACATTAACATGAGCCATTTCGGGGAGGAACCCCTCAGTGTGAACATACTCAACCATGCAGCGATTACTGTCAAGGACATGCATACCCTTGAGTGCGATTGAGGGGTTTACCAGTAGCTTGAAAATATCAGCCCCTGTTTCGGCAAGCTTGTGAGTACGGTGATTGTTGTTTTCACCAAACTTGCCCCAAAAACTGTTCAAGAGCAGTTTATTCGTGGCCCTTTTCCCCGAATTGTATGAAATGTTTTCTCGATCTAGTTTGATGCCTTCAACCGCTTCATACTGATCGATATACTCGGTCTTCGCTTCATGCGTCATGTCAGAGGAAGGCCAACCCGATGCCTCCTGCTTTCCTTTCAGGAACAAGTTCACATAGTCAGAAAACAGGCCGGGTGTGTTTTGTGTCTTATCGAACTTAGCCGTTTCCTTAAAGTGATAGACCTCAAAGATCTTGATTACAGTGTAGCCTACAGCCAGTGCATCTCGCAGATCAATTGAGGTCCATGTGCCGACTAAGTCGCGTTGATCATCAGTGCACATACAGTCCTCCTGACACGAGTTGAGCGCACACTTTGTACAAAGAGGAAATAACAGTTTCCCGCCAGCACGTAGTGGCAGACAGGGATGGTAGAGTCCTCTAGGAGGTCGCACCCTTGCCTGTACTAAACCAAAGAATTTTTCAATGTCCTGAGGAGGGGGATCAATGATAACCTCAGGAATCCCTACTGGAAAAACGTCGTTTTTCAGCACCATAGGGTATAAGGAGCAGATGTCCACATACCCTATCCGTCTCCCCTCACCAGCCTCATGATAGAGTTTAACAGCGTTCACGCGTCCTCCGTAAAAAGCAGAACGTGGGTCAAGACGCGGAAGCAGCTCGCTGTTTCTCTCAATATCCCTCAGCCTCTCATTCCTCTCAAGCATAAGCTTGAATTCACACTCCCACATGACATGAACTTCAAAGTTCAGCTCTCTTCTCAGATATTTGAGTCTGTCATCGGTTCTCATATATAGAGTTTTCAAACTCTCCCCGGTATGCGGGTGACGGACATTGGATGGTGTGTTTGGGCCACCGAAACACCTCCTGCAACCATGGTACACGCACCCGTGAAATTCCCAGGCAGTCTCTTTCCCGGTTGCCGTGTCACGGTGATAGCCATCTAGTTTCAGCCAACCATCCTTAGTCTGATTGATCACTCTGTGCTCACCGCCATTTCGAGCATGCTGAATGGTCAAATCGCGTCTTTGAGCCTCATACTCGAGCCATATGATAGAGACTCTACTGTGCGTGTCTAGCCCTGCAAAACCGCAAGATGGCATCCGAGCAAAGGGAGTGGAAACGAATTCCATGCTCTTGATGTCCACTGCACAGGGGTCAACAGCTCCTCCATCCTCGGTCATGAGACTCAATTGAGCATTTTGAAGGTGCCCCACCAGCTTAACATCGTCCTGGAGTGTCACACAGTACTTCTCTGTTAGGAACATGTGCCTATACGTTGCCATACAGACACTTGCCAGAGTGTTGTACTGGAAGGGGTCAATGCCAACCAGTTGCGTCACAGTCTCACCTCCTTCTCCTACGTCTACAACCTCCTCTCTCGACGTTATGCCTATGAGCCATTCCCTGAAAGCATTGCAGCTCTCTTGTAGGATATTGACGTCATCTTCACAATAAGCCAGTATTTCCTTCTTGAAGTCGAAGACTTTGCCTCTCTGTTCTTTATACCATGAGGTGAACTCCTCTCGGGCCTTCGACTTCATTCTGTTGACTCTGTAGCAGTATGGGTGGGGCATGGGGCCAACAAAGTCCCACATTTCCTTCTGATTGAAAAACACTGGAAATGTGCCCTTTTTAACTCCCTGTAGACCAAACACTTTGGGCATCTGAGCCAGAGGGAATGTGAGGAAGTTTAATGAATCTATTATTCTGAACTTCCCCGCATCTATGGCAACAATTTTGCTCCCTCTGTAGATAACTTTGGGGAGCTTTGTCATGCTACAGAAAATGTATTTCGCCATGAAGTAGGCATCATACGCTTGTCCATTGTGGAATATGAGTGTGTAGCCCTCAAATTCCCTGCTGAACAGAAATTTACAGAAATCAGAGGCTGCATCGTCTCCAAAGAAGGCCACCGCTCTCCTTCCACAGTCAGGCCCCTTCATACATAAGTCTCGCTCATCGTGACCCCTCGGCGTGTTATCAGCCACATTCGCTGAGCATTTGGCACAAGCAGTACCGCAGTGCGAGCAGTGAGGGTTGACCCTGTAGCTTAGACCTATACAGTGGGAGCACTCCCAGTGTGCAATCAGTAAGTTAGGAAGATGATATTTTCCTGTCGGGTCAGCCTCAAAGTCAGCAAAGACATACTTGCAGGACATTGCCTTGGGTTTTTGTTGCCTGATGTAGCAAAAATGTACACCCGTTACACGCTTCTTGCAAATTTTACACTCTCGGGTACCGCATTTGTGTTCCTGTCCTGGTTTACTGTACACACCGCACCCTCTGCATCTGTGAGAGCTCGAGCACGTGCCATTTTCCAGATGTCTCTGATTACATGCCAAAGAGTGCATGAAGCGGTTGCACGTCTGACAACTGTGCTTCTCAATGTCAATGACAGGACATGGCTCTCCTTTGCAAGACGAACACTGATCGCAACCTGTGTGACCATATCGCGCATCGTACGCTTTCATGCATTTAGAACAAAAAGCTGACTTTGCGAAAATACAGTGCACCTTTGTTATAGTATGAAAGTGGCCCACAGCTTTTGCGTCAAGAGGGTCGCACTGGTAGAGTAAATAAACAGTACGCTGTCTGTGCTCATCACCCACATAGAGAGGTTTAACACTGGATCCACGGCCAAAAACCACCACCCGGGTGTTGACAGCTCTCTCGAAAGAAGGTATGTCGGTGAAAGCGGGCACATAATCAAGAGCAAAACCCGCAGCAGTGTGTAGCTTCTGAGCCTCAACTGTCTGTACTTTTTTCTCACTGCGCCGGACACGTCGATACTCGTTGAAGGCACTCTCATACATTTGCTTGCTAGACTTGGGAATTGCATCAAGATTAGCCTTGGCCACTCCGACAACTATAGCCCTCGCCAAGCATAGATTATCACTGTTTTTAATTTCGCAAATACTTTTCAGCCTGCGTAGGTCGTCCATGTAATTAACGCCTGTACTCAGACCAGCAACAAGGGGATTTCTGATCACACCCACGTGAATTTCCAGTGGCTCATCCAAGAAAAGGTCGTCATCTGACTGCAGTAGACTTTCCATCAGATCAATAATTTTAAAAATGGTGAGCTGGTGTAGGGGTATTAAACCCGTGGTATGAGGACTATAAAAGGCCTCATTCTGAATAAAAAACCTGACGAGATCTTGGTCGTTATAACTCTCATGAAGGCGAGTAATAATTGCCTCAAGTACCTCCTCAAGACCCCCAATGATATCTCTAAGATTCACACCAGCCCAATTTACATTGAAATGCACACTATATACCGTCTCCCTCGCTACACCACCATCAAACTCAATGTCTTTGACATTCCTGACTTCGATGTGTCTGTGAAAATTCACAGCATAATCTGGTCCATCGAAAATCATGTGCGGTTCAATGTCCCTCGCAGCCTCAGCCTCTGCCTCAGCCTCAGCCTCAGCCTCAGCGATCCGCTCAACATTGGCATCCATAGCTACATCGCCTCCTCCTATAATATTCTGCTCATAGAGCATGTCTAGAAATAGTAGCTCTTGATTTTCCACAAGCGCCTGTCCTTCAGCCCTCTGCTCCATGAGTGGCATTTCATTTAAGCTATAAAAATAATGAAAATAATGCCATTAAAGATAAGTATACAGGAAAACAAAAAAAAAAAAAAAAAAAAACTTTCCTATGATTACCATCTTATGGACTTTTTGGACTTTTTTTCTACTATAGCATTCGATCATTGAGGATATGGTGTTCAAAAATTAATACAAGATGTTTATATTATCATAAAGTATTTATTTTTTTAAATAATATGCAGTTACAGCTATGCCTTTTAAAATAATAAAGAATAATGCAGAATACAAAATGAAAACAAAATACTGACTATTTGTCAGGCCAGTCATCAAGATTCAAATCTTTGAGCCAGGAAAAACTCTCCTCCTCCTCCTCCTCCTCCTCCTCCTCCTCCTCCTCCTCCTCTACAGCTGCGGCAACAGTACTGGTTGCAGGGAGAGCAGCACCAGCAGCAGTAGCTGTGCCATCGTCATCGCTGAGGTCACTGGAATAGAAATAATGCGATTTAAGTTATTATTATTATTTTAGTAGTGCGGTTCTATTAACTCTGCTAAATAGGCCCAAAGTATATTTGATGAAGCCACTATTATCCTTACCTATATTGGTCAGGATCAATCATCAATGGTGGTTCCTGCAATACCCCTGATGCACCGGCAACCTCATCATCCGAGACAATACTGCAAATTAAAGAAAAAAAGTGTTAAAGTCTATATAGCAGAAAAATGCTTTAAAACCTATATATCAGAAAAAATTAAAAATAAAGGAATACATTTAAGTACATATATCACGTTAACTTACCCATCCACAATTCTATAGGGAAGAGCTCTCTTTCTCGGCGGATTAGTTGAGGCATGGCCATTATCGCAACCACTGCGATGTTCATCGATGCAGTCGGGTACATTATTGAAATTTAATACCCTCCTGACTCGAGATCTCACAGGAGGTGTAACTGAGTCATCCGCAGCTGAAGCACCGACTAAGGCTACAGCGGCCTCTACATCAACATAATGACTGCAGATGGGGAAGGAAAAATAAAATGAAAAAGTAATTATTGATAAGCTATTTTTTGTTGCAAGGCCAAAAGCAAAAAAAAAAAAAAAAAAAAAAAACAAACAGCCTCATATGTACGCATGTATGCGTGTATGACTGTATGCGTGTTTATTTATTAGCAATTACTCATACCTATTCAACGCGTTGCGTGTTGTTGTTGTCGCCGTCGCTGTCGTTCTAGTTGTTTTAGCATCCATCTTTAACAGGGATACATCGGATGACCGAACTTTTTTGGCTGGAGGCTCATGATCACCGGATAAATTACTTTCAAAACACCTCAGAAAGCTTTCTAGTTTTGCCACTCTTTTCCGGTGATATGAAAGTTGTTGCCTATATCTCTGTTGCAAAAAAGAAAAGAACGATGTGATCAGCTGATTGTACTATGGCATCTCATAACTATACGACTGTATGACTATAGGACTATATAACTATATAACTATATAACTATATAACTATATAGCTATATCCATACCCTCAACATGGCTGCTTCGGCTGAAAGAATATCCTCGTCCTTCTCTTTCCACTCCATTTCTTCCTGTTCTTTCGCTTCGGGTGACGCAGGACTCGGAGGGGGTGCAGGAGGTGGTGTAGGAGGCGTCTGAGGCGACCACTGCGGTGAAGAAGGGGAGCTGTGAGGAGGAGGGGGAGGAGGAGGAGGAGACCTTTTATTGCTAGCATTTCTACGTCTCACTCTATGCAAAACAGGTCTCTTCGGAGTTGATGTCAGCAGTGGGCCAGGGCGACTTGTCCTAGGCGGTGTTGGTGCTTGCGGAGGCGCTGGTACTGGTGCTACAGGCGCTGCTGACACAGGCGCTGTTGCTGACACAGGTGCTGTTGCTGCCACAGGTGCAGTTGCGGACACAGGTACAGGCGCTGGGTGAGACTGGAAACCTCGTTCAACCTCCATCGATTCCTCGGGGTATACAAGCTGTACAGTTCGACCACCCGCCAGTAAATCCAGCTGACGAATTTCCCTCATCGTCTGTAAAGCTAGGCTATAAAAAAAAATAAAAATAAAAAATAAATAAATAAAATAAAATATAAAAAAGAATAAAGAGTTATACTTTGCCAGTATGTCATCAGTTGTCATGCACGAGACCAGCCGAGATGAGATGAGGTGAGGTGAGGTGAGGTGAGCCGAGAAGAGAGCTATCAGTACGTTTCAAAGCAGTCACCTATTCGGCTCATTTAACTCATTCAACTCATTCGGCTAAGTCACTCGGCTAAGTAGACTCTAACACGAAAAAAGAAAAAGAAAAAAAGCATGGATAACTGGCATGGAAATCTAATGAATACCGGAGAAGGCGAAGAAGAAAAAGATAAAGAGGAAGAATCTCTTTTTCAATTCGAATCCCCCTCCTCCACGACTATCGTTGGACCATCTATGTGCGGGAAAACGGTTCTGACACTCTCTATAGTGAAGAACTCGAGAGCGATGTACACTATACCGCCTACGAAGATCCTGTACGCGTATGGAGTCTATCAAAAAAAGTATGAAAACCTAGAATCGCTGGTACCTAATTTGTCTCTTCACCACGGCTTACCCGCCAGGGAGTTGATTGAAGAACTGAAAAGCGAAGAGGGCAACAATCTAGTGGTACTGGATGACCTTATGGATGAAATATGCAAGTCCGCTGAAATGTGTTCACTCTTTACGAGAGAAGTCCACCACGGACGCATCTCTGTAATAATGATATCTCAAAACGTCTATCACCAGTCGAGATACTCGCGTACCATTAGCCTCAATACTAGCTACTTGATACTGATGAAGACTTGTAGAGACTTACAGCAGATACACTTCCTCTCTCGGCAGATGTTCCCCGGTACACCGAAGAGACTAGTCGAAGCTCACGAAGACGCCACCAGTCATCCAAGAGGTTACCTAGTCGTGAACAACTTGACGAGTACAGGTGACGAGGACGTACGTCTAAGTACCTCCATACTACCCGGCGAGACACTAATACTGTACACACGGAAATAATAATAATAATAATAATAATAATAATTATAATGAGTGGCAGAGTAAAATCATGCATGGGTTTTCTCGAACTACTGACGAACGCGTACAGACTAACACCTGGTTCCACACGTTCTACGCGTTCACTACTACGAGATGCGACGAGTGATCAACTTCTCTGTATAACCGAGGTGATACTTAACACGTTAAAGGGCAACTTGAGGATCTCTAGTGATCCAACACTAGAGCTGACAAAGTTCAAAATAATGCTAAGGAAAGTTGGTAAAATAGTCCTAGATTCGACTTCCACTTCCACTTCCACTTCCACTTACAGCTCATCGGCAGCAGCAGCAACACCTACAGTCAAGTCTAAGGTAAAGACAAAGGCAAAGACAAAGACAAAACTAGACTTTGAAACCGATGCTGATGTTGATGTCGCGGTAAAATCGCTCAAATCGCTCAGATCGCGCAACTCTAGGACTACTGCGGCGTCTAGAAAGCTACTGAGAGAACTCTACGTAGAGCGCTGTAAAACGCTGGTGGAGTTCTTGGAACTCTGTATCACTCCACTGAAAATTCTACTTAACGACGACGAAGAGGAGGAGGAGGAGGAGGAGGAGGAGGAGGAGGAGGAGGAGGAGAAGTCTCAATCATCCGAATCATACGAATCATCCGAGTCCGAGTTTTAATTTTGACGCCCAGAGTTCGAAGTAGAATGACAACTATGTCTACCGCTGGCGCTACTACTACTACTACTACTACTACCGCTATAACAACGGCGAAACCCGTCATGAAATTTAACCGAAAAGTTTACGTGATTCCTCATGAAAAATACGAAGGGTTGATGGCCACTGTGACAATGATGAAGAATAAGGAGAAGGAGAAGAAAGTAATCGAAGAGGAAATAAAAATAAACAAAATTTCGACGAATGAGCCCGGGCGTCTGGCCGCAACCCAGGGGGTTGCGGGCCAGTCGCCCTCCCTTAGCTTGTCGGACGAGGTACAGGAGGTACCTTCCTCTAGTTACGGAGAAGGGTACATGGAGGAAGGGGGCCCGCCGGTTCGCCATGGAAATAAGATGACCACCGGTTTTGCCGGTTCTACCGACGCCGTAACTGGAACTGGAACCGGAACCGAGAGAAATGGAACTGACACCAGCGATGTTATCATTAGCGAAATTAACTCTAAGTTGAGAGACGAGTCGTTGAGGAAAAAGGCTAGGACCATACTGTATCTACTAACGGGGGCTAAAGCTAAAGCTAAAGCTAGAGCTAGAGACGGAGATGGCGGCGGTGAAGACCAAAAATATTACGTCGAACTGTTGCTGCACACTCAGTCCAGTTCTTTTCCGTTGCCCTCTAAACATCATAAGCTGTACTGGCTCATGCTGAGACGAGGTGTACCTCTGTATTTAATTTCAAACGTTAAATTACGGCGAGTATTACATTACATGAAAAACAAATACCAAGTCGAAGAGGAAGAAGGAGAAGAAGGTGGAGAAGAAGGTGGAGAAGAAGGAGGAGAAGAAGGTGGAGGAGGAGGAGGAGGAGAGGAATCATTTGAGAAGACTAGAAGAAAGACTGGAAGAAAGACCGGAAGAAAGACTGGAAGAAAGACTAATAGGACTGACAAGACTGACAAGAGTATCGAGAGTAGCGAGAGTGTCAAGAGACAGACAGAAAGGTGGAATGAGCCAGAGAGAGGAGGAGGAGGAGGAGGAGGAGGAGGAGGAGGAGGAGGAGAAGTCGTCAGAAAAAAAAGGAGACTAGAGGGCGAGGGAGCTTGGATTAAGGTGACAACTAAATAACAATGGTTCTACCTCGAGATATAGACGCTTATCTATCTCGTCGATTTTATAACCATAGGCTACCAGGAGGCTTCACCAGTACAGCAAAACTGCACTCAGTTATAAAGAGCGAAGGGAGATATAGCATAAGCTTAGCCCGTATCGAGGACTGGGCTAGGTCTCAAGACATTGTCACATTACACAAGGCGGCTCGCAAAAAACCTCAAAAATACAGAAGAGTCATAGCTCCTGGTATGAATCACTTATGGGACTGCGATCTAATGGTTTTGACGGGCGAAAGGTTCAAGACCGCCAATGAAGGTTACGCCTACATCATGATAGTTATAGATGTCTTCTCGAGATACTGCAGGGCCCAACCCGTCAAAACTAAGAGCGCGAGGCACATGAAACACGGGTTTGAAGAAATATTCAAGAGAGCGACAGAGACAGAGACAGAGACAGAGGCAGAGACAGAGACAGAGACAGAGACAGAGACGGCGACAGGGGCTGATGGAACTCTAGGGATGCCCAAGTTTATAAGGACTGACAGAGGGACCGAATTCACAAACTCGAGCGTTGGAGATTTACTTAAAGAAAAAGGAGTGAGGCTCATCTTCACAAATACCGAAACCAAGGCGAACTATGCCGAAGCGGCCATCAAAGGATTGAAAAAGAGACTGTTCCAGTACTTCCAATATACCAACAGCTATGCGTATCTGAATGAGCTCCAACACATAGTCGATTCTTACAACAGGACCATTCATTCGAGTATAGGAGTGAGCCCTGGCAGTGTGAATGAGGAAAATGAGCAGTCAATTTGGGACTACCAATACGTTGCTCAGCAAAACGCCAAGGACCTAGAGCGGGCCTTCAAGAGGGCCATTTCAACCGCCAAGTACAAGAGACGCAGTCCTTACAAATTCTCATTAGGCCAGAGTGTCAGAGCGTCGTACCACAGGTCAGCAAAGTTTTTTCGATCCTATGACGAGCAGTTCACGGGAGAAGTGTTCACCATCAGGGGCAGGAAATTCTCAGACGGAGTGGCGGTTTATTACCTAAGAGACTACGGAGGAGAAAATGTTGATGGCCCCTTCTACGTTCACGAGCTGACAGCGGTGAAATTTGACCCCGACGCTTTCTTCAAGATCGAAAAAGTGATCAAGAAAAGACTCAGACCTGACGGTGCCGAAGAAAGTCTAGTTAAGTATCAATCGTGGCCGGGTAAATATAACCAGTGGATCCTCACCTCCAACCTGAAGACACTGAAAACCAAGGGACAAAGAAAGAAGAAAAGAAAATAATAATAATAATAATAAAAATGTATATTTATCTGTCCAGCGATCAGTCGCTAGAGATAAACCCAGGCAATACAGCGGCTGTGTTCACGGTACAGCTACCGGAGTCATTTACAAGACCTCCTAATGTTGGACTAAGGGGACAGTGGTACTTGGGGTTGATCGAGATAACCGTGCCACCAGTAGGTGTTGGAGACAGTAAATGGGATGTCATCTACGTGACTTGCCCTCATGTGGAAGGAGTGGCGCTGGGTGACACGTACAGAGCAGTTCTGAGGTCTATCGCTGTTGGAGAAATAAGACGTCACAACTATACACGTTTTCATTCAGTACTCTACGCACCGCTGAGAGTGAAGGACGTGAGAAATATTTCAATTGAACTGAGAGATTCGGATTGGAACGTGTTACACGACCTCACGACTGAAACCAGACATTCGACCAAGTGTACTCTAGAGTTAATATGGAGGAGAGATACAAATCACTAGCGGCAATGAATGCTGATCCGTGGATAGAGCATTTTAAAAAAACAGCGGGAGACACGAGCGTACTGTCAACAAGACCAAGGCCTGTGGTAATACAAAAGCCGCGTAATACGGGTAGTGGTAGCGGTAGTGACAGTGGTAAAGACAATGACAGTTTACCCCTCACTATAGTGTCTCCGGTAGGACAGTCTAATGAAATGGCTGAGGCTGATTTACGTATGGAAAATGATAAAAGGTCGATTGGAAGCTCAGAGCGCTCAGTCAGCGGCAAGGCTACGTCTACTACACAGCCACAGTCGCAGCGAGGGAGAGCCGTGAAAAGAAAGCAGACTAAACCGAAATCCTCGAACGACAGCAAGAAGAAAAAAATCACCAAGCTCAAGGACATTTTCAGCAACCATGGCATCAGGTGAAAAGGTCCTAGAATCAATCGAGCTAGCGTATGATGACACTCTTAATTTGTTCAGTCTCCCTCTCAGCAACCTAGGAGTGACGGACGTTAAATATTTAACTCATAAACCGATTAATCAATTTTCATCCGAGGGAGATGTGAAATTTCATGTACCAGGGGCTGGCACTGCATACATCGACATGTCCAGCGTCTATCTAAAGACCAGAGTCAGGATTGCAATGGACAATGGCTCTCTCCTCCCCGAAAGGGGGTCTGGCAAGAAAAAATCAAGGGGTTCAGCGGCTGCAGGAGCTGCAGGACCTGCACTGGAAGATGATGGTGATGACGATGACGATGATGATGATGATGACTCTGAAGGCGCATGGAGTGTAGGTGTTGTCAATAACTTGGCTCACGCTCTCTGGGACCAAGTGGAAGTACGACTAAATGACAGAGTAGTCACCGGTGGCCAGACCGCTTACAGCTACAAAGCGATAATAAACACGCTGCTGGGAGAGGGGGATCTAAATGATGCTCAACTGGAATGCTCTTTGTTCGAGAAGGACACCGCGAGATGTATGGAAGATGTGAGTCTGGTGTCAGGAGGCAATAAGGGATTTAAAAAGAGGGCCTCTCTCATGAGTGGCAGCAAAACTGTTGAGCTAATGTGTAAAGTGGATGTGGACGTCTTTAAAGTGAATAAGCTGCTTTTAAACGGTGTCTCCATGGA
The DNA here is from genome assembly GCA_932294295.1 of Alitta virens. Taxonomy (NCBI): domain Eukaryota; kingdom Metazoa; phylum Annelida; class Polychaeta; order Phyllodocida; family Nereididae; genus Alitta; species Alitta virens. The sequence goes on along the minus strand of OW028585.1, from coordinate 6,932,204 downwards.
CATGACTCTTACACCCACCTCCAGCAGCTTCAGACTTCTGAGCTCAAACGTAAACAAGAGAGACTATACACTGGAAATTAAGGACATAACGCTTATCATGAAGCATGTGACACCATCAAATCTAGTATTACTGAGCCACCAAAAAGTTATGGAAGAAGAAATCTCTCTAGCTAAATATTTCTACACCAGAGAAGATTTACGAAAATTTAATTTGGCCAAGGACACCTCCTCCTATTACATAGAAGATGCCTACAATGGTCGTGTACCCAGTAAGATTGTGATGGGTTTTGTGTCAGGAGAATCCATGAGTGGCAGCCTGGCTAAGAATCCTTACAACTTCAAACACTATGATGTAGCCTACATCAATGTGAGTTTGTCCGGTATGCCTGCACCAACGGGGCCCCTAAGCATAGACTTTGCCGAAGACAAGTACATACACTGCTACTCTGAGCTTTACAGGGGAAAGACCAATTTCAGCAACGAGGCCAGGATCACCAGAGAGGAATACAAAGACGGTTACAGCTTATTCGTAATAGACCTGGCTCCGCAAAACTATGATGACTTTTATCCTGTACCAAGAGATGGGTGTGTGAGAATAGAACTCAGATTTAAGTCCCCCCTCCCGGAATCGGCTGTCATGATAACCAAAGTGACATATCCAGGCTTATTTCAGATTGACTACGCTCGCAACATATACCTAACATGAACACTGATCAAATATACGAAATGCTATGGAATGACGAGCCGGCATCATCGTATGTGTTTGCAGTAATACCATGCAATGCTCTGAAATACATCTCATGTTCATGTTCATGTTCATGTTCATGTTCATGTTCAGGGGTATGCTCATGTTCATCCTCAAACCTGACAATGACAACTACAATGACAACTACAACGAAAATGCGTGGGTGTTACATCGTGAATTGCAATACAAACTCGTACTTACGTGGTGACATCGGACATTGGATTTTCCTGAGGATTCATGATGACTTTGGCCTGGGGTCGAGTCTGGAGGTTTTTGATGCCGGTGGAGAGAAGACCTACAATGAAGAAATTTGCATGTTTATGAGACAATTTGAGAGCTGCTCATACAATTACCAGTACCTTTCTAATGCTAATTGTGGTTTTTACAGTCTTGCGTACACCTATTATCGAAGTAGGTCATTTAAACCCTCAACTGTTTTAAATAAACTTAAAAGAATTCGTGATGTGAAAGAACATTGTCTGATGCTATACAGTAGTTTAGAAAAGCAATGAGTAATTTTTTCTTATTTTTATTTAATTATACTAAGCTAGTTGACCTTAATTATACCGGAACGTGAGAGTAAATGTAATACGCAAGTGTTTAATGTCTTGTATTGTATTGTATTGTATTGTATTGTATTGTATGGCATGGTATTGTATTGTATTGTATTGTATTATGAAGCGTAATAAACGAAGTATACTCAGAAAACTGCTTTTTGATAATCAAAAAATAAATAAATAAAAATAAAAAATCTGTATTATAATAGCTGCTATGTGCACTAGAGCACGACAGCTGATGACTGAGACACAAGACAGCATATCATCGACGATAGGGACGTCGGCTGCGGTGTCTCAAGCTAGTGTACCAATTTTTAATCGCTCAAAAGATATCTAACTAGTCTACTAACAAGATGACATTAAAGTAGTTAGAATAATTTCGCTTACCTTTTCTTTTTCGAAAAAGGGGAGTAGCTCACTGATGATAGGCGATAGCTCGCAACCTGGAGTAGAGCAGAACGGAGCTGGAGCGGAGTAGAGTAGAGTAGAGTAGAGTAGAGTAGAGTAGAGTAGAGTAGAGTAGAGCTGAGATCCTGAAGATGCCGTGGTTGAAGTATTGCGCAGAGCAAAACTCACAGTGATGGAGATGCTACAGTCCTCATGCTTTTTTATACTACTTATTCTGCCTAGGGCGATCTCCGAGGGAGCCATGGGAGGAGGGGGGAACTGGGGATGCAAGGGGGGAGGCGTGATGGCATCAGGGGGGTGTACTTTTTCTCAGATGGTCACTTATGGCTGATGCAAGCTTGACCTCAAAGGTCACACATGTAGCGTCTTGTGTGACTGGGTTCACTGTCAGCATGGCCCAGTGGTGGTCCTCACAGGCTAAGCATTAGGGTGATTTCATCAATCAACTGTAAATGCGTGAGCTTAATTTCCATAATTGCTGAACAAATGTGCACCTCATCTATTGACTAGAGCATCACAAGCATTTTAGACTCTGACTCAAACCAACACCTATTAGCCCCTCATTGTCATAATACCCTATAAAGGTCTATTGTTTGAGTCAGCTGGTTAAACAAAAAATTCCCCTGTAATTTGAACTTTAAAATACATTTAACACGTATTAGCTCAGGCGATGTGAAGGGATGTAGAGTCTTATACACTGACTTCTTTTAGTAATAATAATAATAATAATAATAATAATAATAAGAAGAAGAAATGGAAATAATGCAATTTAGCGGTATTGTCCTTTTTTAACTAAGAATCCTTGAATAGAGGGTTTCATAAAGTCTGAGGTACTTTAATAGCTAGCGAAATTGTCAATAACTGATTTCATAACGAAATTTGGTACTGATGCGGTACAATACTAAATTTACTAAGATACAAGTTTTGTGAAGAATTTATCTTTTAATTTCTCTTGCAACTATTTTTTTGTTTTCCATGTAAATGAAAAATAAAATGACTTATAATTTAACATAACACTATTTCTAAATTTAACAAATTTTCATCTTATGAGAACTACTACATTCAATCAGGATGATCTATAATTCGACATACAGAGATAATTTACTGTTTGCGGGCATTTATTGAAACAATTGGTTTTATAATATTCATTTGCTCTGATACAAAACAACAGTAGTCAAAATATACGTGAATATAACTAACAGTTTGAATAGATTATAGCCTCTCTATTGTTTAAGGGGTGGGCTGGAATTGTAGGTCTTTTGTTCTGTTACGTAACCACTGGATTTACCCCCCTCTGTGATGGGGTGTTTTGCAAGTGAAGGGGCTCATACAACACGGATAATTTGAAGAGACAAGACGTTTTGAAATTGACTGCCATAGAAAAAGGAAAAAAAATGCGTTGGATCTTTCTACTTCTTGCATTGGGTATACCCCAGATAGATGCATGGATTTGCGGCAATGATGGCCAGTGTCGGTGTACATCATCGGGCGAGGTTATCTGCGCAGAGATCAAGACGGCTCCCTACTTCATTGACGACTACAGGCCCGGCAAAAGACTGACCATCAAGACAAGCCCTGACTTCGGAATTGAGAGTCTGGACGACACGATTGGCTTTGACCGCGTACTCATCATGGGTCTAACGAAAGAACAATGTAGACTGGTTGAGAGGGAATTCCCTGATGTCGGCTGCATCACGAAATCACCGTCTTACGAGCCCACTCCTTCGACGATTGGCGGCTACTTTACTGTACCTAACAGCGGCACTTGGTTGCATAAGACTACGGACAGCAAAACGGACAAGGATGGCAATGATGAGCATAAACAGAGAGCTGCAGTAGCATCTGCACAGTTACTGAACGGCATGCTTGCCTGGACTGTGGCTTCGGGACTCATTGGGGCAGTCTTGACAGCGTGCATTTTGGTAAGTCTTGTTAATCTACATGCTCGAATTAACACGCACGCACGCTGTAATGACCCCCCGATGTTTGCCGTAAGCTGCTGCTTGAAGTGCATGGCGGTTTGTTTGTGCCCCTTTCATTTCTGCGCTAAATTCAGCAAATGTACCAGCTGCTGCTTACACACGCTGGAGCAGGGTGTGAGAGGTACTTCGACTACATTCTGAGCTTAACGAGGTGGGTTGCTTAATCCCTTTAACTAGTCTCTCAAAAAAAAAAAACCCACCAGGCTTTCAACAGTGCACTGTAAATTCACTCAAATATTCGAGATTGCCCCAAAAAAAAAAATAAAATAAATAAATAAAAAAAAAAAATGTACAGTATTACTAGCATTATCTTCACTCAGGAAGTGTTCATGTAGACCAGCACTGGTTTTCTTTAATGCCTGAGTGTGCTGGGTGTCACTTGTGACAGTTACGACTTAAATTAGCTCAAGTCAACCAATTACCCTCATAGCATTGAGACTGTCTTTTGACTAGTGGCTTAGTATTGGAGTTCAGTGTTACGAAATTGCTCACTATTACTTCTATTCTTTTCAGACAAGAGACTACATTTTTGAACAACTACATGACCTAGCGGTGACCACAGCTCTACGTTTACTAGGTCGTGTAATATTAGTATACATTTGGAATGTGGATCTTCTGCTGGCGTATGAAAATGTAAATGAACAAAATGTATTTTTGATGATGCTCGTGAGAATGTCCAGGTGGCTCATAGGAGCTATAGAGATGAGAAACCAACAAAACGACAACAATAACGACGACAATAACGATGACAATAACGACAATGACAACGACAACAACGGTAACATAAACAACAACAACATAGATATCGAGGAAGTGGGGCCGGTGATACACCCGCGTGCGCCAGTGCGCCGTCTTAGGCAACCGGCCATCCAGCGGAGAGCTGTCGGTATCCGCCGTCACGGTGATCTAGGCGGGCTGGACTTGAATAACATCTTGCCTGAGCGGTTGAGAAATCGAATAGTTTAAAAGTTTTAGGGCTGTGGCCATGAGACTGGATGGTATTTTGATGGACAGTTTTTTTATTTTTCATTTCTTTTTTATTTCATTTTTTCTGACTGGTTTTGATGTTATATATATATATGTATATAATCGAGGTTTTCTTTATTTTTTATTATTGCCCTTTAATTAGTAACTGACTTTGGATTGAATGTCTGGTTTATTTTTTCATTATTTAACAGCATGAAAGTGTGTAAATATGTATGCAGATAAGGATTTTTGTTAATTAACAGCCATTACTGTTTAGCATTGAATGTTTTGTGTTTTATTTCATTTTTTTAACTGCATGAAAGTGTTTAGTGTGCATTGTGATAAGGATTTTTTGTTAATTAACGGAGTTTACGGTTTAGTGATGAATGTTTGGTATATTACTTCATTATTTAACGGCATGAATGAGTTGAGCATGACAGTGACTAAGGATTTTTACTGATTAGTTGAGTTTATTGAATGCCATTATTTCATTATTTTATTTTTATTTCATTTTTTATTTTTTTAACTATTTGAAAAGTGTTTAGAATGTCTGCCATGGGGTGTTGGGATTTAAGTTAATTGGATGAGTTTACTGTTCACTATTTGATACTTATTTAGCAATTTCTCTATTTTAACTACATGAAATGTGTTTAGTATATCATTACTTTATTATTTTATTTATTTCTTTTTTACTGTACGAAAGTGCTCGGTATGTTTGCTGTGTTAAGGATTTTTAATATATTTTTTAAATTTTTTCATTAACAGCATGAGTGATGGGTTATGTTTGAGAGAATAAAAGTTTTCAGAAGCACATTTAATGATTTTTACGGCAATTTAATTTAACTCTAACATTAATAGCCAAAGGACAATGAACACAGGACAATGAGACAGTTGACCACCAGGTGGACAACTCATGATGACCAGTGATGCATGATGCGTGGCGCATGCTAAAAGGCAGCCTATGATAGGTCTTAATTGATAGCCCTGAAGGCATTTGACAACAGTCAAGCTTTCATTGTACAGAGTGACTCCACTCATGGAGCATCACTAGACATCACCGGACATAGTCATACAGCAATAGGCTTACTTATAAACAGAGAATTTTAAATACGTTGTAAGACCCAATTGATATTACTATGATGTTTACACTGAGAGCTGATGCTACCTCGACATCACTGGGCAACATGGAATAAGGCATTAATTCATGAATTCATTAATTCATTCATTCATTCATGTATGTATGTATGTACGTCCAGGTAATCTCAGTATAAACAAGGAATTATATATATATATATATATATATATATATATATATATATATATATATATATATATGAAAAGACATATGAATTATGACATTCCCATTCCCAAAGTGAACTGTCTTTGTGTAGCTTTCCAAACATCTAATAAAACAAGCACACAGGTCTGTAAGCTTTCCATTCTTTTTTTAAAGTAATTTGGTCCTTCATAATTCACTGTGATGACTCAGTTATTGAGTAGCTTTTTATAATATAACTAATAATAATAATAATAATAATAATGATTTACACTCTCAATGACTGTGCTATATGACATATTAAACAATTTAATTTAATTTAAATGACAGTTATTCATGCTTTACACTACTGGTTAAACATATTCACACTTAATTGCATTTTACCCTGGGGGGCTTCTTCAAGAAGTTAAATGACTACTAAACGCCATAACCATAGGCACTATAGCCTGGGGTGTTGTCGCTTGCCTCTATGACTTGATCTTAATAGCCGCAGGCACCTGCAGGGATCCTTTGATCTTATAGCCTCAGGGGTCGGCATCCCTTTGGACCTATAAGTAGGCTTTTGTAGTCACCTCACATTTTGAAGACCACCTCACTATTAAGACCACCTCTCTATTAAGACCACCTCACTATTCAGACCAGTGCAATTTACAAGGGTGGTCTTAATGGCGATATTTTGCTGTACTAAACAACTAAATTATAATCCTTCATGTTTTTTAAATTTTAAAATGTTTTCAAATATTTATTTTAATGCAAATATATCAAGTTTCAACCCTGAATTTTGTTACAGTAGGCTATTATCATCAGCCATGCAGCCCTACGTGTTAATGCAGCTTGGCAGCATAGAATTAACTCCTCAGCTAAGTGCCTATTTTAAGCACATTGGCATCATTAGAACATTAATGGTTAATAGGGTAAAACTACTTAATTACAGGTAATTTTGATAAAGAAATTCACTCCCTCATCGACTACTACTACTACTACTTCTACTACTACTACTACTACTACTACTACTACTACTACTACTACTACTACTACTACTCCTCCTACTACTCTGCTACTACTACTACTACTACTACTACTACTACTACTGCTACTACTACTGCTACTACTACTACTACTACTACTACTACTGCTACTACTACTGCTACTACTACTACTACTACTACTACTACTACTACTACTACTACTACTGCTACTACTACTGCTACTACTACTACTACTCCTCCTACTACTCTGCTACTACTACTACTACTACTCTGCTACTACTACTACTACTACTGCTGCTACTACTACTACTACTACTACTACTACTGCTACTACTACTACTACTACTACTACTCCTCCTACTACTCTGCTACTACTACTACTACTACTCTGCTACTACTACTACTACTACTACTACTACTACTGCTACTACTACTACTACTACTACTACTACTGCTACTACTACTACTACTACTACTACTCCTCCTACTACTCTGCTACTACTACTACTACTACTACTGCTACTACTACTACTACTACTACTCCTCCTACTACTCTACTACTACTACTACTACTACTACTGCTACTACTACTACTACTACTACTCCTCCTTCTACTCTGCTACTACTACTACTACTAAAACAACAACAACTACTACCGCAGACGTTCTACGAGTGATTGCTTTATATTAGTTTCGTAACTTGTGTCCTACGTACGTCCTACGTACATCCTACGTATGTCCTAAGTACGTCCTAAGTAGGTCATACATACGTCCTACGTACGTCCTACATACGTTTGTACTTTCCATCCATATATACTCACCATCCACTCGCGTACACTCGTAGAACGCTTGTAAAATACCGAGTCCGTTGCCCGCCGTCGTCTTCCGTGCGAGCGATCTACGAGCAGTGTATACGTGCCTCATGTAAGCCTCACGAATGGATGTCCGGCGAGCGTTTTATGGGCATCCGGCGAGCGATCCACGAGTGCCCCACATACGCTCGTAGAAAGAAGTTATACGTGATTAACAGAGCCATGAGTGAGCATGTATAGCCAATTTTTGAGGTACGTGGTCATACATAGGTCTTATACGTGATAGTGTTCACTTTCCATATCTATCTATCTATCTATCTATTCTAAGGCACTACATGAAAGATGGGCTGACTGATAGATTAAGTAAACTGTTTTAGGATCAAAAGCAGTGAAGTCTGGAGTTGAAGACTTTGCCGGGAGCATCAATAAAACTGTCTGAGCTGTGAATTAGGTATTTTGTAGTCTTTAAAGGTCATTGCGTCCGACAGACACTGCTTAAAGTAGAGCTTTAATATATACTGGGTATATCAGGGCCTGGTTTTAATAATTAACTAAATGGGTATTATTTGTGAGGTTGTCTTAGCAAGGTGAAATACTATGATAAAATTATCAGGGAAAATTGACTTATTTATTTTCCCTCCTGATTTTATTAATTTTTTTTGGGCCCACTTATTAATCCCTTTTAAGCTTTCCATTACTTTATGGTGTACACTACCAACAAGCTTTGCTTTTCGTTGGCTTTTTTATGCTTGAAATTTATGTATCATATTCCTTATTTTAAGACTGGAGACTCTTGAATTTACCTCCCTACATATTGGACCACTTAAACATTACAGCCAGCAAATTTAGCAAATATAGTGGTCTTTTAGTAGCAGTTCAAAGGTTTTACTAATGTTTTATGGATTGGGTGAAGTCCCAAACATGCAAGACGGCAAATCCTAACAAATTATGGGATCGCCATCCGAGCAGATCTTGTAACTGACAAAATTGCTTCCCTACGTTTTAATTATCTCCCATTTAAGTAAGGGAATCAGATCTAGATTGGGTGTTGATGAAATTATTGAAACCTTATCTTTATCTGATTAAGGCGATCAGTGAAATTTAGTGATACCTTGCAGTTTAGATGGATAGAAAGAAAAAGATAGATAGATAGATAGATAGGTAGATAGATAGATATGTAGATAGATAGATACGTAGATATATAGATAGATAGGCAGATATATATATAGATATATAGATAGATAGATACGTAGATATGTAGATAAATAGGCAGATAGATAGATAGATATATAGGTAGGTAGATAGGTAGATAGATAGGTAGATAGATAGATAGTTAGATAGATAGGTAGAAAGGTAGATGTATAAATAGATAGGTAGATCGATAGATAGGTAGATATATAGATAGATAGATACGTAGATATGTAGATAAATAGGCAGATAGATAGATAGATATATAGGTAGGTAGATAGGTAGATAGATAGGTAGATAGATAGATAGTTAGATAGATAGGTAGAAAGGTAGATGTATAAATAGATAGGTAGATCGATAGATAGGTAGATAGATAGGTAGATAGATAGATAAATAGGTAGATAGATAGATATGTAAATAGGTAGATAGTTAGATAGATAGGTAGATAGGTAGAAAGATAGGTAGATAGATAGATAGGTAGATGTATAGGTAGATAGATAGATAGGTAGATAGGTAGGTAGGTAGATAGATAGGTATATAGATGGACAGGTAGGCAGATAGTTAGATAGATAGAGAGATAGGTAGATAGATAGACAGGTAGGTAGGTTGATATATAGGTAGATAGATAGATAGAGAGATAGATAGAAGATAGATAGATAGATAGATAGGTAGATAGGTAGATATATAGGTAGGTAGATAGATAGGTAGATAGGTAAATAGGTAGATAGATAGGTAGATAGATAGATATGTAGATAGATAGACAGGTATATATAGATAGGTAGATAGATATACAGGTAGATAGATATATAGGTAGGTAGATAGGTAGATAGGTAGGTAGATAGGTAGATAGGCAGAGAGATGGATAGATAATTTAATGGATAATTGACTAGATTGATAATTAAATATATAGATATACAACTTGATTCACATGTTTTTGACCAATAATTTCGTCATGTTGACTTATGGCATACATATATACATGACTCATTTGTTAGTCACAAATGGCATAACTTGATATTATGATTTTCAAATATTTTGAGTAATTTCTTGAGTGACTTTATAGTTAAAGATATACCCAAACAGCAGGTCAGGTTGGTCTGATGTTAGCTATACCTTGATCTAATATGTGCGACGTTGGCCCAACATTGACCTAATATGTGACATGCTATTTCGGTAATACTACAACTAGTGGTTAAGGCGCTAATTTTACAGCCAAATTCATTGACTTGGAAACCATCTTAGAGACTTGGAAGCTAAACTCCAGATGATGACATCATGCGAATCCAGTAGTCTCATTGGTTGAGGGATTGCATTGGCCAATGAGAGGTTTGGATTCACATGACATCATCCTAAGATTGGTTTTCAGTTCCATCGAGTAGTTGAGCAGATCATACTTGCACTACTTGGCAACAGGCAACCACAGTGGTGAGGTCATTTAGAAGCCCTGTGGTTAGGACTTACGTAATAGTTATATCCCGAATAGGAGGGAGTTAACTAACATTTTGGTTGATTATATCCCACCTGAGATCAATATCACATGTTGGAGTATAAGGTCACATGGTAGAGTGTAACCAATGTTATACTCCACCACGTGACCTTTTCTTTTGTTATTTTGTGGGATATAACCAACAAAAATGTTAGTTAACTCCCTCCTGAGTGAAAACTGATTATTTTTTGGCGTAATAAAGGCAGCAAAAACAAACAATCAAACAAATTAGTAAATATGCCCAATGGAGTATAAGTTAGTTATATCCCTCATAGTCGGGAGTTAACGAACATTTTTGTTGCTTATATCCCTCTGCCTTTGACGTCGGGATAAAACCAACAAAAATGTCAGTTAGCTCCCTCCTATTCGCGATATCACTAATACTTATAGAGCATTCAATCAATCTGCATGACTGCATTTCACACATGAGATTTATGGAATTGTTGATGGGATGTCACAAAGTTATAGGGAACCTCTGGCCAATCCCTGAGTTTGTTGTTTGCCAAAATGACTGTTAAATCCAGGGAGGGTCGTAAAGATTAAATGGGGGGCCAGATGGATCTGCAGCATGTTTTTTGTATTTTAATTTACTGGCCCCTCCCCACCCACTAGTTCACTGCTTGCTTTGATCCCAAACTTGTATACGTCACATGGTCAGTTGTGGTGGTTGCTTGGACTCAGTGTAGTGGTGGTGGATTAGGGCTTTATGTCCTGTAATTCTGCACCTGATGGGCTAATTAGGACAGGTAGAGACCATGGCAATGAGACAAAGGATGAAACAGCCATCCAACTTAGGCTCGACCGGGAATTGAACCCGGGACCCAGTGGTTGGAAGCCCAGCTCGTTACCACTGAGCTAGGCCCCATCCCTTCTCAGTGTAGTCAGTTGATTGAACAAACAGTAAAGGCTGAACACTCCCCAGAGGATTGAGGAAGACTATGTATGGGTTGTACAGTTAGCATAATGAGTGTACCCCATAATGGAAGACTTGATAATCCACACGTTTTACCTTTACAAAATATACCTATATAACTGGCTCCATGGCTTTGAAACAATGGTATCATTAAGCTTATTGTTTGACTGTACATAGAAATCATCTATAGACATTAATGGCCATTGTCTCTTCATCTGAATTTAGCTTCATTTTGTCTCCTTCAGTGAACTTTGATGAGTGATACAATTGGGAATTACCTGAACTGACATCGTCTATAATCAAGTCATTTGTTTCATCTCTTCTTAAGGACGTCATTCAATCTGACATACATTGTGCACGACTAAATTCAGCAGGGATGGGAGATTGTTTTGTTAGTGTGTATTGTCTTTGTATTCAAAGGCAATTCGGCAAAGGAGGATGGGTCCATTGTTTTAATAACAACAGCCTGAAGTGTACTAAGAACATGTCAGATATATGATTCTTCAAAATAGATTGTTTGTTTCTCAAAGTTTCTAGGATAAAATTCGAATACTGCTGTTTGTATCATGTGTTATAATGTAATATCAATAGTGAATCGAAGATTTTTCAATGTCAGTGTCTATATTCTACCGGTGTCGGGTGGGTGGATTGGGGCTTTACGTCCTGGATTTCTGCACTTGATGGGCTAATTAGGACAGGCAGGGACCATGCCATTGAAGGATGAAACAGCCATCCAACTTATGCTCGACTGGGAATCTAACCTGATCAATTCTGCAGGACTGACGCCTAAAGGGTAATGATGACATTATAAGGCTTGAAGTCCATAAAATGTTACTAATTTACCCTATTGGTGAGGTTCTTTACTTGCCTCAGCAGAGACACAATGACCTAGTACAGGGCACCGCCAATTTAACATCTCATGCCATCAACATCCAGCTGAAATGAGGCTCATGAAGAATGCTTGGGCCTGAGATCAAAACTCCAGATCTTCAGCAACAGTCAACGGCAGACTGGTGCACTGTAAATGTGTCAAACAAAGTTTTGATTTTCAAATAAATAACATCATTATCCATTGGAACAAAACTGGTGCCATTAACATTTAACATCAAATAATAAGCACTAGCTAATCTGTACCAGTATCAATGACTTCTGGAAAAACGTAGTTTCTTGTTCCCGGCAGAAGCCCATGGATATTTTCACGCCTAAGCCATTTGCACACATGATATCAGTTTCAGTGCAATAGCAATTGACCAGTTTGACATATTCCTCCAAAACCAATAGTGATGATGTCACTGTTACCATGTAAACAGTGTTCAGTAATGGGACCTAAAAAATGCTGCAATTAGCAAAAGTGGACTTTCAAAAGTTCTCTGTATTTCCACCAGGTGGCTACGACAGAATACTGCAAGTCTATTGGCTGAAAAATTTCCTGCCCTTGACTCTGATTGGCTGAAGCAAAGTGCATCCTAGCAGCAGTAATTACAGTGCATATTAATGTCTATTTGACTTCTGATCATTCAATTGATTTATATTATTTCCAAGAGGAAATGATATATAATCAGTTAGTTATGACCAACTATGTCTGCAAAATGAGTAATAAGAGGAGAAGAAAGACTTATGTCGTGCTGGACTCAGGGCTGCTCAGTGAAAAAACTCTATTTGGCTCTGTAGAAAGTAGGCTAGTTATTATTTTGGTCTTAGCCTTGCGGTTGACAGGATATGAACAGATGTCATGTTGATTGCTCCCCTTATGGATTGGATTACTGCCCATGGTACAGCTGTCATATTTATCTTATAGTATTTCCTTATTAATTTCTTGTTCCTAAAGGAATGAGCATATGACTTTTCTTTCCTGTTTATGCTCATAATGTGCATGCTATTTATTATGGTCTTATCATTTCATGTCTAGGTAAGAGATGTAGGCCTGAAGACCACCCCTGAGGTAGCCCATGTTCCAGAATTACTCCAAAGCATTATGATTTTAATGCGAAGTCAAACAGTAAATAAAGTAAATTCTATGGCTTTTGATTCTATTGTACAGGACCCATCATCGAGGCTACACTAGGTGTAGAGAGAGTCAGGTAGTATGGGAGAGCAAGGTATAGGTAGCACTAGGGGTAGGGAGAGTCAAGTAGTATAAGAGAGCCAGGTATAGGGAGCACCAGGTGTAGGGAGAGTAAAACAGTGTAGGAGAGCCAGGTATAGGGAGCACTAGGTGTAGGGAGAGTCAGGTAGTGTAGGAGAGCCAAGTATAGGTAGCACTAGGTGTAGGGAGAGTCAGGTAGTATAGGAGTGCCAGGTATAGGGAGCACTAGGTGTAGGGAGAGTCAGGCAGTGTAAGAGAGCCAGGTATAGGGAGCACTAGGTGTAGGGAGAGTGAGGTAGTATAGGAGAGCCAGGTATAGGGAGCACTAGGTGTAGGGAGAGTCAGGCAGTGTAATAGAGCCAGGTATAGGGAGCACTAGGTGTAGGGAGAGTCAGGTAGTATAGGAGAGCCAGGTATAGGGAGCACTAGGTGTAGAGAGAGTCAGGTAGTATAGGAGAGCCAGGTAAAGGGAGCACTAGGTGTAGAGAGAGTCAAGTAGTATAAGAGAGCCAGGTATAGGGAGCACTAGGTGTAGGGAGAGTCAGGCAGTGTAAGAGAGCCAGGTATAGGGAGCACTAGGTGTAGGGAGAATCAGGCAGTGTAATAGAGCCAGGTATAGGGAGCACTAGGTGTAGGGAGAGTCAGGTAGTATAGGAGAGCCAGGTATAGGGAGCACTAGGTGTAGAGAGAGTCAGGTAGTATAGGAGAGCCAGGTAAAGGGAGCACTAGGTGTAGAGAGAGTCAAGTAGTATAGGAGAGCCAGGTATAGGGAGCACTAGGTGTAGAGAGAGTCAGGTAGTATAGGAGAGCCAGTTATAGGGAGCACTAGGTGTAGGGAGAGTGAGGTAGTATAGGAGAGCCAGGTATAGGGAGCACTAGGTGTAGGGAGAGTCAGGCAGTGTAAGAGAGCCAGGTATAGGGAGCACTAGGTGTAGGGAGAGTGAGGTAGTATAGGAGAGCCAGGTATAGGGAGCACTAGGTGTAGGGAGAGTCAGGCAGTGTAAGAGAGCCAGGTATAGGGAGCACTAGGTGTAGGGAGAGTGAGGTAGTATAGGAGAGCCAGGTATAGGGAGCACTAGGTGTAGGGAGAGTCAGGCAGTGTAAGAGAGCCAGGTATAGGGAGCACTAGGTGTAGGGAGAGTCAGGTAGTATAGGAGAGCCAGGTATAGGGAGCACTAGGTGTAGGGAGAGTCAGGCAGTGTAAGAGAGCCAGGTATAGGGAGCACTAGGTGTAGGGAGAGTGAGGTAGTATAGGAGAGCCAGGTATAGGGAGCACTAGGTGTAGGGAGAGTCAGGCAGTGTAAGAGAGCCAGGTATAGGGAGCACTAGGTGTAGGGAGAGTGAGGTAGTATAGGAGAGCCAGGTATAGGGAGCACTAGGTGTAGGGAGAGTCAGGCAGTGTAAGAGAGCCAGGTATAGGGAGCACTAGGTGTAGGGAGAGTCAGGTAGTATAGGAGAGCACTAGGTGTAGGGAGAGTCAGGTAGTATAGGAGAGCCAGGTATAGGGAGCACTAGGTGTAGGGAGAGTCAGGTAGTATAGGAGAGTCAGGTATAGGGAGCACTAGGTGTAGAGAGAGCTTGGTGTACGGCACACTATAGTAGAGGGAGGGAGCACTAGGTGCAGGGAGAGCTAGGTATAGGGAGCTATGTGTGTCGGGAGAGCTGGGTATAGCTAGACAGTGTCCATTGTGCAGAGCCCTGAGTTTTTGTTTGCAAGTTTATTTACCAGATAAGCATATATATGTCTATCGGGCTGGTCCAAATAAAAGATGGAGAATTTACAACAATACTTTGTAATATTGAGAATATGATATTGAAATTATAATGAAACAGAGTTAAGTTAAGAAATTTTTTTGCTATGAAATGGTAGTTCAAAGCATTTTTTTTTATAATTTGGGATAATATCTGGAAATATCTTTAAAATTACGTTTGTTGATAATTAATGTATGCCACTGGAAAGCGAGGTCTTCACCCACAGTGTCATTACCCTTGCCACGAGGAGGCCCAGGACTTTAAACGCAAAGGGCAAGTTTGTGCAGTCAAAAAGGTTTGGGCGATAATAACAACATCTAGGGGCAGATTGATGCCAGAATGTATTATCGTCCTCAACCTTGTTGACGGCGCAAGCTTCAGTGACGGGCGCTGTATCATCTGAACTTCAATACCAATGAATGTCTATGGCTATTAGTTCCTGCATATTTGAACCTCCCTTCCCCCCAGAGCCAATCAATATGAGCCAGAGGGTAATTCATTTCATTGTGTAATAAGGTTTGAACGTATAACTTTAAAACTGACCTGATGTGCAGCATTATTTTCATCACTGATGTGAAAGCCTAAGTGCTGGCAAATAATATGTACCAAGAACACACACTCTCGTAAGTAGGACGCACTATGCATGCTGGGGAAAGGAGGCACATTGTTAACTGAGCTGATGACATCACGAACAGAGAACAATCGGCGACAATTGAGTGACATAATACTGGTGATTATGACGCCATTAGAAATGAATCCTACATTCAGATTGATCCGCTTTGTTCACGCTGCAAATTTGTGATAATTTGCTGTATTCGCACAGTAGGACACTAGCCGACACTGAAATAATGTGGAAATGACATTTTAACGTGTTGCTCATGTAAAAATTGGCCAATCTATGCACTTGACTGGAAATTTCTAAATGAATTTTATTATCCACCAGGGGCGTTTAACTTAAAGAACTCCGGCACGCTATGCATGCTGGGAAAAGGAAGCACAGCGTTTACAATGTATAGGGAGTGGCGCTTCTTGGTACATATTCTTTGTGCTGGGGTTCCCTAAACGTCTCTAATATAACATAATCTCCAAAAAGAATTGCGATGACGTCACAATGACCACGTAAACATAGGGCATGCGAGTCATGCATGATTTGTTGTATGCCTGTCTCTAAGCAGTAATTATTGACATCACCAAGGATCAATTGATGAGGTCAATGAATACAATGAGGAGACAAAGAAATAATTACAGAGCCTACAGGGGACACTATGACTGCAGTACATAACAAGACAATAAGATAACGTCAGTAAATATCTCTCTGGTTCCCTGAGTGAAGAAACACTTGGGTTGGGTGAGGCGAATTCTGTTATCTGATTGGTTTATATCGAGCATCCACACATTGTGACATCACCTTCCGATTGACCCGACCTGACCTGTCTGCTTACTTGAGAAGGAAACGAGTCAGGTACATACTTGTTACATGCATGACGTCACAGTGACCTCTTGTGGTACTTTGTCTACCCATTGGCCCATTGGTGGTGTCATCAGACCTTTGACCCAACAACAATTTTAACCCGGATTTATTAACGTAAATTCTGATCGAGTCACTTGACCCAGGCACGAGTGCCAGAGAGCTCTCCAGCTGTGAAGTCAAACCGGAAGGTAAACAAGCAAAAAAAAAACGGATTCTCTCTATCTGGAATTACTCTTTCTGGGTAATTCCTCCTAAGTTGTTCATGCAATCTGTCTCTACGATGACCGTCTATTTTCAGTCAGAATCAGCTATCGGGGCTGGGTCAGGATTTCGAGCTGGGTCAGGGTCAAACTTGACTCTTGAGTCAGAAATATTTATTCCAAAAACTGAGGTCTGGGTCAAAGTCAAGTATTTTTGGGTCTGGGTCAGGTTTGACTTAGGTCAAACCTTTCCAAAAACCGGGGCCAGGCTGGCAGTTGTTTGGAGACAGGCATGCAACAAATCACTGAGTCACACACCAAATGCACTGATACTAAGGTCACCGCGCAAATGGCTGAGGGGTGAATAGAGTCAAATTGGTCACCTTGAGGTACACCTCTGTACGTTAACCTCATTCAAATCCTGTTGCCATCTTTTCTGTTTGTGCTCTTGTTAACTGATACAGCTATTTGTTGCTTCTGCACGAAGAGCAATTAGGAATTTCCAGGTCTTTTTTCATTTCTTTTTAGATGAAAGACAAAAGATGAAAAGACAAGAACAACAGACCAAAGGGACACATTTGAACCTAAAAGACAATGAGGCCAATTTGTCTGTCGTGCCATCTTTTTATCCCATTATGAATTGGCCTCAAAGGAATTTACACTGTAAATAATTAGTACATTGTAGGACCCTTGGGGAATATTACTCTTAGAACAAATGTATCATTACCATTGATAAACTGCTTGTACAGTTATTATATGGTATGGCCATTTCTTACAAAAAAAAACTTTATATGCTGAATGAACGTAGATGTATGTGAAACAATTATGTAAAGCAGAACCCTGCATTAATGCCATCTCAATATAAAAATAAATAATAATTAGTTTACAGTCAGTTTACTGTCGCATTACAGTCGGTTTACAGTCGGTTTACAGTCGCATTACAGTCACTTTACAGTCGCATTACAGTCGGTTTACAGTCATTTTACAGTCACTTTACATTCGCTTTGACTGATCAAGCAGTCTCAACACTCTTGGCAAGCCTGTTCAAGCATGAGCTTTCCTCAACTTTCCGGGGCATATGCCCCTCGGCAGCTGTTACTAGTGCACATACGTTAAGTAGGCTTGCTCTTCAATTGCCATCACAGCCAAGTAGCCATGCATTCACACCTGGGTGGAGTGGAGCAGTGGTTCAAGGAGGATCTGCTCAGTTCCTCCATGCCACGGTTGGGGTTGAAAGAATTATGGAAAAAACTAAAACTAAAGTTGGTAAAGTAGATTTTTCAAGTGCTGTCTGATTTTGAGCAAAGATATCAAACAAATTATGAAAAAATTAGGCTAGTAAAAAAACATGGCCAAATGTGCCACGTGCGTTTTCCATGAGAAGGATAAACCTATGGAAAACGCATGGTTTTTAGCTAATTATAATGAGGCAAAAACCATGCGTTTTCCATGAGTTTATCCAAATGCACAGAAAACGCATGTGGCACAATTGGCCATGTAATCGACCAAAACTTCATTTAGTTAAAGATTTTAATGCATTAAGAATCCGTCATTTTTCAACATATAATCATCTAACCGCTCTCCTCCACCTCCACAAGGTCATAACAATGACGTCATTGACACCTAATACATATCAATTTAGTCTATTGGTAATGCAATAAATACTTTACCTTATTCGGCCTTTTGCTTTTTCAAATAGAAATAGCTAAGATATTCGTGAATTCTGCTAAAGTCGTGTCTTACCATGCAGAAATCAAAACTTTCATTGTTGAAGCATGACTGATCAAGTTAGGTGCATCCAATAATTTATTATAACAGAATTGGTTTTAAAATTCAATTTTGCATGTTTTGAACTGACCTTTGAGCAAAGAAATCAACAAATTTGGGACTGAAAAAGTAGGCTTGTAAAATACAATTTCAACAAAGATAAAACAAATTAAGATTTTATTAGTTATTTTTGAGTTAAAATCATTTAACCAATAGTAATGTCTACGCAACTAATGTAAATAAACTGATTTCTTTGACTTCGAGTAGAAAGCGTTTCATCGAGCCAACATTTTTTCAATGCGCATCATCAGAATATAATTTTCAAATTTAACACTCATAGGCCAATATTTAATTAGATTATTTATATAGATAAATAAAACAATTATTATTTCTATAGTGATGAGCTTTTTCCATTTACACTACGCAATTATATATATGGGGCGAAGTTTTGGGGTAAAGTTTCAGAATGTAAACGAGGCGAAAAAAGTTTTCCATTAGGAACGAAGTCGTGATGCTCCCAAGATAGTCCATTACACACGCATGGTTTGCGCGTTTGAATCAAAACATAGGTATTCCCTAGAATAACAATAAGCTGTTCTGGTGGCGTAGGGTTTGTGTACTACGGCAATGCTGAGGCAAGTAAAAGATCCCACCCATGGGGTAAATGTGTAACATGGGTGGACTCCTCTGGACTCTCTCTTTCACCTTATCAATCAACCCTCGATAGCGGCAAGAACTTGTTTTAGAGGGATGCACTTCCCATATCTATCTATCTATCTATCTGTCCATCTATCTATCAATCTTTCTATCTATCTATCTATCTATCTATCTATCTATCTATCTGTCCATCTTTCTATCTATCTAGCTATCTATCTATCTATCTATCTATCTATCTATCTATCTATCTATCTATCTATCTATCTATCTATCTATCTATCTTGTTTTGTGGGGGGAATTCCTTAGTTGACCTACATGTAACCTGTAGGGATTTACAGATATTTATCTTGTACATGTGTTGGATTTTCTTAAATCAATTTTCCTTTGCCATTATAGATACGAGTTTCTATTAATGGAAGCATGGTTTAGAAATAATCATGTCATTTTAAGTCACTCAAATGGAAAGAAGTTGGTTGAATAAATATGCCTCTACCTGTTTTGACCAAACTTAATGACAATTCACACCTAGCTAGTGTGGATGAAAGTATGCATTTCCAAGGTCAAATAAACTGATGGTAAGGCTGTCTTTTCAATGGAACGCAACATTTTGGATACAATTTTGAAAAAAAACAAAAACAAAAAAAAACACCTATAGTGAATTTTTGTTATGCTTGTTTGGCAAGAACATCTTTTGTTATCACAAAAAAAGAAAATAAAGAAAAAAAAAAATATATATATATATTGAATGGTGTGCAGCAAGAACCTTTTCATTATCACTTACAGAAGAATGGTGTGAACTCCAAGAGCGGATTTTAATGGACAGCGGGATGAGATGGTTAAATGAAGTTCTCACTCACTTAATGCATCCTCCATTAAGGCATTGCACAGATATGCACTTAGGCAAGATATCATTCATCAAACGGTAAATATGATTATCAGAAAAAGCTTGCTAAAAACCTTTAAGTAATAAAAATAGGGAAAATGGTTAGAATTGTTATTGGTTATTACTGATTTGAGAGAAAAGATGTGAAAATGTGAAAGACTGCGAGCCAGAAATATGAACTCTGCTCCTTAAGTGATTGTGAACTTCTCAACCTGACTGTAAATATGTATCATGTTCACCACTTACCAGAGGCAGACACAATGAGATGATAAGGCTTGGGGTCCACACCATGTTACACTCATCCCATGGGTAGCCTGGCAGTAGTCCTGTCGTTTTCCTTGGTATTTTTCATATCGATAATAAAGTATTATTTGGTACACAAGATAGAAAATAATCATGCCTTATCAGGAAATTTCCACTGGTGTTAATGGGGAGGTGTTCTTAAAAGCGAGGGTAAAGCGTAATGATGACGATTGATTTGGCCCAATCAATCAATCAATCAATCAATCAATCAATCAATCAATCAATCTGCCTATTTATCTCTGTCTGTCTGTCTGTCTCTTTCTACATCTCTGTCTCTGTCTGTCTATCTCTCAGTCTCTCTCTGCCTTTCTCTCTGTCTCTCTGTTTCTGTCTCTCTGTCTGTCTCTCTGTCTCTCTTTGCCTTTCTCTGCCTTTCTCTCTGTCTGTCTGTCTGTCTGTCTCTCTATCTATATCTTCGACACAGTGTGACATCTCCAAATATACTGATCAAATGGGTTCTGCAAAGGGTCTTATACACGCAAAGCATTTCCATTTGTTGATAAAGGACACACTGTTAGAGTATCCAGTGTGTGTAAATCACTAGAAAATGGCTTGACCCCTTGGTCATTTTCTTATAGCCTGGACAGTGTAATCTGCCATGGCTTTGATTTTCTGATTCTTCCAATTCTCTCAATGCATGGATTTTTGTTGGTCCCTAGAAAAATGGTTCTTGGTTGCCTAAGCAGAGAATACCCATAAAATCAAGGATTGTCATATAAAAAGCATTTTGCGTATATAGACATGTCATGCAGCCTCCCAATACTGGCACATTGCAAAAATGAATAGCCTTAGACAGCCCCTAACATTAACATATATAGCAAGGGTCACACAAATAATGTATCACTTGACTTTTACAAATATATCATTTTCAGGTACTTGTAAATCGAATACATTGAAATTGCAGTCATAGACAGCTATTGACATATACATGGCCAATTGTGCCACGTGCGTTTTCCATGCATTTGGATAAACGCATTGAAAACGCATGGTTTTTGTCTCATGATAATTAGCTAAAAAAATTTCATGCATTTATCCTTCTAATGGAAAATGCACGTGGCACATTTTGCCATGTATATGGCACTATAGAATCCAATGCAATCTATACAGAATTTGCATGGAATTCTGAAAGTGTCTCAATAATTCTTGGTGTGACTGTAACACTGTCACTGACATCAATTTCTGAATAATACCAGAGGATCTGATGCCATCTATAGCAAAGGTTGTTATATCTTTCACAAGAGTTTGCAAGTTTTGAAAATTTTGGTGCCTGTAGACACTGTGTGACATCACCCCACAGTCCAGTGACCTAATTTTGTACATAGTATGCTTGTTTACTCATCTAAAGTAAATTAATTGATTTATCTGATAGTCTATAGGCTGGCTCATATTATTAAAGGTCTAACAATGAAATTACAGAAAAATAAGATGTTCATGTGCTGAGTTTATGCAATTCTTGTTCTGGCAAGCCAGCAAGTCAGAAACATTGCGTAAACTAAAAAAAATGTTCTTGTATTTTCAAGAGAAGATTTCAGTCTATACATAGTTCAAGCAATCATTTTGTTTAGCTGGGTAAAATAGCAAGGAATGTCCATAGTTAAGTTGCTGGTCTAATACAGGGTGCGGCATAAAAACTTGCACCAGCAGCTACTGCTACCTCTTCTATTATCTCAAGTGATAATCATCACATGCAGCTGCAGTCATACACACAAAAGTAATTATAGTCCTACATTATCTTAATTAATATATTTTATTGTTTCCTCACAAATTATTGATAATATGGATCTAAATATAGCACATGCACACTTATCACACCTTTTGGGTCATTTTCACCTTGGCCTTTGCTATACAAGCACTAGATTATGTCACCGATCATACAGATGTGTTACAGTCACCTTTGTTGACCTTTGCCACCAAAAACAGGACAAATAGATTCATTTTTAATAAGAAGGTAAACCGTTGACACCTTTGAGGTGGAAAGTGCCATTTTGGATTCTGATCAATTTTCTGTCTTCTCTGTCTTATTAACTGGCCCATCTTCCTGAAAATCATGTGATGTTTTCCAGATTAGTTGTAGATTCAAAAAGTTCCTTTGGAATACCATTATATATCTCTGTTTTAACTTTATGACCTTGCTGGATCAAAACTGAAACCAACCTTCTTATCATCTAATACCATAATATACATATGCATGTATAGAAAACACTGAAGGAGGATTCTCTGAAAATATTATATTTTCGGTGGCTTCAGAGGTGTATTAACTAGGATATCTCTAATCTGTAAACTTTTCTTCAACTAGAGACAACATGCAAGCAGACAGAAGTCTGACTTCTGTGACATGTGTCTCTCAGAACACGCCCTGCAGCATGCACCCTCTCAATAATTCAGACATGATATTGTCTGACATTACAAGATCAAAAATCTCACAATGACTAATTGCTTATACCCCTTACTATGATCATCATCATAGTCTATTATTTTAATTGTGCTGTCGCAAATTGTGGATGCCATAGTGCTAGCATATACTGAGAAAAACACAGGTCCAGCTACACTTCCTTGTGGCACTGAAGATGTGATGTTGTAGACTGATGATTGACTCTCACTTTGAGTGATCTCGAGGAAAGGTACGATTGGAAACATTTGAGGGCATTGTCAGTGATGCCAAATTTGTGATGTAGTATGTCAATCAAGATGTTGTGGTCGACAGTGTCAAATGCAAATAATAAGAACATGCTACATCGCAGAATATCAGCCCATCTTTGTTGTGGTCGACAGTGTCAAATGCATATAATAAGAACACGCTACATCGCAGAATATCAGCCCATCTTTGTTGTGGTCGACAGTGTCAAATGCATATAATAAGAACACGCTACATCCCAGAATATCGGCCCATCTTTGGCCGATATCGGAGAAAGCAGCCTATCTGGAAATATGATACAGCTGCTTAAAAAAGCAGAAAAAGAGTCTGCTATAATATAATTTAAAAATCAACTGTCTTTATATTATTAATATCATCAATGCAGTTTGAACCTATCAATATGTTTCCCTCTTTAACTCATACATTATACAGCAACTGTATAAGTCTCACAGAGTCTAATTCATAGGAGGGGATTAATAGAGTTACCACCTGTCTTGACAAGCTGCTTACTTTTGGTCTTAGAAAGAAAAGCTGTGCTCCTGAAATGACTGACCCATTTTTATTTTGTAACGAGTTTTCGGAAGCCCACAGATTAAATCAAATTGATTAAATTCCAAATGTCTTGGATGCACGAAAAGCACTGTTTGCAGTCACGAGGGAGATAACCTTTTGGTTATATCTCTCTCAGTGCAATCGGAAACTATATTGTTGGAGTAAGAATGTAAATGTATAGTTAGTGAAATGATAGTAATGTCAATTACATGATAAAGTGATCTGCTTTTCACATTGACAATTGAGTACGACAACATGTCAATTTTATGTCATAAGGTTATGATCTGACATCTGACAAGGACATTCATTAGCACCACTAATCTTTGTTATCAAGTCATGCTCGGTAAACTCTTGCATGACAGGTCTCACGAGAAACCAGCATAGAGCACCAAAAAAGACCAGATAAGCAGTCTTTGTAATATTATCAAATAGTTTTGTCTTATTGGATGCCTATTATATTTCATACAGAGGCTACCTATATCATGTGCTAGTTTATTCGGACACCTTAATTTTCTAAAAATAGCTTACTCTCCATAAATTGTTAACTTTATCATTGACAGTCATTGGAATAACACTATCTGACAATATCTGATACCTCAAAATCATTTAAACATGTATAAATGTAATGGCTGAAATATAATCATTACATTTAAGAGGAGAGACAAGGCCTAGAATTGAACCTTGTGTTGTAATATTTGTCTCAATGCTATTGATCTGTTAACCAGCTGTCTAGTGCAGATGCAATGATGAGATAACAAGGCAAAACCCATGCTAAATATCTGCCCCATGGGTGGAGTCTTTTACTTGCTTCAGAATAGACATTGAGAACAAGTTATTGCAAATTTAACATCTCATGCAATCAACATCCAGGTGGGATGTAGCTCACGAAGAGCTGGCCAATGTGTCAACTAGCAAGGACATTGTGGCTGCAACTGAGGAAATCTATAGACTACTTGCACTTGTCAGCTTCCTTGATGTATTAATAAGCTCTTGAAAATTTGACAATGATATCCATCAGATTTCACTTCTGACATGAATTATTATTAGCATCTAGAAGGTGAAGCTGACATGCATGCAAGGATGGTGCTTTTGATGAATTTAATTGAGTTATTATTCCATAAGATGCCAATCCTAATGATTATTATCCTTTTGATTAATTGCAGCTTCAGAGCAATTGAACTATTTGTCTCAAGATCTTTCTTTTGTGATTTGAGACATCTGTCAAGTAATTATTCGCATAAGATTATTGATTAATTGGTGTTTGAATTTTATTTTGCAGAACATCTTAGTACTGTCTTGTAGCCTGCGGTTCCCATTAGCAAATAGCATACCAAATTAAGACAGCATCTTTTCAACATTGGTCCCCATCGGGGCAACATCGTATCAACATCGCCGACATCGCGCTGATGTCAACCTGATTTTATAGGAAAACCAAAGGAGTCCTTGATCTGCTTTGATAGATCAGAGGAGGTGGGTCTGATCTATAAAAACAGATCAAGGACTCCTGTGGTTTTCCTATAAACCTTAATTAATTTCAGCCATTTGGAATTTCAATTTTTGAAATCGAATGAAAATTGACAGAGTTATCGAATAAAGTGTACACAAAGACGGACTATGAACGTCTTCGATTCACGATTATTTGAAGCCATAACACTTTGAAGTTCAGTTCGATTTTCACTATTGACATTTTATTTTGTAGCTGAATTCATCGACTTTTAGAATATTTGGTTTATTTGTCACATCAATTGTCACATCAATTGTAGTTACACCGGCATTTTTACGGCGGTATGCGTTTCGTCCTTATTTGGAAATAGCAACGTCGTGAGTTTCCTTATTTGGGTATGCAGGAATGTCATTCTGTGTGGCATGAAATGCAGATCACCCAGCCTGTATCACCCAATATTTCATGTGATAAAGCTGTAATTGGGAAACAAAGCGTGTTATCTGGGGTGGGATCTTGATAATAAATAATAATAGAAAAAGGTCTTATAGAAATATGATCAAAAAGTTTCATGGAAATTTGGCTACACAGTATGGTATAAAACTGTTCTTGTATTAAATTTTTCTGCCCTTCTTCTACTTGTACCAACATGCGGACACAAATAAAAACAAGGCACCTCCAATTAAAGCTGAGATGAAACCTAATAAGAGTGTGGGGGCCAGCTGGGTGGAATTTGAACCTGACCTACTGCAGAGCCAGTCACTGCCTAAACTACAAGAACACTCACCAATAAGATTTTTAGTCTAACAAACTCACCATTTTTAATGCTGTATTGGCTTGTAAGATATCAGTTTTTGAAACTTTTGCAAAATCAACCATGGTGACCAGGGTAGGGTTGTAGGCCCAAAATCAATTTCTATCTGTTGCATGGTGTGGATTCTTTCCCTGCCTGTTTCATCTGGATGAAGCCAATTTTTCTCAATTAAACTTTCTTTCAGGAATGAACTGGAATTACAAGTAAGGCAAATGGAAAAAATTTATTCAATCTAGCTTACTTAAGTAGTGATTAAATTCAAGGCAACAGGTGTGTTATTTAGGTGAGATTTAATTTTGCCTTATTTCTGATTGCTCTGAGGCTCATATTACATTACTCTTGATTGGATTATTAAAAGATATATTGAGTTGATGTTGAGGCCTTCAGTGTGATTTATAAATATAATATTTATTATGCAATTCAAATATATTTGCAGAATTTCTCTTTATGTAGAATCACACGATATTTTAACTTTAAAGAATCAAATTAAAATGACATATATCTAACGCTGCAGTGTCTGCAAGTATGAGTAAAAAGATTTGTTAGGGGAAAACACTAAATTTACTTTTAGTATTTGAACACCTAGAATGTCCTAGTGCCCTGTTTAGAAAAGTAACAGTCAAAGAGTCTTGGACTTTAAAAAAAAAAAAAAACCAACTTCTTGTCATCTGCAGAAGATCTGAGTAAGCTAAGTGTTCATTTGTTGTCATGTCCAAATTGCGGCTTCACCATTTTGCCATTGTACATGTTTGGTGCAATTTTTGCTCAGCTCTCCATTATGTAATTTAATGCATGGCTAGTGTTAAGACGCTCACCTGCTCCCTTTTACTCAGTGCCTATGCTGATGCGAGTAAAAGATGCCACTCATGGAGTAAATGTGTTCCATGGGTGAGCTCCTACTCTCTTTCACCTCATCAATCAACCCTCGATAGCGTCAATAACTTGCCTTAGACGGCTGCACTTTCCATATTTATCTATCTATCTATCTCTCTATCTGTCTGTCTGTGTATGTGTCTGTCTATCTATCTATCTATCTATCTATCTATCTATCTATCTATCTATCCATGGGTCCAATCTGCAAAATCTAAGGTAGATGGGTCGAAAGATAGTTGTCACGATGTATGCCATTGTCATAGACCTTTTAGGACAGGATAAAGCTTCATTCTCTTGAAATAGCTCGCAATATCCCATTTTAACAAAGTAAGGCAGTAAGACAACCCAATGTGGGTCATTAGCTGTCTGGCTTATAGCTCAGTTGTTTCTGCTACATGTGATCTACAGTCAACAGACAGATCTGGTGTCTGTTTAATGTCGTTGAATGTCCAAAGATATTCTCTCTTTGCTGCAATAACTGAGGAAATAGCATTGCAGTCAGTTTCATAAAATACGGTCAGCTCTAGCTGTCTGTAGCGACCTGTATCTAGCTGTGGTCTAAACATGCTAAAGCCAGCTGCTTCTGTCCACTTCTATCTAATAATCGGCTAACATCTATCACCAGATAAATATAAACCATGGTAAATGGAAGCAATTATTCTAATATATCATAAATATGTACCTATAGATTCGATTTTGAGTAGCTAACTTTGACAGCTTTTTCTGGTTTCAATTTGACTGGCTGTTTTTAATGAAACTAACTGTAGATGCCCTCTGTGAGTCGTTATTAAGATGATAGCAAAATAAGAACTACCAAATCTTTTGAGAACATTTAACACAACAAGAGTGAAAATCATAACAAGCACGAACATGGGTCCAAGATTTGCTGATCCTCACAAAAAATAGTCCTCAGGTTTCATACTATGTACAAAAAGCCACTATCTTATTATTAAATCCAAATTCAATAGCTAAAAGATATATTGGAAAGTGTAGCCCTCTAAGACAAGTTCATGCTGCCAGCGAGGGTTGATTGATGATGAGAGAGGAGGAGTCCAGCCATGTTACACATTTACCCCATTGATGGAGTCTTTTACATGCCTCAGCATAGACACTGAGTACAAGGGACCACCAATTTATTATCTCATCCAAACGACATCCAACTGGGATGTAGCTCATGAAGATAGGCCGGGTCGGGGATCGAACCCGAGTCCTTCAGCAGAGTTGGCCAATTTGAAATCGGCAGATGCCTTAACCATTAGGCCTCCCAGCTGCTACATCAAGAAGATCACATTATGCCACAAAAATTGTCTGAACTTTTTGTTTTACTAGATTCGATATGGTGTGTGATATGTACAAAATAAGGTTGAAAAGTCATAGGATTTTGGCATATTCTAGCCACACTACCAAAGTTGTAGTCTAAAAAGATTTTGTCTTACAAGAGATGTCTCTAGCTGAGCTTTATGCAACAGTCGAATTCTACAAACACATTCTCTTGCCACTGCATGACCTGAAGGATTCAACTTGTTGTACTTCGGCAGATGAGGTCACTTCCTGAGTTGTGATACAGAGTTTGTTAGACCCTTCACAGTACGAGTCATAAGATAAAGCTTGAACCATGTGAGAGTACAACAGCTGGGTGGCCTGATGGTTAGCAAGGCATCCGCAAAGTCTACATTGGGACGGTTCTGTTGAAGATTCCAGGTTCGATCCCTGGCCTGGGCACTCTTCATGAGCTAGCGGGATTTCGATCGCATTAGATGTTAACTTGGAGGGACATTGTACTTGGTGTCAATGCTGAGGCAAGTAAAATACCTCACCCATGAGGTAAATGTGATGGTGTGGACTCCAAGCAGCCTTTTTATCTCATCATTACATCTGCCTCTGTCAGCTTATCATACAACCTAAATAAAATATTTGAATCTGACTAAAGGGCCTATCTCACATAGCAGAGTGACAATGCTGAGTGATGCCGAGTGCCTCAAAAATCAGGCAGTCGGGAATACTTGGCTTTGCACGCCGACCGCTCTGGAAAAGCTCGGCAATACTCGGCAATACTCGTAGACCAATCGTGACCACTCTGGGTTGGTAGAATAAGGACCCACACATTTTAAACATGTTTAAAATTTTCTAGGAGTGTCGCCGAGCAACTTTGTTGTGGAATTGCTCGGGATTTACGGGGTTAACTTGCCATGCACTCGCCGTGCACATGCCGTGCACTCGGTGAGTACACTGGGTCACTCGGTGAGTACTCTTGGTCATATGGAGTGCTGTGTGGACGTGATTTCCTCGCCGAGTAGTCGGCATGTAAAGAAGAGTTATTGGCTTGACACTCGGAACAATGGAGGTGTGCTTGCTCGGGGAGTTGTCGGCGAGCGGTCGGTGAGCATTTGGCATGTTTTTGCAGAGTGCTCCTGTCCACTCTCCTTCAATCCTGTTCACTCTTCGTCACACGGCAACAACACTGGGTCCACACTTGAATTAATCGGTGAGCTGTCAGCGAGCTGTCGACGAGCAATCGACGAGTTGTTGCTGACTTGCTTTTTCTCACTGGCACTAGGCATCAAATGACCAAGAGTGAAGCAGATTCATTGCTTGCCAGCAATCGTCATTACTCGGCATCATCACTCAGCTATGTGAGATAGTGGCTTAAGTTTCAGACCCAGTAGCAGTGAGACATTGATGATCTACTAATAACCGTGTAAAGCAATGTCCTAATTCGTCAGCAACATTGGTAAATACTGCAAGCTATATTTACAGTTAATCTAAATGGTACTGGCCAATCCAATGTTGTCTCTAAGTAACTTCAAATTTGTAAGCATCTTATTTTGCTGTGAATTTACATGGTATTTAAATAGAAAGGTTGGGTTAAATTATATAACTGTCTCTGTCATTATTTTCAATATCAGTGAAACCCTGCTAAGCATTAGTGGTGACCTACGTGTAATAGTTACGTGTTTTTGCTTTTACAGCCAATTTCATAGAGTTAGAAACAAACCTCATATACTTAGAAAGCTAAATTCAAGATGACTTTGTTTGAATCCAGGACTCCCATTGGCTAAAGCAATCATTCAACCAATAACATCCATGGACTCACATGACGTCCTCTGGAGTTTAGCTTCCTAGTCTATGAGGTTAGTTTTCAACTCTATGAAATTGGCTGCTCTTAAGATTTTTCATTTAATTGATTAAATTAGATAGATAGATAAATATGGAAAGTTCAGCCCTCTAAGGCAAGTTCTTGCCGCTATTGAGGGTTAATTGACGAGGTGAGAGAAAGAGAGAAGTCCACCCATGTTACACATATACGGGTGGGGTTGTCTCAGCATAGACAGCGAGTACAAGGAACTGCAATTTAATGTCTCATCCAAATGACATCCAGCTGGGATGTTGCTCATCAAGGGTGCCTGGGCCTGGGATTGAACCCGGGTCATTCAGAGGAACAGGCGAGCATCTTACTACCAGACCACCCAGCTGCCTTAATTGTCTACTCCAACATTCTATTTCCCAAAACACACATTCCCTGCAGAAAGTAAAGACTTTGACATAACATTAGGTGCAAAGGGTCACAGAGTAAAAGGCCTATTGATTTTTTGGCCATTAAGCAGATGGACTTTTTAAGATCCTCTCCACTTGTGTGACTAAGGTTCTTTATGTGTTTGCTTCTTAATTGCAAAGAACAAACAATGCTGATGCTGTCTTTCACATCTTCACCAGCCTATGTGCCCATCTGAATTTTATCAGAATATATGATAAAACAAGTAAGAACCAGTGAAAATTGATCAGTCATAAGATATTATGAATTTTGGGTTCCATACAGTAACTGATGGTACTTAGAAATACAGCAGAGTAGTAATTTTGTCAGTATTTTTATTTATCAGTATTGCATGAGTTATACAAGGTGATCAATAAAGTAAATATAACATTAGCTTTTGGTATAGAATGTTGTTGTTATGTAGTATGGATTGTAATGATCTCTCTGTTGGGCCTGTTGGCCGCTGAGGTTCGAGGTCTTCACCCACAGTGTTACCACCGGCACCCTTGCCAGGGTCAGGAACAACATACTGCCTGCCTTAACCCATCAGAATATAGTTAAGTTACAGTCGTGGCCATATAGGTGGGTACCTACCAACTGTCTAACTACCTATCTACCTACCTTCCTATCTACCTACCTACCTGTTAGATTCATTCACTTGTGTGTATGTGATCTTTGTGTATTGTGTGAAAGCTAGTTTGTCTGCTGATTGTATGAAGTCTGTGTTGTGTGTTGTTTTCTGTTGTTGTCTTCAATTGTGTAGCTGTGAATGTTTCCTCTATGTGCAATGTATGAGAGCATTACTGAACTGAATGTTGAAGAATAATGTCAATGTATAAATGGAAGTGATATGTCAAATTGCTGCATGGTTGTGAGTATGACTTATTATGTTAATTGTCTGTCTCTTGTCTCGTCTGTGTGTGGCTGTTGTATGAATGTGTTGTATTTCCTGCCTTTTGCAGATTCACCTTACTTGAGTGAATAAATGCTCCAAAACCACACACCGACTTCTACACTACCCACCTATCTACCTACCTACCCACCCACCTACCTACCTACCCACCTACCTACCTATCTACCTACCTACCTACTACCTATCTATCTATCTTTCTATCTTTCTATCTAACTATGTCTTCGACACAGTGTGACATCTCTGAATATATTGATCAAATGGGTTCTGCAAAGGGTCTTATACATGCAAAGTATACATATGGAGCATTTCCATTTGTTGATAAAGGACACTCTCAAAGTATCGAGCGTGTGTACATTACCAGTAAATGGCTCGACTCCATGGTCATTTTCTTATAGCTTTGACAATGTAATCTGCCGTGGCTTTGATTGTCTGATTCTCCCAATTCTCTCAGTGCATGGATTTTTGTTGGTCCCTAGAAAAAATGGTTCTTGGTTGCCTAAGCAGGGAATACCCATAAAATCAAGGATAGTCACATAAAATGCATTTTGCTGTATAGAGTATATAGACATGTCATGCAGCCTCCCAATACTGGCACATTGCAAAAATGAATAGCCTTAGACAGCCCCTAGCATTAACATATATAGCAAGGGTCACACAAAAAATACATCATTTCGACTTTTACAAATATATAACTTTCAGTACTTGTAAAACTACATGCATTGACGAATACATTGAAATCGCAGTCACAGGCAGCTATTGACGTATATATGAGAATGGCACTGTGGAATCCAATGCCGTCTTAAGCTAAATCACTTCTATACAGAATTTGCATGGAATTCTGAAAGTGTCTTAATAATTATTGGTGTTGACTGTAACACTGTCACTGACATCAACTTCTGAATAATACCAGAGAATCTGATGCCATCTATAGCAAAGGTTGTTATATCTTTCACAAGAGTTCGCAAGTTTTGAAAAGTTTGGTGCCTGTAGACACTGTGTGACATCACCTCACAGTCCAGTGACCTAATTTTGTACATATTATGCTTGTTTACTCATCTAAAGTAAATTAATCAATTTCTCTTAGTCTATAGGCTGGCTTATGGTATTAAAGGTCTAACAATGAAATTACAAAAAAATAAGATGTTCATGGGATGAGTTTACGCAATTCTTGTTCTGGCAAGCAGGCAATTCAGAAAATTTGCGTAAACTAAAAAAAGAAATAAAAATTATTTTATTGTATTTTTAAGAGAAGATTTCATTCTATACTCAGCCTATCGGCTACACAGTTTAAGCAATCATTTTGTTTAGCTAGGTAAAATAGCAAGGAATGTCCATAATTAGGTCGCTTGGCTATAAATACAGGGTGCGGCATAAAAACTTGCACCAGCAGCTACTGCTACCTCTTCTATTATCTCAAGTGATAATCATCACATGCAGCTGCAGTCATACACACAAAAGTAGTTATAGTCCTACATTATCTTTATTAATATATTTTATTGTTCCTCATGAATTCTTGATCATATGGATCTAAATATAGCACATGCAAACTTATCACACCTTCGGGTCATTTTCACCTCGGCCTTTGCTATACAAGCACTAGATTATGTCACTGATCATACAGATGTGTTACAGTCACCTTTGTTGACCTTTGCCACCAAAAACAGGACAAATAGATTCATTTTTAATAAGAAGGTAGACCATTGACTCCTTTGAGGTGGAAAGTGCCATTTTGGATTCAGATCAATTTTCTGTCTTTTATGTCTTTTAACTGGCCCATCTTCCTGAAAATCAGGTGATTTTTTCCAGATTAGTTGTAGATTCAAACAGTCCCTCTGGAATACCATTATATATCTATGTTTTAACTTTATGACCTTGCTAGATCAAAACTGAAACCAACTTGAAACCAACCTTCTTATCATCTAATACCATAATATACATATGCATGTATAGAAAGCACTGAAGGAGGATTCTCTGCAAATATTATACTTTAGGTGGCTTCAGAGGTGTATTTACTAGGAAATCTCTAATTTGTAAACTTTTCTTCAACTAGAGACACCATGCAAGCAGACAGAAGTCTGACTTCTGTGACATGTGTCTCTCAGAACACACCCTGCAGCATGCACCCTCTCAATAATTCAGACACTGATATTGTCTGACTTTACAAGATCAAAAATATCACAATGACCAATTGCTTATATCCCTGATTAAATGTGGCAAAACTTTGAAAGACCTCATTAGCATTTGAGTAACCTAGCGCTATCCCCAAAGAGGAGAAGCCCAGTGCAAGTTTTTAGGCCGCACCCTGTAGGTGACGACACACAGTGTAGACATATTTTGTTATTACGGTATCTCTAGTGCCATTCCATTTTTTTTGTCGCAATTGTATAGTCCAACACGGTATTTTGGGACAAGGATATGAAAGCACAGTTAGATGTGGTAAAAGGGTGAGAAAACACATTATGCGGTACCAGAAATACAAGAATGCATATTGTGTCGTAAGAAAATGTGAGTTTGCATGATTTGTGGCTATGCCAATGCAATGTAAATGACATTTTTAAGCGTACAAATAATACCACCAGTTTCCTGAATCAATCACACTTTTTGCAAGTTAACTTTTGCTATTCCCTAATGGCATGATTTACCCACTAGAATTATGCACATATTTTGAAAGATATTGTGATAAAAGCAAATCTTTTGCCTACCGGCAATCTTATTTATACTTTAAATGTGTTAGTAAATTTTGAAATTCAGACTGCTCTAGAGGATTAACATAAACGTTGTCTCACCACCTGCAGGCAAGAGGGGTGGGGGCCTACCTCACTGGTAGTTTGCTGGGCTTTAAAACCACTGGGTTTTGGGTTCAATTCCAAGTCATGCCTAAGTTAATCAAATACAACCGCACCACAGAATAATAAAAGCAGCTTATTCCATTGGCATTCATTCCTTGGTAGCTGTTGTATTTGATACTTGGGCCCATCTCGTTGCCATGGTCCCTGCCTGTCCTAATTAGCCCATGAGGTGCAGAAATACAGGACGTAAAGCCCTAATCCACCCACCACTCACAGTCAAGACATATATATCTAATGAGCAAAAATTCAAATTAGCGGGCCATGGGCCCAACCTCGACCCGATGGCATGTTGTCTGGCACGTGATAAAAGCCAATATTTAGCCAACAGTATTAACCACTGGACTGGGATGGTGAAAGTTAAGCCAATACTTTGTTTATTTTAACAGTTTTTACTAAATATGTTCATATTGGTCAAAGATGTTCAAAATTTTCTGGCTAAATCCCGATTATTACTATAATTTTTATAGCGCACATTTTTGTTTAAGAACATGCAATGGCGCTTTACATTAAAATTAATGGAAAGTGGTAGGTTAAAAAGCTATGTATAATAATAGATAAAATATATTAAGAAATCAATCAATATGAGTCTAAAAAATTTCTAAAAGCTTGTTGAAATAAATGAGTCTTTAAAGTTTTCTGAATCTTTTGATGCTTTATCTTTAACTGATTCCATAGCTTTGGACCACAAACACTGAAGGACCGGTCAGCAAAAGTCTTCCTCTTTGTAGATGGCACACAGAGGGTCTGGATGTTTGATGATCATGTTTCTTATGGAGGCTTTCATGGTTATCCTTCTCTTTAAGTATCCAGGAGCCATATCATTCAAGCATTTGTAGACACGGGTTAATGTCTTGAATTCTATTCTTTGCTGCATAAGCAACCAATGTAAGTCAAAAGTGCCTTGAAACTGCTGTCTCTTCTTTGTCTTTGAAGTACAACATTAGCTGCCCAATTTTGAACTTTTTTGCAGTTTTCTAATCAGAACTGCTGGAAGAACGCAGACGATTGCATTGCAGTAGTCAAGATGTGACAGTACTAAGGAATAAGCAGCTGACTAGCAGTCTGGACTGTCAAATGCTTTCTGATGGATGCAATTCTCTGGCTGTTAAGTGATGCAATGTTACATTTTGTCACAATGTGTTTGTCAAGAGTTAGATGCTCATCAAGGATGACACCAAGGTGTGTGTTTGTGTGTGAATAGGGCTTTATGTCCTGTATTTCTGCACCAGTTGGGCTAATTAGGACAGGCAGGGACCATGGCAATAAGACAAAGGATGAAACAGCCATCCAACTTAGGCTCAACCGGGAATCGAATCCAGGACCCAGCGGTTGGAAGCCCAGAGTGCTACCTCTGAGCTAGGCCCCCACCATGATGACACCAAGGTACTTGATGTGTGGAGAGATGTCGAGGGAACAGTTCTCTCAGATCAGTCTATTACGATGCCACTTTTCAAGTTGTTGCCTGCTTCCAAAGTATATATACTTTGTCTTAGAGTCGTTCATTTTGAGTTTATTATGATTCATTCAATTCTTAATATTGTTTAGAGATGACAATAGTGAAACTGAGTTGGTATGTTCAGCATTAGATTGTTTGGGTGAGAAGTCTCTGTATAAGTCATGATCATCAGCATAGTCTATTATTTTAATTGTGCTGTCACAGATTGCGGATGCCATAGTGTTAGCATATACCGAGAACAACACAGGTCCAGCTACGCTTCCTAGTGGCACTGACGATGTGATGTTGTAGACTGATGATTGACTCTCACTTTGAGCGATCTCGAGGAAAGGTACGATTGGAAAAATTTGAGGGCATAGTCAGTGATGCCAAATTTGTGATGTAGTATGTCAATCAAGATGTTGTGGTCGACAGTGTCAAATGCAAATAATAAGAACATGCTACATCGCAGAATATCAGCCCATCGTTGTTGTGGTCGACAGTGTCAAATGCATATAATAAGAACACGCTACATCGCAGAATATCGGCCCATCTTTGGCCGATATCGGAGAAAGCAGCCTATCTGGAAATATGATACAGCTGCTTAAAAAAGCAGAAAAAGAGTCTGCTATAATATAATTTAAAAATCAACTGTCTTTATATTATTAATATCATCAATGCAGTTTGCACCTATCAATATGTTTCCCTCTTTAACTCATACATTATACAGAAACTGTATAAGTCTCACAGAGTCTAATTCATAGGAGGGGATTAATAGAGTTACCACCTGTCTTGATAAGCTGCTACTTTTGGTCTTAAAAAGAAAAGCTGTGCTCCTGAAATGACGGACCCATTTTTATTTTGTAACGAGTTTTCGGAAGCCCACAGATTAAATCAAATTAATTAAATTCCAAATGTCTTGGATGCACGAAAAGCACTGTTTGCAGTCACAAGGGAGATAACCTTTTGGTTATATCTCTCTCAGTGCAATCGGAAACTACATTGTTGGAGTAAGAATGTAAATGTATAGTTAGTGAAATGATAGTAATGTCAATTGCATGATAAAATGATCTGCTTTTCACATTGACAATTGAGTACTACAACATGTCAGTTTTATGTCATAAGGTTATGATCCGACATCTGACAAGGACATTCATTAGCACCAATAATCTTTGTTATCAAGTCATGCTCGGTAAACTCTTGCATGACAGGTCTCACGAGAAACCAGCATAGAGCACCAAAAAAGACCAGATAAGCAGTCTTTGTAATATTATCAAATAGTTTTGTCTTATTGAATGCCTATTATATTTCATACAGAGGCTACCTATATCATGTGCTAGTTTATTCGGACACCTTAATTTTCTAAAAGTAGCTTACTCTCCATAAATTGTTAACTTTATCATTGACAGTCATTGGAATAACACTATCTGACAATATCTGATACCTCAAAATCATTTAAACATGTATAAATGTAATGGCTGAAATATAATCATTACATTTAAGAGGAGAGACAAGGCCTAGAATTGAACCTTGTGTTGTAATATTTGTCTCAATGCTATTGATCTGTTAACCAGCTGTCTAGTGCAGATGTAATGATGAGATAACAAGGCAAAAGTCATGCCAAATATCTGCCCCATGGGTGGAGTCATTTACTTGCTTCAGAATAGACACCGAGAACAAGTTATTGCAAATTTAACATCTCATGCAATCAACATCCAGGTGGGATGTAGCTCATGAAGAGCTGGCCAATGTGTCAACTAGCAAGGACATTGCGGCTGCAACTGAGGAAATCTATAGACTACTTGCACTTGTCAGCTTCATTGATGTATTAATAAGAGCTTGACAATTTGACAATGATATCCATCAGATTTCATTCCTGACATGAATTATTATTAGCATCTGAAAAGTGAAGCTGACATACATGCAAGGATGGTGCTTTTGATGAATTTAATTGAGTTTATTATTCCATAAGATCTCAATCCTAATGATTATATTCTTTTTGATTATTTGCAGCTTCAGAGCAATTGAACTATTTGTCTCAAGATCTTTCTTTTGTGATTTGAAACATCTGTCAAGTAATTATTCGCATAAAATTATTAATTAATTGGTGTTTGAATTTTATTTTGCAGAACATCTTAGTACTCTCTTTTAGCCGGCGGGTCCCATTGGCAAATAGCATACCAAATTAGGACAGCATCTTTTCAATATTGGTCGCCATCGGGGCAACATCGTATCAACATCGCCGACATCGCGCTGATGTCAATCTGATTTTATAGGAAAACCACAGGAGTCCTTGATCTGCTTTGATAGATCAGAGGAGGTGGGTCTGATCTGTCAAAACAGATCAAGGACTTCTGTGGTTTTCCTATAAACCCTAATTAATTTCAGCCATTTGGAATTTCAATTTTTGAAATCGAATGAGAATTGACAGAGTTATCGAATAAAATGTACACAAAGCCAGACTATATTTAGAATGGGAAGAAGACTAAACAGCGTCACCGGCGTCATGAACGTCTTCGATTCGCGATTATTTGAAGCCATAACTCAGTAAATTATCGTCAGATTTTCACAATTTATATTTTATTAGGTTGCTGAGTTTATTGACTTTTAGAATATTAGATTTTTATCAATCTGTCAGATCAACTGTAGTCACGTTTGCATTTTACGGCGATATGCGTTTTGTCCTTATTTGGAAATAGCAACGTCTTGAGTTTCCTTATTTGGGCATGCATGAACGTCACTCTGTGTGGTATGAAATGCAAATCATCCAGCCTGTATCACCCGATATTTCATGTGATAAAGCTGTAATTGGGAAATGAAGCTCGTTATCTGGGGTGAGATCTTAATAATGAGAATACCAATTGAAAAATGGTTTTATTCTCGTCAACTGAAAGTTGAAGCATATTACAATCAAATGGAGATGTTGTATATATAATGAAAGGTCTCATGGAAATATAATAAAATGTCTTATGGAAATGTAGCTCTACAGTATGGTGTAAAACTGTTCTTGTATTACATTTTTCTGCCCTTCTTCTACTTGTACCAACATGCGGACACAAATGAAAACAAGACAACTCCATTTTAAAGTATCATTCGACCGACATCCAGCTGAGATGAAGCCTAATAAGAGTGTGGGGGCCAGCTGGGTGGAATTCGAATCTGACCTACTGCAGAGCCAGTCACTGCCTAAACTACAAGGACAGTCACCAATAAGATTTTTAGTCTAACAAACTTACCATTTTTAATGCTGTATTGGCTTGTAAGATATCAGTAAGCTTTTGGTGCGAATTCAATGTACTGTCTGGTGCAGAGGCAGTCAGCGCAGTATTTGAAACTTTTGCGAAATCAACCATGGTGACCATGGTAGGGTTGTAGGCCCAAGACCAGTGGATTCATTCCCTGCCTCTCTCATCTGGATGGAGCCAATTTTTCTCAATTAAACTTTCTTTCAGGAATGAACTGGAATTACAAGTAAGGCAAATGGAAAAAATGAATTCAATCTAGCTTACTTAAGTAGTGATTAAATTCAAGGCAACAGGTGTGTTATTTAGGTGAGATTTAATTTTGCCTTATTTCTGATTGCTCTGAGGCTCATATTTTCCGTTTTTCTATATTTTGATTCCTTGAATTATATTTCCAGCCATGAAATGCTGATTGGATTATTAAAAGATATATTAAGTTGATGTTGAGGCATACAGTGTGATTTATAAATATAATATTTTTATGCATTTCAAATATATTTGCAGAATTTCTCTTAGTGTAGAATCACACAATATTTAACTTCAAAAAATCTTTAAAGAATCAAATTAAAATGACATATATCTATTGCTGCAGTGTCTGCAAGTGTGAAGAAAGAGATTTGTTAGGGGAAAACAACTACATTTACTTTTAGTATTTGAACACCTAGAATGTCCTAGAGCCCTGTTTAGAAAAGTAACAGACAAAGAGTCTTGGACTTTAAAAAAAAAGAAAGAAAACCAACTTCTTGTCATCTACAGAAGATCTCAGTAAGCTAAGTGTTCATCTCTTGTCATGTCCAAATTGCAGCTTCACCATTTTGCCATTGTACATGTTTGGTGCAATTTTTGCTCGCTCCTCATTATGTACTTTAATGCTTGGCTAGTGTTTAGATGCTCACCTGCTCCCTTGTACTCAGTGCCTATGCTGATGCGAGTAAAAGATCCCACCCATGGGATTAATGTGTGACATGGGTGAACTCCTACTCTCTTTCACCTCATCAATCAACCCTCGATAGCGTCAATAACTTGCCTTAAAGGGCTGCACTTTCCATATTTATCTATCTATCTATCTATCTGTCTGTCTGTCTGTCTGTCTGTCTGTCTATATATCTATCTATCTATCTATCTATCTAACTAACTAACTATCTATCTATCTATCTATCTATCTACCTATCTGTCTGTCTATCAATCTATCTATACATCTATCTATCTACCTACCTGTCCATCTATCTATCTATCCATGGGTCCAAACTGCAAAATCTAAGATGGGTTGAA
The DNA here is from genome assembly GCA_932294295.1 of Alitta virens. Lineage (NCBI taxonomy): Eukaryota > Metazoa > Annelida > Polychaeta > Phyllodocida > Nereididae > Alitta > Alitta virens. The sequence goes on along the minus strand of OW028585.1, from coordinate 6,892,206 downwards.
AGATAGTTGTCATGATTTTGAAGAATTTGAGAGTTGCAATTATTGATGCCGTTGTCATAGACCTTTTAGGACAGGATAAAGCTTCATTCTCTTGAAATAGCTCACAATATCCCATTTTAACAAAGTAAGGCAGCAAAAACAACCAGATGTATGTCATTAGCTGTCTTGCTTATAGCTCAGTTGTTTCCGCTACATGTGATCTATAGTCAACAACAGATTCGGTGTCAGTTTAATGTCTTTGAATGTCCCAAGATATTCTCTCTTTGCTGCAATAACATAGGAAATAGCATTGCAGTTAGGTTCATAAAATATGGTCAACTCTAGCTGTCTGTAGCGACCTATACCTGGCTGTGGTTTAAACATGCTAAAGCCAGCTGTTTCTCTCCACTTCTATAGCTAATAATCGGCTTACATCTATCACCAGATAAATATAAACCATGGTAAATGGAAGCGATTATTCTAATATATCATAAATATGTACCTATAGATTCGCTTTTGAGTAGCTAACTTTGACAGCTTTTTCTGGTTTCAATTTGACTGGCTGTTTTTAATGAAACTAACTGTAGATGCCCTCTGTGAGTCATTATTAAGATGATAGCAAAATAAAAACTACCAAATCTTTTGAGAACATTTAGCGCAACAAGAGTGAAAATCATAACAAGCATGAACATGGGTCCAAGATTTGATGATCCTCACAAAAAACTAGTCATTAGGTTTCATACTATGTACAAAAAGCCACTATCTTACTATTAAAACCAAATGCAATAGATAGATAGATATATTGGAAAGTGTAGCCCTCTAAGACAAATTCTTGCTGCCAGTGAGGGTTGATTGATGAGATGAGAGAGAGGAGGAGTCCAGCCATGTTACACATTTACCCCATGGCCATGGATGGAGCTCATGAAGATAGGCTGAGCTGGGGATCGAACGCTAGTCCTTCAGCAGAGCTGGAATTTGAAATCGGCAGATGCCTTAACCATTAGGCCGCCCAACTGCTGCATCAAGAACATAAAATTATGTCACAAAAATTGTCAGATTTTTTTGTGATATGTACAAAATAAGGTTGGAAAGTCATAGGATTTTGGCATATTCTAGCCACACTACCAAAGTTGTAGATGTCGAATTCTACAAACACATGCTCTTGCCACTGCATGACCTGAAGGACGCAACTTGTTGTACTTTGGCAGATGAGGTCACTTCCTGAGATGTGATACAAAGTTTGTTAGACCCTACACAGTACGAGTCATAATATAAAGCTTGAACCATGAGATAGTACAACATTATTTTGCTCCAACAGCTGGGTGGCCTAATGGTTAGCAAGCCATCCGCCAAGTCTACATTGGACGGTCCTGTTGAAGATCCCAGTTTCGATCCCTGGCCTGGGCACTCTTCATGAGCTGTCGATCGCATGAGATGTTAAATTGGAGGTGCCTTGTACTTGGTGTCTATGCTAAGGCAAGTAAAATACCTCACCCAAGAGGTAAATGTGATCGTGTGGACTCCAAGCAGCCTTGTTATCTCATCATTACACATATTTTGCTGTGAATTTACATGGTATTTAAAGAGAAAGGTTGGGTTAAATTATGTGACTGTCTCTGTCATTATTTTCAATATCAGAGGATCCCTGCTAAGCATTAGTGGTGACCTACATGTAATAGTTACATTTTGTTGCTTTTACAGCCAATTCCATAGAGTTAGGAGCAAATCTCATATACTTAGAAAGCTAAATTCAAGATGACATTGTTTGAATCCAGGACCCCCATTGGCTAAAGCAATCCCTCAACCAATAATATCCATGGACTCACATGACGTCCTCTGGTGTTTAGCTTCCTAGTCTATGAAGTTTGTTTTCAACTCTATGAAATTGGCTGCTCTTAAGATTTTTCATGTAATTGGTTAAATTAGATAGTTAGATAGATAGATATGGAAAGTTCAGCCCTCTAAGGCAAGTTCTTGCCGCTATTGAGGGTTAATTGATGAGGTGAGAGAAAGAGAGAAGTCCACCCATGTTACACATATATGGGTGGGTCTTTTACTTGTCTCAGCATAGACAGCAAGTACAGGGTACCACAATTTAATGTCTCATACGAATGACATCCAGCTGGGATGTTGCTCATGAAGGGTGCCCGGGCCTGGGTTTGAACCCGGGTCCTTCAGAGTAGCAGGCGAGCATCTTACTACCAGAACACCCAGCTGCCTTAATTGTCTACCCCAACATTCTATTCCCAAAACACACATTCCCTGCAAAAAGTAAAGTCTTTGACATAACATCAGGTGCAATGGGTCACAGAGTAAAAGGCCTATTGATTTTTTGGCCATTAAGCAGATGGGCTTTTAAGATCCCTCTCCACTTGTGTGACTAGGGTCCTTAATGAGTTTGCTTTTAATTGCAAAGAACACACGATGCTGATGCTGTCTTTCACATCTTCACCAGCCTATGTGCCCATCTGAATTTTACTTGAATATATGATAAAAAAAGTAAGCACAGGTGAAACTTTATCAGTCATAAAATATTATGCATTTTGGGTTCCAATCAGTAACTGGTGGTAGTTAGAAATACAGTAGTGTAGTAAGTGTGTCAATATTTTAATGTATCAGTATTGCATTAGTTTTCTTGGTGCTATTTAACAAAGTGAGTTACACTTTGTACAAGGTTATCAATAAAGTAGTATGTAATGTTATGGTATAGAATTAGCTTTTAGTATAGAATGTTGTTGTTATGTAGTATGCATTGCAGAGATTCCTCTCTAGGGCCTGTTGGCCATAGACGTTCAATGTCATCACCCACCGTGTTACCACCCCTGCCATGAGGAGGCCCAGGCTTTTCAAGGACCAGGAAGAACATACTGCATGCATTGCATTCCCTAACCCATCAGAATATTGTTAAGTTACAGCCATGGCCATAAGTTCTCGGACACTTGCAATAGGTGGTAACTATGGTGTATTTTTGATCTGACATCATACTTTTTTTGACCCTTGGCCTTGTTTATCGAATAGGGTATTGCCATGGTCTGCATATCGGTCAGTTTGTCCCTGCTTTTTGTCTCTCTGCCTGTCTGTCAACAACACTTATAGACATGATTATATAAGCATTAAAATATAACTGGTCGATTTTTACAAAACGGTTGCTATGGAAACATCTGCCATTGAGTTCGCACAAAGTTTACAAAATTTGTATGTCCTCAGACAGGTTACATTCATGGGAACATTTTAGTATATGAGACTTCGTGTTCTACTCCTGTGATCACTTTTTCCTTAAATATTGCACTTTTTGGGCCTCAGCTGCTCTACTATAATATACCTTACAGGAAGACCTGAATGAGTTCAAGAGTGGACGACTGTTTTTTAAGTCACAAGGGACAAACTCAGAACCTTGTGGCTCTTCACTAAACTCTTGCTCACAAAACATCTGGAAATCGAGGTCCATCCCTCCGACCAACCATCTGTTACTTACTTGATTATAATTATATTGGCATGATTGTTGTGTACATGGGTTTTAAGGCAAATATGGTTCCTAAAGTAAATTATTAAAGAAAAAGGGCCATAGAACAAAAAATGACACCAAAATAAAGTGTTTTTAGGTGTCCGAAAACTTTTTGTAATGGCTGTATAGTGTATACCAAATAACAAAAAACATCAAAATTAAGAAATAAAAACAATAGCGTTGTAGTATTTCAGTGTATTCAGCATTTTTACAATAACATAATCAGAACAAAAATAAAATTGTAGAGAATACTTGACACATTTGAGGCTGGAAAACAAAGAAACCAACTTGCCTTTACCTTCCATTGTTGCTGACTATTGTTCGTCCATTGTTATTCTTTCAAATGAATTTACAATGCAAGGATTTCTCGTTAATGGAACTTACTGTTGCATTCGGAACAACAAAGGCAAAGCTGTTGAATTGGTGTTTATTGTTGTGTGAATGTGATGTTTATCTTCATCATGATATAAAGATGTTCCAAAATCTGGGGCTTTTTCCCCAGTTAAAAATAATTATGTATATAATGATTATATTGAGCTGTCAAGCATTTTTTCGTCATAAGACGGCGACTGGCTATCACAGACTCTATTCACAGCTCTGCCAATAGAGTCTTTCCACTGAGCAGTCCTGAATTCAGCAAGACATAAGTCTTTCTTTCCCTCTTATTACTCATTTTGCTTTTCAGACATAGTAGATCATAACTAACTGATTCCATTAATATAATTTTCTCAGGGAAATGACTAAAATCAACTGAACGATAAGATGTCAAATATACATTAAAATGCACTAAAAATATTGCTGCTAAGATGCACTTTGGTTCAACCAATCACAGCCAAGGGCGGGAACTTTTTCAGCCAATAGTATTGCAGTATTCTGTCATAGCCACCTGGTGGAAATACAGAGAACCTTCTGTGAAAGTCCACTATTGAACAACAAGTGTTTTGAAACATTTTACCAATATGACATAATCCTCAAAACAATTGTGATGACGTCAAACTACCATTGTGGACAATTGTCTTGTGGTGTCATACTGGTCAGCAGCACTAAGTTGAGGTCTTACGAGCGAATTACTGATGCGTGAGTACAGTCCATAGTATGTGTTTTCTAAACAGCATGGCTTTAAAGTGAGCCAAGAATCTTAACATTAACAGATACCATCAGCCAGTAGGTAGAAGTTCCTCTTTGACATTTGCACTTGTTATCAGAAACTGCAAGGAAGACTAAAAGTGTAGTTATTAGCAGTAAATATGGCATCGTTCCGGAACTTACACCTATAATACACACCGTATATATAAATACATTTATAGGCTGGCAGTGCAGAGAATTTCATATATGAAATAGTTCTTGCAGCCACTGCAAGGGGTTAGGATCAATACTCATATTCTCACTAAGAGAACAAAAGAATTTGTATATTGGCACACAATATATATCACATATTCTCTTTCTGTCATGTTCAATAAGCTTTGTAATTTGCATTGGTTTGTTGGGGAGTGCTCCTTTGTGTTATTGATGGTGTTCTCTGTGGCTTCGCTGAAGATGTGACCAGCATTCTGTTGATGCTATTCCCTGACGTCGGTTTGAAGACTGTTCACACACTCAGACATTTGCAAATATGACATCAGTTCAGTGCAGACGACTAGTATGATGCCACAAAACTAAACGTTGTCCACAATGGTCACTGTGATGACCATTTTTTAGGTATTATGTCATACTCTGACTAAATTATGGCGACAGGTAGGATCATAAGGTGGCGTCACAATTAATCTGTGTATGCTAGATTTCAACCAATCAGTTCACAGAATTTGCCAGACCCAACCTGAAGGTTTTTTCACTCAGGAAACCAGAGTAGTCATACTGGTCAATTGTAATGAAACTGAGGTCTTACATACAAATGGCTGGGGTGTGATTGGTCAATTGTAATGAAACTGATGTCATTTATGCAAATGGCTGAGGTGTGATTGGTCAATTGTAATGAAACTGAGGTCATATATGCAAATGGCTGAGGTGTGATTGGTCAATTGTAATGAAACTGATGTCATTTATGCAAATGGCTGAGGTGTGATTGGTCAATTGTAATGAAACTGAGGTCATGAATGCAAATGGCTGAGGTGTGATTGGTCAATTGTAATGAAACTGATGTCATATATGCAAATGGATGAGGTGTGATTGGTCAATTGTAATGAAACTGAGGTCATATATGCAAATGGCTGAGGTGTGATTGGTCAATTGTAATGAAACGGAGGTCATATACACAAATGGCTGAGGTGTGATTGGTCAATTGTAATGAAACTGAGGTCATATATGCAAATGGCTGAGGTGTGATTGGTCAATTGTAATGAAACTGAGGTCATGTATGCAAATGGCTGAGGTGTGATTGGTCAATTGTAATGAAACTGAGGTCATGAATGCAAATGGCTGAGGTGTGATTGGTCAATTGTATTGAAACTGAGGTCATATATGCAAATGGCTGAGGTGTGATTGGCAGCATTGTCAAGTATGACATACTCCTCCAAAACAAATGCAAATGGCTGATGTGTGATTGGTCAATGAAACTGAGGTCATATATGGAAATGGCTGAGATTGATCAATTGTAATGAAACGGAGGTCATATATGCAAATGGCTGAGGTGTGATTGGTCAATTGTAATGAAACGGAGGTCATGTATGCAAATGGCTGAGGTGTGATTGGTCAATGAAACTGAGGTCATATATGCAAATGGCTGAGGTGTGATTGGTCAATGAAACTGAGGTCATGTATGGAAATGGCTGAGATTGGTCAATTGTAATGAAACTGAGGTCATATATGCAAATGGCTGAGGTGTGATTGGCAGCATGTCAAGTATAAATACTCCTCCAAAACAAATGTATTTTCTCGCGGTAAATGAGGTTAACACTACAGCCACCATATTTATTATCACTTCCTACTTGCTCATATTCATATTTCTCACATGGCTTCAATGGGCCAATTAGATTTCAGTAAAATTAATCCTCTCATACAGAAATCATGTAAGCCAGCGCACTCGTTTCATCAAATTATTCGCCTTCATTTCACCCACCCACCTCACCATTACTCTTAGTATTCATTCTTTCTAAGAATATTCTAAAAGAACTAGTATATATAAACAAATCAAAAACATTTTCTTCATTTGTCGGTTTTCCTCCACAATTAAAAAGTTATATTAAATCGTCAAACCTTCAACTTTTCAAATGACCTCCTGAGCCTAGGCCTTCCAATAATCGGGTGCAAAGTACTTCTGTGAGACCTACCAGGATCTGGTGTCTACAAGAGCTACATTTATTAATGACGTATTACATTTCTGCCTAATAAAGATCGGCAAGTGTGCCCAACTGTAATTCCAAGTTCTCGTTATTTGTGTTAATAGGGGACTTTAGAGTCAACATGCAGGATGGAGCTGCATATGTACCCAGATAGCATTCTAAATCAGGCCAGTGTCATTTCTTTATCGGCCACTGTCGTTACAACATCGTTTTGATATCGCCGACATCGTGCCGACATTGAAACGATTCAGAATGCTATCTGGTAAAACCTTTGTTTGATGCACTTATCAGATCATAGAGTGCATTGCCGTGGTCTAGTGGTTAAGGTGTTCGCCTGCTATACGCAAGGTTGTGGGTTCGAACCCCCACCATGGCATCGAGGAGTTGGGCAGATCTCCATTGCCTCACCCCACCCAGGTGTAATGGGTACTTGGCATTAGGCACCCACAGTGATTGCATTGGTGTGAGCTCTTAAGCCCCTGTGGTTAACCCCGTGTTCAAGGCTGAATACTCCCCAGGGAGTTGAGAAAGACTCTGGTTTGGCCTGCCAAAGGTCTTATTGTAAAGTCTGTTGAAACTGCTTGAGCGGTGATTCTAGACTATAACTAAGAAATAAAATAAAATAAAATAAAAAATTGATGATGTCACAAAGGTTGTGAGGACTGAAGTGCATTTGACCTTAGGTCCCCCAATGTGAGGACATCAGAATGACCATAGTTCACCAAGTAAATAATTTCAATTACATTTGGGTAGAAGAGAGCTAGATGGGCATAATTAGGGGTGGGGGCCTAGCTCAGTGATAGCGCGCTGGGCTTCCAACCACTGGGTCTCAGGTTCAATTCCCCGGTCAAGCCTATGTTGGATGGCTGTTTCATCCTTCGTCTCATTGCCATGGTCCCTACCTGTCCTAATTAACCCATTCGATGCAGAAATACAGGACGTAAAGCCCTAATCCACCACCATCACACATGGGCATAATTTCCTACACATAGTACTTTGCTCATACTGAACACTAAATTAGTAGGACCAAAGATACCAGGCATGTATATTAAGCTACGTATAATTTTTCTTTATTCAATAACATAGCCCCTGCTTACTTCACCCTCTACTATGCTAATTCAATTATTTTCTCTAAAAAACTAATTTCCTGGGTGAAGACCTTAGGTGTGAGTCTGTGAATTAACGAAATTGGAGAACTTTAAGCAAGTCCTTAGCTCTTTTTTTTAATGATCTGGATTTACTTGTACAGTAGGATCTCGCAATGAAGAGTGTTTCAAAATGTACACAATCATTGTCTGAACAGAATTGTTCACAATTTAATTTAAAATTGTTAATTTTAGCACACACTGAAAATCTCATGAAAGTTGAACAAATCACTAGCTTTCTAGGCATTTGATTTTAAACTTAATTCACTAGCTCTGAAAAATTTTACCATGTCTAGATTGACTGACCCAAACCATAGCAATTTCCATTATTGTCCGAAGTGAAGAAGTGATCTTGTGCTGTGCGCTTTGTGCACTAAGCTGGCGCTGGTCATTACGCCACAAACTGTCATTAAGCATACACTAGTAAAAAAAATGCTTAGTGTGTCTGAGGTCAGTTTTCTAATTAGGCCCCTTGTAATCAACAGAGTTAGACAATCTGTGATGTGGCTGATGTTGCCCGAGGTACTGAGCTGTTCACTTTATCACCGTTATGTATCATCGGTTATTTTCTCTGGACGCTAGTTCACAGTCAGAGGATACTGCATAGGCTGAGTTGGCGTGAATCATATAAATAAACGGGGTCTAAACTTGCTCACAACTTTGTTACTATTCATCGCTAGACAATAAAATGTGCATACTGTAGTATTTTCATCAACCAACACCGATCTTGGCATTAGCATTTCTTTAACGGCCCCTAAATCCAAGCGACACAGAATTTCAGGTCAGCTAACTCGGTGTATGATTTTTTCTCTGGGGTATGGTTTTTCCTCTGGCATTCAAAATGAATAACCGATAATAAATAACGGCGCCTAAGTGAACAGCAGATCGCCCAGGCAACGGCTGATGTAGTATGCTCATACCAGTTGGACAGCAGTGGAACACATCATCTCATCAGACAATAACAGGTTGTCGGCCATAATAACTAACTTCTTAGTCAAAAAATGCTACCAGACACGGTCAAGATGTCTATGATCTCAGACAAAAGAGTATCAGTGATATAAATATATATATATATACATATATATTTATTTATTTATTATTTATTCACGTACTCTAAGTACAACGTGAAAACAATTAACATAAATTACAATTGAAATGTTGATGGGGCTTCCGTTTTCTTCCCCAGAAAGCCATTTTCTCTCATCTTGCAAATAAACCTTCATGGAAAATAAGACCTTTGCCTTAAAGGGCTAAAATATTCTACTTCTCCTAATCTTTCTTAAGATTCTCCTAATATTTCTTAAGATGTGTCGAGTAATCTTCATACTAACATAATCTAAGAGTTTCTTTTCAATTAAATTTCAGGAATTTAATCATTATTTTCTAGAATGAAACATGGTAAATTTACTCTTAGATCGAGATAAAATTTCTGCTGTTTTTCAACCAACTTGCATCAAGATAGTATCATGATTTCTGCATATCTATGCACTCTAGCACCTGAACAGTTATTACATTGAATACGCCAGTTATTGTCTGATGCGACGAAGTGTTCCAACGCATGCTGCCCACATAACACTGTGTTGCTGACAGGAGACCTAATTCTGTGGTAACCTGACCTCAGACCTATTTATAGCATTGTTTACTTCTTTGTCAAAAAGATTGTACATAAGGCTGATTTTTATCAGCATCTAGACCGTTAAGCGCATCAAAGATTACTCAAAATATTATCAATGTACTCTTATCTGGTGTTATTTTGTACCGAGTCACACTCTAAAGGGGTGTTCACCAGAGGGGATGGCGAATGAGCGCGAATGACAATTTTTTTTACTTCTGCTTATACTTGTCCATGCGTCATCACCCGCCGAGAGATGTACGGACACTCGTGCTATTCCATAGAATGCTCTTAGTCCCTCCAGATCACTCGTGTATATCTGTGGAGATGGCAAAACATTTAAAACATGTTTAAAGATTTGGCGTTTGACGAGTAAAATTGTTCAATTTTTTATGGGAATCACACGACGAGCGGTTGGCGAGTGATCTACGGACATCGATGGCCATTTGTGGCCGCTCGTGGCCACTCAGGAGACACTTAGCTGACCTCAGCCCATCATTATCCTGTCGACCGTCCCCACCCATCCATGGCCACCCATGCCTATCTGAAGCCCTCTCCTCCTTCACTTGTGAACCACTCGCCAAGAGATCTACAAGTGCCTGACGAGTACGAGTAAGCACGCATAGTCCATCTTGGACATCTGTGGTCACTCATCTCTCTTACTCATGATAGTGTGAACGGGGCTTAAGAGGCTTATATAGTGACAAAATGCAGACAATAGTTCTTTCCTGGGTGACATTCATAAACTACCAAGTAAAGAATTCCAGAGGGAAGTGGATTCCCACAGGAGTAATGTGTAGGCGGCTGGTTCTTGTCACATTAATAAGTTGTAACAATGTTTTAATGATATTGGAGTTAAATCATGAAGAAAGTTTTCAGTATTGCCTTAAAGTAAAAAAAAGATGCTTCCTCAGGATCTTATACATTGCTTAGTAGTGCCTACGGTATCTGTAAATTGTCAATTGATGAAAATAAAAAAATCTCTATCATCATGTAGAAAGTCACCCAGAATGCATTCTGATCTCGAGCTAAAACAAGATTCAAGATTCAAGAAATATTATCTTTACGGAAAATTAGAATTATATCAGAAGTATATTCTGTTATTAGGCTGAGGCGTCCCGCTGTGGGGCTGACGGTTACAACACCAAGCCGTCATGGGTCCAATTTGGCTACCTGTGATAAGTATCTGCATAACTTTCGGTTTTTTCTTTTCAAATATACAGGCAATCTTCGAGTTGGTAATTTGCCACCAGTTAGTGTACATGTTTGAGGATACCCCGATCAAGAATGACAGTCACTGAATTTAATAACAATATGTCATGTCTAAATCTTATTTACATGTCATCAATACATTATTACACCAAAAAAATTGTGTAATCTTTGTCACCAAATCCCACACACTACAAAGAGGACATTAGTTAGTCGGTTTATCTTTGTAATCTTGTCATGTTCGGTAAACAAAATCCGCTGAGATTTGACATGTCTCGTGAGAAATCAGACTCGATTAGCCGCTGGGGTAGAAACTGTGTCCTGTGTTAGATCATAACATAACAAATTGGCATTCTTTTCTTGGGCTGATTGTCACATATTTCAAACCAATTACATTCTGTTTTCAATGTGTTTTTGCATGGCAATAAAGAAGATACTACATGGCCAAATGTGCCATGTGGGTTTTCCATGAGAAGGATAAACGCATGGAAAGTGCATGGTTTTTGCCTCATCATAATTAGCTAAAAAAAATTTTATCCAAACGCATGGAAAACGCACGTGGCTCAATTGGCCATGTATACATTGATACATTTGTCAAACATACAATAATAACATACAATAATACAGTACTTTTAAAGTAATAATATAATAATACTAAAGTGTAAAGCTAACAGTCTATATTAAATGTTGTAACTATGTATTTTACAGCAAGTCGGTCCCAGTTGTGACTAGTAAAAATACTGATAACATAATACAATTTTACAATACAGACAAATAATAAAATAAATTAAAAATACAGACAAATATATACTGCTTGTCCCAGTGGTTGTAACCAATCTGGCTATCCATGTATGGACTTAAGATAATAGTATGTGGAGCCAAAGGGAAGAAAAAATTAAAATAAATAAATTTAGAGGATATGGTTTAGAAATATGTCAAGAGCATTAATCACATTATCACAAGCTATTTAGCAAAACTTTATGTTCACCCATGAATGCACATATAATTCCTTTATAATTTAGAACATGATCTCAGGGATCCTAATAAGCTCATATTGCCATCCTTCAAAACCATTCGATATGGGAAAAACAAGTTTTGTTATCATGGTGCTCATACATGGAATCTTTTACCCTCTCATTTTAAACATTGTATTGACATTAATGCTTTAAGAATATGTTACACTCCTGGGATGGTCCTTTACGTCAGTGCTCAGCTTGTTGTTTTGATTTTATTGTTTCATTTTAATTATTGAATTGTTTATTATTTTACCTGTTATTTAATAATCAACTAATAGCAATAAGCTAATGTTTATTGTTTTTACTATGTCGATTCAAAATGAAATTTTAAAACAAAGTCGATTAGCACACAAGATAAGTCTGAGAAATTTAATATTTTAATGGATGTTACTAATTCTGTCAAAAATTGCACAAATTTCACAGACTTCCCACTCATTAGACGAGACAAATGTTGAAGTCTGGTAGGGGAGACCGGGGACAATTGTAACCACTTTCTTTGGCAGTCTCTGTAGTAAAATGTGTGAAGAGATAGCGTGTATAATAGCAATGTTTTTCTCAGGAATATAGTTGCTTTCCAATCTGTGGTAAAACAGCTTCAATAGGTCTTTCTGTATTACAGCTATAGGACAAAAGGTGAGTTGGAAATGTTGGTACGACTGACCCCAAATAGCTGCATCAAAATGACAGACTTTTGCACTAATTGATTTCAGTAGTGGACAAACGTCTTAAACTCAGTAACTGTAATTTATTGAGCATTTCAAAAGACAAAAATACAAGTATGGTTTGGTTTCAGTTTCAATTTAGAAAACATTTTACATATGTCTCCATCTCTGTATATTTCTGGCAATACTGTGTATTAATATTCATGACCTGAACTACTGCTTGTGCAAGTTTAATTTCTTTAACAAATGGGTCAATCTGTGCTTAGGCAACAAGTGCAATCTTGGAGTCCAATGTCATTGCTTACTGCACACTGAGTTTGACTGCGCTATCTATAATATAACAGGCTACATCAGAAATTTACAGAAATTTCAAAAAAATTGCTTACATGGGGTACAGTCCTGTAGCAGGTAAATCAAATCTCTGTTGAGTATTTCAAGCAGCTGATAGTGCATGATAATCCCAAAGGACAGATTAAGTGTAAATATGACGTCAGCATCTTACATAGTTTTCTATAAATAGCCTGCATTACAACCGCCCCTTGTAACATTCCCGCTCTCCCCTACCTTAATTACTTGAGACAAACTATCTAATTTCTTTCATCAAAATATGAACTTTGATAATCTTCTGCATTAACTAAGACTTTCTGCGATGGTATGGAATTGAGGTCAAATATAACGTCCATAACAATGGTCTTCCGTGCTAAAGGTAATAATCATAGCTATCCTGACCTCCCTCCAAAAATATAATGTGATTGTCCATTTTGCACACAACACCAATTATTGAGTTTTTTTTATCACCCTTGAGGGACTATTCATAACAGGAATTGATTCAGCCAAAAAAAATTAAAAATCCTTTGTGTAAAGTTCGAAATGTGTGTACTACCTTAGTGGGGTTCTTGTAGTCAAGCTGTATACAAGTGTAAAGTGGCATTTCTGGGAATAATATATATAGATTTTTATTGACAGCAATACATCAGATTGATACATGTGTCAGCGTGACAAAAAAATAAATGGCAAACATAAAAGATAATAGAAATACATGGATCAACAGTTAAAATAATTAAATAAGTAGAGCTATGTTATGACTAATACTAATCAAAATTACATAGTCTATCTAAGAAATTCTAAAGCACCCAGAACTAAACAAATAATAGTAATAATAGTGTTTAAAAAGCAACAACAAATAGTTTTAGCACAACAATTAAGGTTCAATAGCAATACTAAACACTAAGCATAGATATATAGATATATATATACATGATGTACTCTTGACTGTTATTAACATGGTAAACAATATGAAGTGATATACAATATGAGATGGGAATGTTGACATACAATATGAAGTGACATACAATATGAAGTGATATACAATATGAGATGGGAATGTTGACATACAATATGAAGTGACATACAATATGAAGTGATATGCAATATGAGATGGGAATGTTGACATACAATATGAAGTGACATACAATATGAAGTGATATACAATATGAGATGGGAATATTGACATACAATATGAAGTGATATACAATATGAGATGGGAATATTGACATACAATATGAAGTGACATACAATATGAAGTGATATACAATATGAGATGGGAATATTGACATACAATATGAAGTGACATACAATATGAAGTGATATACAATATGAGATGGGAATATTGACATACAATATGAAGTGATATACAATATGAGATGGGAATATTGACATACAATATGAAGTGACATACAATATGAAGTGATATACAATATGAGATGGGAATATTGACATACAATATGAAGTGATATACAATATGAGATGGGAATATTGACATACAATATGAAGTGACATACAATATGAAGTGATATACAATAGGAGATGGGAATGTTGACATACAATATGAAGTGATATACAATCTGAGATGGGAATATTGACATACAATATGAAGTGATATACAATATGAGATGGGAATATTGACATACAATATGAAGTGGCATACAATATGAAGTGATATACAATATGAGATGGGAATATTGACATACAATATGAAGTGATATACAATATGAGATGGGAATGTTGCCATACAATATGAAGTGACATACAATATGAAGTGATATACAATAGGAGATGGGAATGTTGACATACAATATGAAGTGACATACAATATGAAGTGATATACAATATGAGATGGAAAAATTGACATACAATATGAAGTGATATACAATATGAGATGGGAATATTGACATACAATATGAAGTGACATACAATATGAAGTGACATACACTATGAAGTGACATACAATATGAAGTGATATACAATATGAAGTGACATACAATATGAAGTGATATACAATATGAAGTGACATACAATATGAAGTGATATACAATATGAGATGGGAATATTGACATACAATATGAAGTGACATACAATATGAGATGGGAATATTGACATACAATATGAAGTGGCATATAATATGAAGTGATATACAATATGAGATGGGAATATTGACATACAATATGAAGTGACATACAATATGAAGTGATATACAATATGAAGTGACATACAATATGAAGTGACATACAATACAGACAGATATGAATGAAACTGGTTTGGACGTTACTTCTTGACACATAGGAAACCTGCAGCAATATATTTGGATAGATTTGAAGAAATGAAGTATGCCATTGAATAACAAAGCCACTGTATTTGAATGGATGTCAAACTGAACAGAAATTAAGCCTTGTTAGTCACTTTGGACATGTGTTCAGCTATACATGTAATGATATGAACGTTACTTTGAGAAATTAGTTTTTGTCAAATTTTCAAATATATATAACGTTGAGTCCCAGTATCAGGGACTAATACCATAAAAAGAGAAAAGTTGCTTGAAAATTGTAAATTGTAATTGCCACTTCTTCAAATTCCTTGTGGTGATAGTGAAGGTCAAACCTTTACACATCCATAACAGTTTTTTAACGCTATATTTGAAAGTATTTTTGGCAAAAAAAAACTATAAAAAAACCTGTTAAACTAAGTTTAGACCATCAAAACAGTAAAGTGTTTAGTCTTATTAAATAAATAGTCAATAATTTGAAACCTTTTGTTTTCAGCTGTGCTGTTGCCTCAATGTTGCAGGATAGCATGGAATGACCCTTCTACTTCAGGTTCATTCACTGTCTTGGGGCATTTCTGCAGTAGATATTACAAATATTTACAATACATTACAAAAGTCCAGTCACTTCAGCCTTTGTGTTTGGAAATAATGTTCCTTCTATTTATAATTCCTCACGCGAACTGCAGGAAGATTAGAACCTTTTAAGATATTGGAATTTGTTTCTGCTTACGACACGTTTTGGCGTCTAGATGCAAACTTATTAACAAACTTTCCTAAAACGACATCTCTAAAAGATTGCAGGCAATATCTATTCTTGGAGTCACTGACATTCAAATTGATTCTCAGACTGGTTGTTTTTCTAAAGTTCGACACTTTCCAAAAACTATTTGTGCTGATATAACATAATAATTTCTATCATTTTCAAATTGATTTATTACCATCATATTCTAACAATAAATTTATCGGCTGATCAAATGTCTCAATGGGGTATGCAGCTGCTTATTTGAACATCTGTCAGAGGCAGATGTAATGATGATATGATAAAGCTTGGAGTCCACACCATGTTACACATTCACCCAATGGGTGAGGTATTTTACTTGCCTCAACATAGACACCGAGTACAAGGCATATACATGTAAATATACAGCTACGCTAAACAAAAACTAACTTTGTATAATGCAGGAATACCGGAAAGTTCAGTACCTCAAAAGTCTTTTTTTTTCAAAATGTATCGATCTTAATGAAGTTTCTAATGTTTGAAATGCAATAAATAGTACATAGCCAAATGTGCCACATGCATTTTCTATGAGTTGGAGGCGTGAACCATGCATTTTCCATGCATTTGGATAAAGGCATGGAAAACGCACATGGCACATTTGGCCATGTACACAGTAGTCAAAACAATATATTTGAATTCATCTTAGTAGTTAAACCGAGTCTACGCTGACTGTTTCTTCGATGTACAATGATTACCTATTTGACATCTCCAAACTTTCTTTCTTCAAGCTGTTGTCTTTTATCCAGTTCAAGAGACCATTTCTCTTTATCAGACATCCATTCTTGCAGGCCATCACAGTGACAGTGCTGTTGTAGGGACACAACATGCCTGACTGAATTCTGCTTAGAGAAGGATTTGAAGCCATGGCAAAGTCAAATTGAACAAGAAGCATGATTTCCAACTGACTGACTTTAATGTCATTGGGTGAAGGTGTAGTAGTAGGCGTTACTTATGTCTAATCTCTCAATATCCCACCAGGTCGTGCAAAATATTTACAGTATTGTTTAATATCTCAGTGCTACTGGGTCTGAAGCTTAGTCAGCTCATATGACCAGCTGCCAGAGGCAGACATAATGAGATGATAAGGCTGCTTGGAGTCCACACCATGTTTAACTTACATATTTACCCCATGGATGGGGTATGACACTTGCCTTAGCATAGACACCGAGTACAAGGCACCTGCAATTAACATCTCATGCGATCGACATCCAGCTGCTGGGATGTAGCTCATGAAGAGTGTCTGGGCCTTGGATCTAACCCGGGACCTTCAGCAGATACTATAAGGCCTTGTTGTGGGTCTTGCATAAATATTAATAAATGATAATGAGTACACTGTAAATAAGAAGAAACATTTTCGAGAACGCCTTTTTGTAAAAATTCAATAGGTGGTATACAGTTGGCTGGTCCACCGAAGATGCATACAATTACAATTAAACACAACTGAATCATATACGAACAAAGAAACCCACATTTTGGACATGTACATGTACTGCATCCAAAACTCAACTTTAATGCTCTAATAATATCATATAAGCCATGTTCGGAGCATTTTTAGTTGGGTAAAGTGTACATTTAATTTACGGCGAGTTACTGGTTGTGTTACTCTCGTTCATTGAAAATGTGTGACGATTTACCCTTTAACACTGCATCATATCCAGTCAAACCAACTATTATTCTCAGTCTGCTTTATATCTAGCTTGCACCTGCAGTTTTTTCTTTGTTGAAACAACGTTAGTGCCTATATAAGGATATCAAGAACACCTGCATCTGCTCAAAGCGTCCTTATCGTAATTTAAAAAATGATTAAATAGCTTCGGAGACTTGTGTTTTTATTCCGCTGACTTGCATTTTGGAAAAGCAGGGTGAGGAGTTTTCAAGACAAAGCAGATGCACTGATCTGATTTATGTGTCTGACATTATTACTCTCGACTTTTCACAACTAGATATATTTATGCTGAGCATACAGTTGCAACAGTGTTATTGACCAACATGGCTTGGCGATGACCTCAGATACGGCACAATATTTGTTTTCACCCTGTACTAAATATTAATAAGTGTTCCAATGCTGCCCAATTGGTATTAGCTCAATGCACTAATTGGGGCAGTGGCCTAGCTCAGTGGTAGCATGCTGGGCTTCCAACCACTGGGTCCCGGGTTCAATTCCCGGGTTCAATTCCCAGTCGAGCCTATGTTGGACGGCTGTTTCATCCATTCCTAATTAGCCCATCAGGTGCAGAAATACAGGACGTAAAGCCCTAATCCACCCACACCCCATGTCACTAATTTTAACACCGTGTTACTTACAGGAGACCTAATGAAGTATTTTCACTGAGCAGCCAGAATTCAGCCAGACATAAGTCTCCTCGTATTACTCATTTTGCTTTTCAGACATAGCTGGTCATAAGTAACTGATTCCATAAATATAATTTTCTGTGGGAAATAACTGAAATCATTTGAATGGTCCGATGTCAAAATGCTCCAAAAATAGTGCTGCTAGGATGCACTTTGCTTCAGCCAATCAGAGTCCAAGGTGGGAACTTGTTCGGCCATTAGACCTGCAGTCGTAGCCACCTGGTGGAAATACAGTGAACCTTCTGCGAAATTCCAATTCTGTAGGAAGCTGAACTTAGACACACTTAATTCTTTTACCTAGTGTATTTTATTGCCTGATGAGGAAGGTTGGCTAAATGGTCAGTCATCCATGAAAATTTGTGGTGTGACAAACACTGCTAGCTTAATGTACAATCAGCATTGGAATAGATCACTTCCCCACTGCAGGCATTGTTACTGCCGTTGAATAATGTCTAACGAAGCAGGAGTTATTATTAGCTACCCAAGCTTAATTTAGTCATTGTCCATAAAATCCATTCAGTAAGACTTACAACTACAGATTCCGGAGATATTAATTTCCTCCTTGCCAGTCAACATTTGGAAATTGTTGGATTTCAATTCATTCCGTTGTGATTGGCAATATGGCAGATTTTCCTTCTATTAATGTCTTAACTGCAGAAAGTACTTTCAGCAGAACGTTAGTCAAATTAGCCAAGTTTTGGAAACTTTGGCAAACTATTTCACAAATGCGATATGTGGCTCTGTCGTATTAGTTACTCAACTACTGTAGGTTGCCCAAGTTGAGGCCTATATATATATATATGTTTATTGCTGTAGACACACATAATGCATTACAATACGGTGTATTTGCAAAATATTAGTTAAATGCAAATTGGAAAATAACAACATTTTATAAATAATTAATCAAATAGTACAAAAGTAAATCAAAGTGTCAGTGTGTGAATCTGGATTCACATAGAGTTCATGACTTCGTAAATCTCTGATTAACTATATAATACAGTAGTCTTCAGTAGAGCATTACAATACTTGTGTGAAGTTTGAATTTAATTTGTCAATTCAGTCACCGGTAGTTTAGTAGCATTGTTTGCAAGATATTTCACAGTTTCGTTCTTGCTATACTATACTATATAAGTTGAGGCCTATACTGGTGGCATCGAGACAATACAACAAAGGGTGAAAAACGAACCGGCTTGTTTCCAGGCCAGTTGAACTAATTTTTGTTTTCTGTTTAACTGAATATACTGTTGTTTTGGAAAGGTTTTTGTTGGAGTCTCTCTGAAGTCTGGGGGGCACCTCAGCAGCGACACTTTAGACAATAAAGAGATTCTGATTCTGATTCTCCATGTCTTGGAGGTGTCCCCTCATATTACATATACAATGAATATAAGTATGTCTTGCATATATGTTATGATAAACTGTACTTGATATATGTAATATGAAATAAATGATTCTGATTCTGAACTGCTATCACCACAGATCACTGTGACCTATGTGACACTTCTTTGAACAAAGGCCACTGATTTTGTACACCAGATTAAACAAGCAGCCTCTAAAGCTTGTCGCGACTAATTAGTTTCTTCTGCATGCATGTGTATGGGCAGTTGTTTCCGTTCCGAATACCTACTAGCTCTCTCAGAGCAGAGCTAGTTTCCTTTGAATGACACCGAATGTCCCAAAATATTCTCTTTTCGCAACGATACCAGGGGAAATAGCATTAGATAGCTTCTGTGTGAATTATTTTGGATGATAGACATGAAGGAGCTCACTTGTCTCCCCGAGTATACTTAAGGTGGCAAGCTCGTCTCTAGCGAATACTACGGTAACTTTGCTGACTGTAGATCTCAGCTATATTTGGTGGTGCCTAGAATGATGGCCCTCCAATATAGTTGTATCTGATATGATGATATTGAATAATATACAGTTAGTTTCATTAAAAAGGCCTGTCAAATTGATCCTAGACAAAGCTAGACAACTTTTGCCACATGCTGCTACCTGCCACTAAACGGAACTGTCTGGCTATAGCTGGCTATTCAAAGCTGGATCTAAAAGTACTTGCAGCACCATTTGCTGCATAAGTTGAGAGAATGCATGTTTGTAATATTTTTATAATATATAAGATAAATTTCTTACATTACCAAAGTTTATTTTTTTTCAGTGATGGTAGTTTAAGCCGACTGCTTGTTAGCTAAAATTTTCCAAAATGTTAACTATTACACAACATTCTGATCAGAAATTTTTCTATGTTGAGTGTAGCATGCATAGTAAGTGACTATTACATTATTTGGATTCATAAGCCTACTTGTAGGTAGGTGGGTATGTTTTGTGTTTGGATATAGCCATATAAATATAGACAGGTAGTAGAAGTAGTAGTAGTAAAATTTTATTTAATGTCGTTTTTGAGTCAAAATAATACATACAATTAAAATACAATCATGGCAAAATAATGACTCAAGCAAAATGCTTCTGTACGGCCTATTCTACAAAACAATATAGTAACAAGAATACAAATTTTCAAATAAAGTAAAAATAAAGAGAGCATCTAAGAATTTCTACTATCGATAATGTTACATGGCTCTACAGTTTCAGCACCAAGGTTAAATACAGTGTCTTTGGAGTGTAGCACCAGTGTTGGTTACACAACAGCACCTGTTACAAGAACATTCTACGTTAAATTGAAATATTGTTCAGATCATTTACATCACCTAGCCAGCTAGTAACAGCAATGAGAGTGTATTTTGTTGTACAGTGCATAGAACTGTAATCTTTAATATCAGAGCTAAAAATGCATTTAGACATAAGTGAAATAAATCAAATCGAATCTGCCATTTTAGATTTTGTATTGTCTTTCATTATGGGCACTGTTATCTCAGATTGCCAAACTGTTTTTGACAAGCAAACTGAGGAGACCATGGCCAGGCATCTCAAAATGAACCCCCTGAGAGGAGGATGGGTGGGTGAGACAGGCTTTACCTCCCATATTTTACACCAGATAGGGGTGATCAGGACAGGCAGGTGCCAAGGCAATGAGGAGAATGATGAATGCAATCTTCCAACACGGGCTGAGTTGGAACCCCACAGCCCAGTACCAAGTGGTTGGCAGCCCAATGCACTACCACTGAGCTAAATCCCTGCTCCTCCCACTGAGATTACTACATCATATATCACACATGAACTGCATTGAAAACGTGTTTTTAATAATAGTACACAATTCAATTTCTATAATATAGTTATAATGCAAAGATTGTATTGTGTCTGAAACACAAAAGACTTGCCGCCAATTGCTCGCGCGTTGTGAGGCAGTTTTTCGGACCAACAAAAGACAGGAGCCAGCACTCAGATTCAAGGTCTTCACCCAAAGTGTTACTACCCTTGCCCTGAAGTGGTCGAGTCTTGAAAGAGCCATCTCACACGTGCTCTTGCATGCAGATGCCATATGTAAATAACAAGAAAACAATAGCTAAACCTTGTACACAGGTTTTCGTGCTAGTGTAGAAATAAAAAAGTTATAGACTAGTCTACCGTCATTCAGTGATGACATGGTTTCAATTATACAACAAGAAATAAAATCATTATAACAATAGTGGATGGAGAGGAGTCCAACATAGAGTTTTATGGGAGGAGGAAAGGTTACATTGGTCTATGTGCAAAATAGATAATATAAAGGCCTGATCAGTTTGGATAGCTGCCAATATCCAATATCTGCCGAGATTGCATATTGGGCTGGATATTATGACTTTTGGGCCGATAAGCAGGTCTTTGGGCGAAGAGCTAGCCTTTGGGCTTGCTCACCGAAATCCCCTATAACTTATTCAATAGAATATATAGTCTTTGGGCTTACCGGCGAATACTTGTAATATCGCTCCGTGGCTTTTCCCAGAAAGCTTTACATAGTACGTTCCGTAAATTGCGGACCATGCAGACTGTTTCGACCGATGCTAATATAAAAGGGACCCCAAACAGGAAAATTTTGTCCACTGATTTCAAAATCTTCGTGAATAATTATTCGATTTTCAGTCTGTTTTCACTCACATGTAGTATAAATTATGTGTTTTATGGAAAACAACGTCGATATCTCTCAAGAAGAGAATTTCTAATTTCAGGTTATATGCCTTTAAGTCCATAAAATTTGAATGTCCGCACCCCTACCTTTGTATACTGACATTCTCATTGTTATTTCTAGACAAGTAGCATTCAATATATCCAGTCCATTATCTTAACATGATTCTTAATATCTAGATAGTTAAGAATGCTTGAGGTGTTGGGGGGTCACAGTTAAAAGGTCTATTGATTTGTGGCTATTAAGCAGATGGGCTCTTAAGGCCTCTCTACTTGTGTGACTGCAGTCCTTCATGAGTCTCAGGCTTAATTGCATAGAACACACGATGCTATGCTGTTTAGCACATTTCCTCAACATCAGGCAGAGTTGTTTTATTAACATAAAGCCAGCAACACAAATATCGTCCTGAAGCTTTCAGTTATACTTAGTGATATTATGTAATACATGTTTACTCAGGGTTAAGGTTATGCACCTCTGTGAGTTAGAATAAAGTTATATAATAAAGTTTATTCTTATTCTTATCCTGGGTATTGCACAGAGCCCTGTGTTGGCCACTGGTGTTTCCCAGATAGCATTCCAAATCGGGCCAGCGTAATTTCTACATCGTTTTGATGTCGCCGACATCGCGCCGACGTAGATACGATTTGGAATGCTACCTGGGTCAATTTCCTCCCTTGTCTCAAGGAAGCCGAGGCTTTTTAAGCTTATAAACTTTTTAGATTTTGAGTTAAAATTGTAACTTAAGTAATGTGGTTTTACCTACATGTAAATCAACTGTTGTGTTATCTTGTATCATCCAAAATTTTACGTCAGTGGCTGTCAATGGCTCTGGATTTATTAAGTTCATTGTTGTTGTTTGAACGTTTTGTGAAGGTATTTATAGATCTAAATATTTATAAAAAATTTAATAAAAGCACACCACAAATTATTTGGACACACTACGACTTTTCACAAGCATGTAAATTACCAGAATCAGAATCACTTTATTGTCCTTTCTGTATACAAGTTATTAACATTTTGTATAAAAAAAAGTAATGGATGAATATTTGAAAGAACTGGGGACCACTTTAGGACAAGACTTTGTCGTTATCAGGTGGATAGAAGAGGAATGCCTGCATGCACAGACCTCTCAGACAGTGTGAGGGATGCTACTGCATGCTTCCATTAAATTTCAATAAAAGAAAAACATTTGGTAAATAAATCAAAAGCGACCGCAGCCACAGACAACTACTGACTCATGCAGTTATTTTCGGCAAAGATATACAACTTCTGCTATACAATGCTACCTGCCACTAAATGGAACTGTCTGGCTATAGCTACTCAAAGCCGGATCTAAAAGTGCATGCATCACCATTTGGTGCATAAGTTGAGAGTTGCGCATATTTGTCTTTTTTTGATGCATGTCGATAGCACATACATATTTATGATTTCTTAGATAAAGTTCCTTCATTTACTAAGATTTATATTTTTCAGTGGTGGTAGGTGTAAGCTGACTATTAACTAGAAATAGACAGAAGCAGCTTGTTTTAGCCATTTATATCTGCAGCCATGAATAGGTGGCTACAGTTGTCTAGAGTCGACCATATTTTATGCATAATAATTATAATATGCATAATAATTATAATATAAAGTGCAACTTTACGCTAAATTGCTTCTAATGCAGTTCGAATAAACGTGAAATTCTGAAAGTTTCCGAATAATTTCTGGCTTGACGGTGGATTTTTGGCGTTACAGTAGGTGTTTCTACTGGTGGTGTTTTATGTTATAGGAGGACTACGTTTGCGGCTAATATCCCAGAAGGACTCCTTCTCCATGGTATGTTAAATGGGCAAAGATAACAGTAATTTGGGCACTATTATCCCACATCCCTGAAGGACCAGCACTAAATGACATGTTTTAGTTAAGTGCTGAGTGGATATTGACCTAAAGAAAGCATCAGCTAGGGTGGGCATCCATAACTCACCACAACTCTTAAAAGTGCAAGTATTATCAACTGGAAATTATACTTAGGCAGACCATTATGGATACCCTGTAATGCCAGGTTAGTGAGGCTGAAACATTGTGCATTTTGTGCTTTAGTTTAATAGCGGCCACCCCCAGCGTGCACCCTCATGTCATGATAGACGGTAATAGTAGAAAACGGTAATAGTACATGGATGAATCAGCATCCGTTGTGACGTCGTTCCTAAGGGCCTTTCAGCCTCTTTTTCAGAATTTTTGTCACAGGTCCAAGCCAGAGATTGTGATTTGTTGAAATGCAATTGTGTGTGCGTTCTACTAGAACGATTTGCCATAGGTTTCGTTATAGGATAGGATAGGATAGGATAGGGATGATGTGGTAGACGCAAATGTTTGGCAGCACTGGGATGGTTCATCCTAATGGTTCTACAAAATTATCATATAACAAAATACACACTTCTTCTGTATCATCTACCTTATTATTATATTATATTATATATTTATTTGTCATACTTGAAGTATACTATGCATTATAAATGAAATAATTGGTATAAAGAATAGAAATCAAAACTAGACTCCACTCTGTTCCAAGGGAACAGATAGAAATGATTCACCATACCGTGGCATAGTCATCTTTGTAGACTAGTAGAATTAGATGAGACGTGAGATGGAGAGAGATAAATGAAAATACTATGTAATCGACACCGATACCTTTGAATAATGAGGACCGGAATATACAAAAAAGATGAGAAATTAAATATCCGCAGTCGAGTAAAACTAGATATCTGTAACTGTAATAAGACAGTTACTACTAGTCTTCACCTATTGCAAGGACAGTGAAAACGTGATATTTTAGGGTCAGTTTGAGGGCTGCTTTTTATGCTCTAACCCTAACCATAACCCTAACCCTAACCCTAACTGTAACCCTAACCCTACAATAGCTATATTAATTAAAAAAAAAAATCAGTACTGTGAAAACGTTAAATGGAAAATTTATTTGGAGGAATTCTGGTCATGTGATACCGTTTTTGGAGACACCCCCATCAGAAAGTTACTATGGGGCTCGTTCTGCGACACTATTGTAAATGGGCTGTTATCACGAAGAGTACTGCAGCCAGAGGGCTAAAATTTGGCAGATCAGCAGGTTCAAGATATTTCTTGAACTGGCTAAGACGGTAATTGTGTCGAGCCAAGCAGCTCTGAGATATGGTGGCTCAAAGTTAAGCAGATCTGTGGGACTTAAAAAAAAAAAAAAGCGATATTTTAGAGTCAGTTTGAGGGCTGCCTTTTGCTTGACGTCTGGGCTGGGTTACCTGGGTTACCTGGGTTACCTGACTACCTACCTACCTAGATAAACCATATACATCGTGGTTATAGCTTTTTAAGCGAGTACTTACAGGTATAAACTATATATATCAATGGAAAGAACTTTCTATCAGCTTCAAAATATCCATGTCTCATTTCTGTAAGTTAACTAGGGCTAGACCTAGAATGGATTGAAGGTAATCATGTTATTAAGCACTGTGACCTTAACCATTTGACCTTTTGACCTAATTTTTTTTGCAGGAATTTTCTAATACATGCGTACTAAAAGCAAGATATATATGGGTCAAATCCAAGCATTCCTTCTTCGGAATAAAAATTACAACTTAAATTTTCAGCTGAATCTTTTTGGATTTTTTTAAACTCGAAAATTTCAGAGTCCAGCAGTTTTTTTAACTGATCGGGCTACAGTGCCAGTCCACGTCTCATTTTAAAGAGGGGAACATGAGCTTTCTAAATATTTCACGCCAGTTTAATACCTCATTCAGAACCGGAGCCAGAGCCAATTGAAGTTCAGACACTGGTTTCACTCAGCCAGTTGACAATGCCAAAGTTGTGACCATAATTCTGTTCTGTGACCTTGACCGTTTGACCTTGAGACCTCAATTTGCGTTAGGATGTTTGTAGAGTATTAGGGCAATATCATATCCAAAGATCAGCCAAATCCAAACATTTCTACTATCTCAAAAAAAAAAATCAAGAATTCAATGTTTCGGTTACCAGAATATCTCAACAGCCTCATCAGAGGGTTTACTTCAAAATTTCTTATATGCGACCTCTGGTTGAAGGTCAAGATCATCTGTGACCTTGACCTTTAACCAGAGGTCATCTGAAATGGCCCCTCACATTTTATACAACTACTCTAACTTATAAACTAGATTTGGTTAATATACGGTAGTCCGATGTTGAGCTGTAATACTTACCCCATTCGGGGGTAATTACCCCATCTATGGGTGGTAACTATGCTGAGGTATCTGAGATGTCATGGAGATGTCACTAAGCCTCCTAGCAACCAGTCTTGAGGAATATGTGTACACAAAAATTGTCAAAATTGCTAGTTTTTCTCATTTGACCTTTACTCGCATTAAGGTCAAATATCCCATAATACTCTAAAAGCCCTCTGATACATCATGTCATGACACTTTGCTAGAAACTCATTGATCAAAATTAAGGAAGATACAGCTGTTTTAAATTTGTAACTTTGAGGTCACCTGTGACCTTGATCTTTGACCCGAGGTCATTCATATTGATGCTTTACCTTTACCTATCCCAGTACTATATAAGATCTTAAGATGATCCAATTTGGGCCACCCAGTCAAAAGTTATTAGGCGTTAAAATTTTTGTGGTAAATAGCAAAATCTAAAACACCCCATATCTCAGCAACCCTTCACTCGATCGCCACCACAAGTCCGGCTGCACTGGATTGGTCATAACACAACATAAATATGTGCTCGTCTGTTTCCCACCATATGCGGTTCTTGAGATTCCGGATGCCAATTGACTTTTAGGGGGGTGTATGGATCACCCCTTTCCACTTGACTGAGCATCAAAATGACCCCTCAGATTGAAAGACCTCATAGCACAATCAAACATACTACAATTTCAGAGCTGTATCTTTACCCGTTTTTGAGATATTTTAATAGAAAGTTTAGTGAAAATTGACTTAAAATGACCTGTGACCTTGAGAAATAGGTCAAGGTCATTTTGGTTCCACAGAATTGTAGTACTACCTGAGGTCCACCTACCCACCAAATTTCGATCAAAATTTGATGGCGAAGGATAATAATAATTTTAACAAAAACAATATGATTCACCATAGTGATGGTGAATCATAATAAATCATTTTGTACAAAGGAAGCTCAAAAGAGCCTGAATAGAGTCATTGTTCAAAAATGGAATGTAGAGTCCTGAGCTCATACACCTTAGAAGCTCTTTGATTGCACCGACCACTGCTACATCACCTCTATCAAAATCTGTCTTGGGAAGTGCCCTAGCCACGGCCATATTTTCCCAGATGTAAGTGTTCCCGTCCTCTTTGTTGACAGTGGCGATGAACGATATGATGTAGCTCTGTTAAGTGCTTAACTCTTCTAGCTATCCAAATCTACCCACTCTAATCGGAGTGAGGGCCTAGTTCAGCGGTATCGCGCTGGGCTTCAGACCACTGGGTCCAGGGTTTAATTCTGGTCGAGCCTGAGTTTGATGGCCGTTTCATCCTTTGTCTCATTGCCAAGGTCCCTGCCTGTCCTAATTAGCCCATCAGGTGCAGAAATACAGAACATAGAGCCCTAGTCCACCACCTGATGGGCTAATTAGGACAGGTAGGGACCATGGCAATGAGACGAAGGATGAAACAGCTGTCCAACTTAGGCATGACCAGGAATTGAACCCGGGACCCAGTGGTTGGAAGCCCAGCTCACTACTGAGTACAAGTGCAAGTACTTTTGCCTGAGTATAAGTACATGGTGAGATATTGAACTGTTCCAATGGAGGTTTACAAGTGTCTCATAATAAGATATAAAGACTAAGTGTATATTTCAAATTCAAATTAAATTGTTCTTTATTTACACTCACAGCAATACGTTAAATTAACAATTACAATAAGATCTTAAATAAAATAGTAGAAATCCTATACCAAAAGAATCAGCAGGTAATAGATGTAAAATATATATATATCAAATATTTGCAGATATATTTTCATTGGAAAGTTACATGAATTGAGGGTGACAATGGAATGGCATTGAGCTTGATCTCAACAATGAAGTTCATTGGCTAACGATTACATATATACGCGTTGAATCTGGCTCGACATTTATTCGCCCTTGTGGGAATTTCCAAAAAAAATCGCACAATAACAGGAAGCAAGATGGCTTTTTGTCTGGATCTACAACAACTGTCACAATAACAGGAAGACAAGATGGCTTTTTGTCTGGATCTACAACAACTGTCACAATAACAGGAAGACAAGATGGCTTTTTGTCTGGATCTACAACAACTGTCACAATAACAGGAAGACAAGATGGCTTTTTTTCTGGATCTACAACAAAAGTTTCGCCCCAATCAGTGAAATATGAACTCTCTCTACTGCTGGTTGCATTATCCAAACAATGGACCGTGTCTTGCTTAAAGGCCAAGGGGGAAGGGGGTCAGCTGAGAAAAGAAATGGAATAATAAGGTATTGAGGGAAGATAGGATTCCATCTAATTCTGGAAAGTAGATTCTCTAAGTCTACATAATATGGTGGCCTTTGTAAATGAATCTGCCCATGGAGAATTTTCTTTCAGCAAAATGAGATGGCTAAGAAAAGTACAATGGGGTCACTGTCATAAGGCCATCACTGAGAAGATCATGTATTGTTGTTATGGTAATTAGGTATGAGGTCAAATTCTAGTCTTGTCATCATTTGTTCTCTCATTGTAATGACTACCTCAATTATAAAGTCAATGATAAAGGAGATTCTCAAATGTCAATCATGAAGGAAATCCTAAAAATATCAATCATGAATGAGATTATCATGAATGTATGTTAGCTTTTTTTTTTTTTTATTGAATGCATCAATCAATTATGAAGGATTCTCAAAATATCAATAATAAAGGAGATTCTCAACATGTCAATCATGCCAGAGATTATCATGAATGCATGTTGTTGTATTTTTCTTCTCTGCATTGACTGCATCAATGAATCATGAAGGAGATTATCAAATGTCAATAATAGGAAATCCTAAAAATATCAATCATGAATTAGACTATCATGAATTTATGTTAGTTTTTTCTTTCGTTCACTGCATTGGCTGCATCAATTAATCATGAAGGAGATTATCAAAATATCAATAATAAAGGAAATCCTAAAAATATCAATCATGAATGAGATCATCATGAATTTACGTTAGATTTCTTTTCATTCACTGCATTGGCTGAATCAAGCAGATTCTCAAAATGTCAATTATATATGAGATTTTCAAAATGTAAATCAGGAAGGGTATTCTCATGAATGTATGTTGGTTTTTTTCTTCTCTGCCTTGGCTGTATCAATCTAACACTCTCAACAAAAGTGACAACACAATTGTCCAGCATGTTTAGTGATGGCAACTAGATGGCAAATAAATTAATAAATAAAGATAGAAGAAAAACAAAAACATTGTTCATCATTTGTCATGTTGAGTCAGTTTTCTTTAAAATTCAAACCAAACTTAAATTTGAGACCCTCATGCCCAAAGTCTGGCTGTCCAAAAGTACAGAGCAAGTTTGCTTCAAGCTTGTCCAACCAAGGGCAGTTTGCCATTTACTTTATTATTTTGCAAGCGAGAGCTCACAGTATATGTTATCGCTGCGCTTTCAAATCCATTGTCGGCCGTGCAAAATAGGTAAAAGTTCACCGCTCTAGGTTGCTTTTCAAAGAGGGCATAATATCCCTACTTTCTGTATATGGAATTAAGTAACTTTGAATTGAGGACTATAGGTCAAAAGTGGCTGGGATAGTTATATGCGAGCACATGTGAGTTGTTCACATTGAGTTTCCAGGGACCCTTGGGACTGGAGGGTCCTGGGCAGAGACAGCTGTGCTACAATTCCCACTACTAATTACCCCTATAGAGGGGTGGGAAAGCCTGTTAAGGAAATCCACGAGGAACATTAACTTCTCACTTACCTCTTAATTAACTGCAAGGAGCATCACGAGCTGTACATGGCACGTTTGTGTGAAACTGGCAGCTGTAGAATCAGCGAGTTGACATGGCGATGAGCGAAACATATGGCAAGGTGGTGTGATGTTAGCTTCAAAGAAAAACATGGTCATGGCAGAAATAATTTGTATGTATATATTGTATACTTTCAAATTTTGATTTACTACCTCAATTTTATCATTGTGAGATTCCAAAAGCTATCTAGCACACTAATAAAAAAGCGATGCTTTCTATGACAATAATTTACAAATCTCTCACCTAACATGTATAGTGAGTTTCCTTTAAAAAAGGCCTGTCAAATTGAACATAGACAAAAGCTAGAAAACTTTTGCTAAACGATGCTACCTGCCGATAAACAGAACCGTCTGGCTATAGACTGTACACATAGCCAGATCTGTGTGTGTGTGTGTGATTAGGGCTTTACGTCCTGTATTTCTGCACCAGTTGGGCTAATTAGGACAGGCAGAGACCATGGCAATGAGATGAAGGATGAAACAGTCATCCAACTTAGGCTCCATAGCCAGATCTAAAAGAGTTGTGCATATTTGTAATCTTTTGTTGAAAAGATGCATGTCGATTGCACATACATATTAATGATATATTACATACATTTCTTACATTTTATGAAACTAACTATATATGAAAGTAATTGCTAGTGCAATGTTAAATATTTACTTTAGTTTTTAACTTATTAAACAAATCTTAATTTACCATGCAAAAGTGCCCCAATTGTTGCCCTGTACAAATAATTTTATCACACCACTGAATGTTTATGACGGACTTTAAATACAGAAATTAAAAGTCTTACATTCTGTAACTTACCATATTATATCCTTATTTTTCATTTTTATTAACAATTTTCTTCCTCTGTCATAACGATTTTCTATGTTACATCTTATAAAACACTGGCCAAGAACAACTTCTGTAAGCAAAGAAAGCCATATATATTACACTTGGCACGGTACATGCTACATTGTGTGTTCTGTGAAACCTGCAGCTGTAGACACATGACAAAGAAGCCTCATAATGTCCCATGCACTTCTTATGGCTTCCTTGCATTTCCTTTCAAGTTTCAACAATGGACTTCCGATTTGCTAGATCTATACTTAAACGCATAGGAGGCATACTTAAGTCTGAAGCTCTCCTCACCTAGCCAAAATATAATGCAAATGATAACTCTGACAATGGTATTATTATTGTTATGCCAGATTGGTTTAAGCCACTGACAATTATATTTACATTGGTATGTCAGAGTGATCTAAGCCACTAACAATGGTATTTTCATTTGTATGCCAGATTGGTTTAAGCCACTGACAATTATATTAACATTGGTATGTCAGAGTGATCTAAGCCACTAACAATGGTATTTTCATTTGTATGCCAGGTTGGTTTAAGCCACTGACAATTATATTTTCATTGGTATGTCAGCTTGATCTAAGCCACTGACAATTGTACTATTATTGGAATGCCAGGGTTGGTTTAAGCCACTGGCAGTACATAGTATTTACATAGAGTGATATATATTGTTTATATGTTATAGCATTTTAATATTTACATGCACTGTTTTTAAATAAACTTTTCATTACTTTTATTGTTTATCTTCTTTTTCTTTTTTACTACAAATGGCCCCAATGGGAAAAAGCTCCTTCTGAAGTTGCCATCTTTTAAAATATATTCAATAAATAAGTTAATAGATAAATAACTAAATAACGCTGCCAACTTATGTCATATGTCATATTCAATGTGTGTAAAAATGTAGGAGCAACATAATTTTGGTGAACCCATCTTGGAGCATGGAGACAAGAATAGATGGAGTGGAAACCCGGCATGTTCAAAGGTTCAGTCAGTGTCTCAGATGAGTTTTGAAAGATCTATGAAATTTCATGTTATCTTGTTTATCACCATTTTTATTACCACAAATCACCCCCGAAATGACCGTCACATACCTGATTGTGGCACTCAGGGTGTGATGATACACCCTTGTAGCCGTGACCTTGTATTGAAAACACTTCATTTTCACTATATTCCTCAAAAGTTTTGATACATTCAGCTAAATTCAGAGATAATACAAGATAGTAATTAATTTGAAATATTGATCATTAAACTTTGGAAATGTAGTAAAAAAAAAAAAATATATATATATATATATATATTGTATACAAGGTAAAAACAAATCACCAGGTTTAATTGTGATTGAAACAGTGTATACAAATTTCGCGTAATTTGTTTTTCATTTCTAAAGTAATATTAATTGGAATGTGCTAAACATTACCTAACTGCTTAATATATCATGGAAATGTAAAAATTATAAGCCCTTTCCTTTGCAATAATTCATGTATTTATACATTGTACATGCATTAAGTCAGGTTTTTTTTTACCAGGGATTGACATGAATACTAGTAATAATTATTACATGTTTTGTTGCAATTAATTATTATTGATTGATGTGACACTTACACTTATTTTTACCTAAAAAAATTAAACAATCCAGTGAATTCTGCTGTCATTACCACTGATAGGGGGGCTGTCAGTTTTCTTTAAAAATAACAAATTTCGCACCAATTCGCACTGATGAGTTATATGTTGTTTGGATTGTTGATGTTTTATCTTTTTAACTATCCAAAGGACAGCTTCGCCAGAGTCATCTCATAGAAGTTATGAGAATGTAAACAACAATGTAAACTAAATGTTCTCAACAATCAATAAGATATCAAGGTGTTACATTGTTCAACAGTTTATCGACTGTAATAGATAGAAAATGTTGTATACAAACTTATAAAACTAGATTGAAAAGATACCTAATTAGTAATGAACTTAATTTGTAATATCTGTAATACTTATATTCAAATTGAAAATTTTTATTTAATTTTCCTCTCTGTCTGTGTATTATTTATTTTAGTTATTATAATATTATTTTCTTTTTTGTTATTTTATTTTATTTATTTTTTTTTTGTTATAATATTTATTATTATTTCGTTAATCACAAAAAGAAAGGGAATATATGGTATTGGCATCATCCCTGTGCATTGAAATTTTTATTGTCTGGGCAAACCATAAACAAAAACTATAATGTTTCTGTGTATTGTAATCCTGATGTATTATTTCTGGACAATAAACAAATATACTCAAATGGTTTTTGATAATTTAAATGCAACTTTTTAGCTAAATAATTGTGTAACTTGGCTTAGAATTGTTCATTTTTCATGGCAAAATAATCCTCAAATGGAAAGGAATTTAACCGAAATATTGAGCTTTGGGTAGATTTAGATGTTTATATTTTGATGCATGAAGTGGTAAACCGCCAAACTTGAAGAAACATAGGCAAATCCAATGCTATTCTAGGGGAGCTAATAACCAGAAAGCCATAAAATTATCGAATTATGTGTGACCAAAAGAGTTTTCACTCCATCTACTCTTATGCAGTATGCTTCTGAGGCTTACTACATTAATTCATACCACCTGGGATGTCCCTTGCCAGTCATTTTTATTCAATAAGGCCACATTGGTCAGTAGGTCATTTAATATACAGCCATCTATCAGCCTGTCCTTAAGACATGTTAAGGGCTTATTGACAGTGCCCTCAATACCACATTGCTGAGATCTTATTAAGGAGAACATGCACTGACCCATGTATCATATATTACTCAGTTATGACCAGTATGTAGGGTTGCTATAGATGTTGTATGGGGTGTATATAAGTTTGGGTAACTGTGGCTATGAGATTGAGTTGAGTTATTGGATTAAATTATATACATACAGTTCACATGAAATTTAACAAGAGAAAAACAGTTACTACCGGATGCACATATGTGCATATTGGTAAAATATATAACATGATCTTACACAATGTTTCATGTATGGTTTAGATAATTGCAATTCATTAACAGCTAAGTACATATTAAATCCAATAGTAAATAATATACATAATGTTAAATTGTTTCTAAACTATTGTACATGAGGTATTTGTCAACATGGTGTTTCATGCTATTAATTGATAGGTGTTGTGGAACAATATCTGAAAAATAATTATAAATGGGATGAATTCTCTAGTTCATCCAAGTATATATCTTATAACTCGTTGACAAAAATGTGTACTAAATATGTTTAGATCAGTATATGTCAATTTCTCAATGATACTCGGTTTGTAGCTAATCATACAACCAGCTGCCAGGCAGATATAATAATGAGATGTTAAGGCTGCTTGGAGTCCATACCATGTTAAACATTTACTAGCATAAAGGGTTGCTATATATGTTGTTGTACGGGGTTCTCATAAGGTTTGGTAAACCGGTAAAGGTGAGAAATGGTAATGTCTTTATATGTCCATGACTCAAAGCTACTTGGTCAGAGGCAGACGTAATGATGAGATGATAAAGCTCAGAGTCCACACCATGTAACACATTTACCAGATCTGCAGCTGGCCAATGTGGAATAGTGGACTTTCAAGGAAGGTTCTCTGTATTTCCACCAGGTGGCTATGACAGAATACTGCAATTTTATTGGTCGAAACAAAGGGCATCCTAGCAGCAGTATTTTTAGCGCATTTTAATGTATGTTTGACACCTTATCATTCAGTTGATTTTTGTTATTTCCCTGAGAAAGTTATATTTATTGACCCAGGTTAGTTATGACCTACTATGTCTGAAAGAAAACTGATTAATAAGAGGAGAAGAAAGACTTATGACTTGGCTGAATTCAGGGCTTCTCAGTGAAAAGACTCCATTGGTGGATGTCTAATTATTAGTCATAAGGCCAGCCAGTTGCTCGGCATGTATTGGAGAATATACACTGGGGTAAAGTATCTGAAATTCTTTTGGTAAGTTTATAAAACCAGTATGGTGTGATTACTTTTAACATTTGTTAGTTCTCATTTCTGCCATTTTACCAACAACGTACGCACAGGTCAATTAATTTCAGTCTGACTGGCTTGCTACGTCATGTTTTAAATTAATCTCATTGGTTATCAATTAGTAAATTGTCTTGCCCTGACTTAACACTGTGTGTCGTCACCTCACAGCCCAGTGACCTAATTATGTACATGTTTTGCTCGTTTACTCATCTAAAGTAAATAAATTTCTCTTATAGTCTATAGACTCACTTATTTTATTAAAGTTTTAGCAATGAAGTTATAGAATTCATGTGCTGTTTACGCAATTCTTGTTCTGACAAGCAGGCAATTCAGAAAAATTGCCTTAACTAAAAAAAATATGAATCCATTTCTCTTGTGTTTTGAGAGAAGATTTCTTAAGTCTATACTCAGCCTACCAGTTACGTAGTTTAACCAATCATTTTGCTTAACTAGGTAAACTTGCAAAGAATGTCTATAATTCGGTCACCGTGCTGTTAGGTAACAGTACACAGTGTTAATTCGATGTAATATTAATTGATTAGAGTTTCAATTCAGTTTGATGCTTATTGTTGATGAACCTTTTACAGCGACATGTGTAAGAATGAAGTCTTTTGCTTTTTTGCTAATCGAAAAGTGGGCAAGATGAGTCATGTTCCCATGTGTTTCATGTTACCTTGGTGACCCATAACTGTAATCACATCAAAATGATGACTCATCATGGGCCAGAAACAGCTGTCATAACTAAATATAAAACCTGTCTGGCTTTTTTACACCAGGAGGCAGGTTGATCTGCCCACTAATGATATGGATCAGTGAATCTAGGACCTTCATTCAGCTGATCGAATACTCAGCTTTACACGGTTATGACGCATCTTCAGACCTGCTGCCTATCATGAGACATCATACCGCATACACATTTGCAACAGAAAAGATAGGGATTTGTGTCACTGATTACACATCATGCACACAATTCACTCTTACAAATATCACTGTAAACAGTTCTAAGCAATAGTGGATTTTCACGGAAGGGTTTTCTGTATTTCCACCAGGTGGCTAAAACAAAATACTGCAATTCTATTGGCTGGAAAAGTTCTCGCCCCTTGGCTGTGATTGGCTGAAGCAAAGTGCATCCTAGCAGATGTGTTTTTAGTGCATTTTAATGTATATTTGACACTTAATCATTTAGTAGAATTTTGTTATTCTTCTGAGAAAGTTATATTTATAGAATCAGTCAGTTATTAGCTACTGTGTCTGAAAAGCAAAATGAGTAATAAGAGGAGAGGAAAGACATATGTCCTGCTGAATTCAGGGCTGTTCAGTGAAAAGACTATTGGCCTACCTAATATACTCAAGTGCTCTTCGGCAACTAAATGAGCACTATTGCTTACGTATCAACCTGGATTCGAACGCAATTTATAAACGGAAAGCTGTGTGTTTGTGGTCAGAGAAATGGCAGGAGATACTGATTCAGAGACACATCGAGTTCATGTGTGTGTGTGTGTGTGTGTGTGTGTGTGTGTGTGTGTGTGTGTGTGTGTGTGTGTGTGTGTGTGAATAGGGCTTTACGTCCTGTATTTCTGCACCTGATGGGCTAATTAGGACAGGCAGGGACCATGGCAATGAGATGATGTATGAAACAGCCATCCAACTTAGGCTCGACCAGGAATCGAACCCGGGACCTCTGAGCTATGCCCCTGCCTTCCATCGAGTTTATGTGATGTTATAGGGACATGATCAGAGATCGAGTGTTTAAAGAAGAGAAAAAATGTTTTCTTCCTCCGAAAAAGGATAAGGTATTTTAGTGTGAACAGTACTGAACAGTGCTGTGAACTATTCTTGTATCATTTTAAGTGCAGCCCCTGCCTTAGATAAAAAGTGCAGCGCCTGCCTTAGAAGCTCTTAGAGGGTCCTGATGTCCTTATTTTAACGTGTTATATTAGAAATTACGTTGTGAATGCCTGTTCTAAAGTTTATGACAGGATAAGATTATCATCCGGCTTTAGAGGAGCAGACTGGGTCTGTCGCAGTCCGCATTTTATAGTGCAGCCTCGCTTTCACTAGATTTGAAAATAGCTGAGCTGAGCTGTCAGATTGATTGTTGATTTTCACTACCAGCCCAGCCCAACATAAATTGTATTTACTTATTTAACCTTTATAAATGCTTTAAAATCTAAATCTATCGTTATGATTTCAAATATTAATGTAAACAAAGTACAAAGAGGCTAACCAGCCAAATGGGGCTTTTTTCAATGTTCAATGGTAAATTCACTGTCTAATGTCTTATCATATTCTTTTTGTTTTCTTTCTTTTATTCTTTTTTTTTTTCTCTCTGTCCCTCTCTACCTTTTACGCTATTTTCCAAAATTATCATTATTACCAAAACTACCACGACCTATAGCATTTTTTATCCAAACATTGAGTTAAACAAGTAATTCATTTTATTAACTTGAAGCAAACCAGAAATTATGCAATATATAAATTATAAATCTGTAAAAGGGGGCCCTCACGATAGCGTCGGTGGTAGCTGACTTAGTGAGGGTCTCCCTAGCCACCAACATTTATATGTAGTTATGTTTTTTTATACCGATTGTAAATGCTACTGGCTTAAATAAAAATCATTTGTCTGTCTGTCTAGCTGTCTGTCTGTGTGAATCTGAGTGTATATATGTGGTATTTGTGATTACTAATAAAGGATAGTGATAAGTCTCCTTTAAAAGACATTTAGAAAGTGCTTCAACGCAATAAAAGCAAATAAAATGGTACAAAATTAGTTCACAGCACTGTTCAGTACTGTTCACACTAAAGTACCTTATCCTTTTCCGGAGGCAGAAAAAACTTTTCTTTTCTTCAAACACTCGCACACCTATCATATTGCTGTAGCATCACATGAACCCAATGTCACTCCGAATCAGTATCATTACCTTCCCAGTTAGCTACAATGCTGTTTCTCTGTCTTCATGGGAAATGTTTTCATTAGGGGAACCGAAGCATCATAATGCCTTACAGTCCTATTCTTATATTAAATTAGTATGCCAATTTTCTGTTCTTTGTTGTTGCACAAATTGGATAAAACATGGTTCTGAATGAGTAAAGAACAGGAGTGATAGGCTAAATTAAATCAAAAGGTTCGTCCATAATGATAAAAGACAGCAAGTACATGAGAAACGCTAACTTGAGACAACCACACAGTATTCAGTAAGACAAAAGACTAACAGATAGATAGATAGATAGATAGATAGATAGAAAGAGAGACAGACAGACATATAGATAGATAGATAGATTGATCGATAGATCGATAGATCGATAGATCGATAGATAGATAGATAGATAGATAGATATATAGATAG
Source organism: Alitta virens (assembly GCA_932294295.1). Classification (NCBI taxonomy): domain Eukaryota; kingdom Metazoa; phylum Annelida; class Polychaeta; order Phyllodocida; family Nereididae; genus Alitta; species Alitta virens. Next base: position 6,853,851 of record OW028585.1, on the reverse strand, counting down.
ATAGATATATAGACAGAGAGACAGACAGATAGATAGACAGACAAACAGACATATAGATAGATAGACAGACAGATATATAGATAGACAGATAGACAGATAGATAGATAGCTAGATAGATAGACAGATAGATAGATAGCTAGATAGATATATAGACAGAGAGACAGACAGATAGATAGACAGACAAACAGACATATAGATAGATAGATAGGTAGATAGATATATAGAAATATAGATAGATAGATAGATAGTTAGACTGATTGAAATACTTAGGAATCTGACGCCACCGGAAGCGTACTCAGACAGAATGCGAGATTGCGTCCAGATCATTTCGATGTTGATTGCTGGTGGTGGTTGCACGTTATCTGGGAAATTTCATCAGAATCTATTTCTTCATAGATTCTTAGGTAATTGCGCAAAGTTTCCAAGTATTTCTGAGTGACTCTAGTAGGATTTACAATTTATATTCATATATATTTTTTTAAGGCATGAAGTAGTACAACTCAATTTCCAACTGTCTAAGTAATAGTAATATCGGCGTCGGATATAACCAACACAGATGTAACTAACACATACTCAACTAGACATATTTGCTAATTTCTTTCATTGTTTGATTTGTTCATCTGCTATTAGTTATTAATTTTAACACAGTTTGCACTCAGGAGTAAGTTAACTAACATTTTCGTGGGTTATATCCCTCCTGAGAACAATAGAAAGGTCATGTGGTGGAGTATAATTGATAATGATACCTTGGCCTGTGGTAATTTTGATTCATGGTTTGCTATATTTTTAATTAATCTTATTTAATTTGTGTTTTTTCTTTACTGTATATTCTTATATGCCACTTACGTGTAGGTGTGTGAATAAAATATATTGAAATTAAAAATTATCCAAGAACTAAAGGTGAACTGAATCATCACAAGTAGAGATTTTAATTCCTACAATATGAATTGTCAAAATTATTATTAGATACACTCAATTAGTCACTGCTCTGTGTCCTCAATGCTCTATGTCCTCAATACAAGTTAATTGACCTCTGCACATTTCATGAAGTAAAATTAAAAGGTTGGGGTCTTATATTTACTTTTCTGTAAATTATGCATAAAAAAATGTTCTGCTAAATATTATTTGAATCAAAATAACATTTAACTTATCAAATATGAATTTGTTAGATATGAATCAAACCATTTAAGACGTGTTATTTAAGCGTAGCTATTTGGCTCTATAAACATTATTGTTAGTCTGTAGATTGCTTTATCACTTGAATGATATCATATTTATACTACCTTGGGTAATTGCAATTAAATTTTTTGCATTGAAGTGTTTTCTTCTACACTGTATGTTTGACAGCAGAGAATTTTTATACTTGCCCTTCATGTATTCCCATTACAAATCGGCATTTTATTTATAAATACTCCTGACTCATAGTTACTCAGTAACAAGAACACAATAGGCTTATTTGGAACTATTATGAGATCAATTAAGTATCACACAATGAAGTGTATTGTTTCAAGAACCCAAAATAGGCCTAACAGGTGTTGAAATAATTAACTAAGGTAATACATTTGTAGTTTATTTTTGATTAGTAGATAATTGCATTTGCCAATTTCAGCAAATATATATGGTTAAGATAAGCAATTATATGTTGTTAAATGTGCCAATACGCATCAAGCTGTTTTACTTATATTAACATAATTTGATGGACAGAATAAAATGTAAGATCACAGAAATACACTTTGTTAATTTGGTACTCAGTTCTAAATGCGCAGTTGATGTAGGCTGTCTTTCATTGCATCTTACTATCTGTTCTATTATATATTAATGAAACTGATTGCACTTTAAGCATAAGTTCATTTAAACTGAACCTTTCACATCTACACAGATCTAGCTACTTGCTACGCCCACAAGTTAGGACATAAGTGACGTCACGAGCCTTGCGACATGTTGCGTGTGCAATAATGGCGGCCCCCAGTGTTTTTGTGGGTGATGCAAGTTGCACTTTTAATTTTGCTAAATTCAACTTTTAAACGGTCCTTTCTACTGCAATGTCTTATAAGTTAATACACTTTTTCCTTGAGTTCCCCTTTATACTCTAGGATTGGCTATGTCATGTGGACCGGTCTACCCCAAGACTTAGTTAGGTAACTTGATTTTAATTGGAAGATTGCAATTAACAACTTAGCTACATATCATTTTTTTCTATTAACTAGAAAATAAAAATTGTGCACATCTTTCCTTTGACCAAATCAGTAGTTTTTGCTGAATCTGGCACATCCAACAATTTCAAGGTTTACTGAAGATGAGCATACTCTGTTCATGAGATTAATGACATCTTATAACATAATTAGGTTATCTCAGGGTTGTTTCCTGATGGCCAGCAAATTCACTGCATGTGTTATAATATATACATATATATCAATGTGGACTCGTGGAGCAGGCTTGTTTGTACTTCCACATTATTTTCTGGACCGGTGCATTATGATTACACTTTATACTCTTGTAGGGTTGACACAACTGTAAAGTGCTAGTCAGAGCTCATAATTTACTGGTATACCATACTCCCATGCAGCTACACTGCCCACAAGCCCTACACAGGCCACTATAATTTATCCAACCAAGTTTTAATGACCAGCCAATCAGATCTCCAGCGTAGCATTTGGTGGATTTTGCTTCGCAGTAATATATGCAGGGTGCCCCAGATGTCTTAGCCAGCTTGACCAATGAGGCCATGTGTTTTAGTTAAAGGAATTTTCAAAATAACAGGTTTAACTTAAATACCATGGAGCCACCAGAACACTCCATGGATGGCCAATTTTCTCAATATCTTCAAAAATAATGACTAAGTCATAATTAAATATAGGCCTAGAGTCAGTTATAACACTAGCTAGCTAACTAACCTGGAGATTGATTGATTGATTTGATACAGATATATAGCTTAAACCCTGATTGATTAATTGACTGATTGATTGCTATAAGATAGTTGATTGATTGATTGAGATAGATAGATAGATGGATAGTGCTAAAATAATGACAAAATCTAGCCAGAAAAAACTCATTAGTGTTGACCACAAACTCAATCTAGCCAGTTGACCACAACCCTTGGACAGTGCAGTCATTGTTTATAACATCAACATGTGTTAGCTGGCTTGTCAGGAGGTGGGGCCAGATCTTAGTGGTCATGAATATGCATCACTTGACCTAGTATAGCCATGGTTGCTTGCTTCGTTGGTCATCAAAGCTTGGCAAAATTTTCTAGAAAACGTTGTGGCCCATGCTTATTCTTTCCTTTCACATCTAGATCAATGATTGAATCCTTAGCAGAGAATGTCAGGAGTAATGAGGCTTTTATTCAGTGTGTGTGCCAAGGTATGAATTTAACAGCTTATGTAGCCAAAACAAGTCACCATCCAGTGCATGTATTAATGGAGTTTCAGCTTTAATAACAATACCATAACTTATGGAATGGGGAAGCTCATCTTCAGTATCTGATCCAGTAAACCCAATTATTAGGCCAAGGACCGGAGTTTTAGAACAAAATTGAGACCCATACTCATTTTCTTCAACTGTCATGTTTGTTATGAACAAAGTAAATTATGCAACCAGTTCATTGTGTTATCACTACCAGACTCAAAAGGTTTAAATAGTTTTACTGACATCTCTTGTCAATCAATGTTGTTGTCTTTTACATGGCCAATGAACATTTTGTGTATGAGTGAGACATTCACAGTCAGAGGCACTAGCCATGGCATCATATTTTGGCTGATATGATGCAATTATTTCTTATACATTGTGTATCTGAAACTGGGGTTAGGCAGTTGATGTCACCAATGTTTTAACTTCTAAGGTCATTATGGTATGAATAATTGGATATAGTGGTTTGGATACTTAGTGTAACAGGAGAAAATTGTTGAGCATAGCTATGAACAAATGTGAATGAGACAGTTTTCCCAAGAGAGACAAACATTGATAACAGGGAGCCTGATTTAGCAAATTCGGCAATGGTCAACAATGCATATTTTTGTCTTGGCACTGCTACTAAAGAAATCATATTTTTTATATTTATGGGCAGTCAATTGATTGTTTAAAGGTTTACTTTTCCAACCAATATTTTTACACTGATATAGTTTGTTCTGTTTGAATGACCACAGGAGGTATTGTCGATGTCAGCTTAATAAAATGCATGATATCATGATTGATTGATTGACTGATTGATTGAGATAGATAGATAGATAGATAGATACATGTATGCATCTGACATCAATAACAATACCTGGAATAGATTCTATGAACCTAAACACCTAGGTATAGATCGTAAGTAAATATTTCTATCATAACTGAGATTGGAGATACTTGTGATTTTAGCCGGAAATTATATTTACATGAACATAATGCTTGATATCTCTGTTACTGGTATAAGAAAGTGTCTTAGACCAATAACGATGTCAGAAATGGATTCCTTGAACCCAAAACCCATGGTATAGACCTACAAATTTAGTTTCTCGGTTAATTAGGAGAGAAGATATTGGCAATTTTGACTTTTGGTAACCATATTGGATGCCATCTTGAATTACGCAAAATGCTCAAGGGTGCCAAGGGGGCACCCAGCAGATTCTTAATCTATACATGGACGTAAAAGCTTTTACATCCATGATCTATACATTCTCAGCTTTCAAACGACATCAAGATCAAAACTATAGACAACATTTGAGGGTTCACCTCAGTATCTGCTGGACTATTAGTCCTATAAACAATAAGCAAAGATGAGAGTTAATTGCCGGTGATTTACATAGTATTTCCATTGTCAGTTCAGTCGCAAATACAGGAGAAAACTTATTTTATCATATCTTCACATAAAGTGTCAAGTTTTACTTTTCCAATACCCGCACACGTAAAACATAAGGCCTAACTTATTCTTGCCGTTTGCTGCTGTTTGTGTTAATATCATAGCTCATATGTCAAGAAATATGATCTTTGCCAAAATTGGTTTAGCCGGGTTCAATCCCAGGCCCGGGAACGTTTCATGAGTATTATCTCAGCTGGATGTCGTTCGGATGAGACATTAAATTGGCAGTCCCTTTTACTCAGTGTCTGTGCTGGGGTAAGTAAAAGATCCCACCCATGGGGTAAATGTGTAACATTGGTGGACTCCTTGTCTCTCATCTCATCAATCAACCCTCTCTATCTATCTATCTATCTATCTATCTATCTATCTATCTATCTATCTATCTATCTATTGTCTGTATGTCTGTCTAGCTGTCTAGCTGTCTGTCTAGCTGTCTGTCTGTCTGTCGCGCTGTCTGTCTAGCTGTCTGTCTGCCTGTCTGTCTGTCTGTCTAGCTAGCTATCTAGCTATCTATCTATCTCGTCTATAGTGGTCAGGTTGTTTTAACAAACAATGCCAATGGCATTTTGTCCAAAACTCTCAGGTCTTAATGGTGAGGTGGTTGAGGAGAGGGTTCTATAAATACATAACATGGCCACATAATTGGAATGTTTGCATGTTATGCCATTTCTTTCAACAGTGATTACATACCACTTATCACATAAAAGACATTAAATTCATTGTAGTTCAGAAGTGGAAAGGTTCGTTTGAATTAGAAATATAACTTTGAAGTGAGAGAGCATGAAGGAGTTTTTAAATGAAAAAATAAAATATAATCAGAAATTAACATACTGATATTGTTATTTTATCCTTTGATGCTTTAGGTTCATAAGTCCAATCCACATGCAGTTGTATCTTGGACTAGTGTAGTTGTCAAGTGATCCCATACATTAGCCATTGCAATAGTGTTGACTGCACATACTACAAAACTACATCATTGACTCATTAGTGACTCATTGCACCCCAGCCCACCCAAGTAGGCTCTTATCTATTTGTTGGTAAATCTGGTAGCTGATGTAATAAAAACAGTGGTCGACATTTAGGGACTAATGTTTTTGGCATTATTCGCCAAATGTCGACCACCATTTTAATTACATCAGCTACCAGATCCCCATCTTAAGCCATAATAACCCTCTATAGAGATTTAATAGTCCTATAAACATGGAAAAATTGTGAGGGGGCAGGGAAATTTTGCCCTATTGACCATGACTCTTAAATTGCCTTAAAAGCAATACAATCTCAGCTTAAAATCCAGATGGAAAATGTAACAAATTAACAAATAATTAGATTACAGAACTGCTTTATGTATGTTGAGAATGGAAGGGAGTGTTTTCACAAAAGTCAGAGCTGACCCCAGAGATTCTGAACAAAATTATTTCTGATAGAATTATTGCTATTTCTAAGATTGCTTGTTCATTTTAAAATTGTGTTTGCCAATTAGGCATGAATACTTTTAATGCCATTAGTTTTATAAACAGCTGCCAACTTGTTGATGCATTGTCAGTTATGCACTTTTCCAAATGCTGACATTTAAATTTTAGGGAAAACAGTTCTATTTTATCTTTATTTTTTTGTATTGTTTTTGTTACAATGTTGAAAGATTCTCTTTGCACTTCACTCATAGACTGATTTTATTTCAATATATACTCATAAATAACATGATCATCATCAAACCCTCATTTGAATCAAAGCTGCTGAGGAACTATGTGTATTGTCACAGAGGGCTGGTGCAAAATATGAATAAACTATATCAAAACTAAGGTTACTCAGTACAAACAAAGTTTGGCTGACCAAATTTTAACCCTCTTAATAATGGTTACCAGAGAGACTGAGAGATGCAAAATGACCAAATTTTAACCCTCTTGTGGCTATTCAAGGTACAATATAACACCAATTTCCAATCCGCTTTTGAGGCAAAACAATAAAATTTCTTAGATACATCAGATATGTCACAGTTGGTTATTAAATAAATTTGTATTAACTTCATCGCTTACCGCATTATCATGAAAAGCCTGTGAAGTGGTGTGAAGTTAAATTGGTGTTATATTGTATCTTGAATGGCCCCAGAAGGGTTTTTCTGATTTATTTCAATCACACACTAATTGGTTCATTTCAACTTGGCTCATACGGCTTTGATGTTTCTGATGTCTGGAGGCAGATGCAGTACTTCGTTTAATCCCATTTCCTGCACATCAGTTTTAGTATTATTGTACGGACTTATTTCAATCACACAAACTTGCGCCGATGTCAAAAAGCAAATGTTGTATATTTTTTAATTTCAAGGATTCATATGCTGCCAAGCCAGTTTCTGACTTTCGTTGTGTATTAATGGACCAATATATTTCAATCACACAAACTTGTGATCACTTTGACTTGCCTCATACAGTTATTATGTTAGTGATGTCTAGACATTGACTGTTTTATCCCATACATGTATGAATGTAATTTTGACTCAGATGTTGCTAATTTCGTAATGAATTTCTCAATGTAACTTTTAAAATGTAAAGCGATTCCTCTACTGCAAAGTCAATTTGCTTTCTCAGTGCCACAGTAAACATGTATACATTCAACCAAGGGAAATAAATGTAGTGCTTGTTCAAATCAGTGTTAATTGTAATGTTGTATGATATAAACTGCCAAGCTGTATTGGTTTTGAAGGCAGTGATTGAAATTGCAAATGTGTTATAAGTGACTGATTTAAAAACAAGCTCAAATTGACCAAAACGGAAAACGGCCAGTTCTCAGTGGACCCTGTTATTAATTATTATCACTGTCTTTTACTTTGTATTAAAAAATGAAAAATGCTAAATCAATATATTGTGTAAATGTGAGCAGAATGGAAAATGATCATCTAATTTAAGACAGTGTTTAAAATGATTGTCATGTATATTTACATTTGTTGGTAATTTTGCGTTTTGCTATATAATGATAATTATGTATATTTTACATTTGTTGCTACTTTTGTGTTTGCTATATGATGGTTATTATGTATTTTACATTTGTTGCTACTTTTGTGTGTTTTGCTATACAATGATTATTATGTATATTTTACATTTGTTGCTACTTTTGTGTGTTTTGCTACATAATGATTATTATGTATAATTTACATTTGTTGCTACTTTTGTGTGTTTTGCTATATAATGATAATTATGTATATTTTACATTTGTTGCTACTTTTGTGTTTGCTATATGATGGTTATTATGTATTTTACATTTGTTGCTACTTTTGTGTGTTTTGCTACATAATGATTATTATGTATATTTTACATTTGTTGCTACTTTTGTGTGTTTTGCTATATAATGATTATTATGTATATTTTACATTTGTTGCTACTTTTGTGTGTTTTGCTACATAATGATTATTATGTATATTTTACAATTGGCCATAAATCATGTCAAGAATTAAAACAAAATATTATCAGTTGAAATATTCGAAAGTTAGATTATGTTTATACTGACGCTTTTTGTAAAAAAAAAAAAAATTCCACCTTTTGCTTACATGATTGTGCATTTTATAATAAAGACATTTGCAGTCCTAAATATATTATGTGGATATATACTTCAAATTATACTGTAATAAATCTCCATCTATAACATTTTCCTAATCAACAACATAAATTTAGACATTTGTACATGTATTATGTCATTACTTACATCATATTTTACTTATAATTCCTATTAACTAAAAGGAAGCACAGTATTTCTGCATGTTAAAAGGGAGTTTCCTAATCAGTATTGTTAGTGATGGGATTGTGCATACAAAGCATGACCCAGCCAATTATCTGACATCACTAATGACTAAATTTGTCTTGGAAGAAACAAGCAACAGAAACCCAATCATTTGGACAGGCACTGAAAATTTATCTTTCGACCAAAATCGTGCAATTCAACAGTGCGTAGAAACACGGGTAGGAAGCGGAAACATAAATGTATCCTCAAATATTTCCATTATGGCCGCTGTCTTTCAGTACAAACGGATTGTTTCTCACCCTTAAAAGGCATGTGATGTGACAATCGATAAATCGTGTCATTGGAGTTGTATTGAAGCTCAGCTTCCTTGTAAACACAGCACTGCATTGAGTAGATATGTAATATTGACAATAGCATGGGTGTGTTTCAGACCGACTGAGGATACGTTAACTGGTATTTAGGGTTAATGTTTTCCGTCTAGACAGAGTTTGCCAGTTAATGTATTCAACAAATTAAAAATTATCCTCACTCGGTTCTTCTTGCCGTTCTACAACTTACTGCCTTTCATACATTTGGACACCACATTTGGTGTGGAATTATAATTAGTAATCATACAAATTGATGAAAACAATCGCCAGTTGCCATTTATCCTATAGGATACATTAACATTTCTGTTTCCACTTGTTGCCTGTGAGAAAGACTGTTCCCATAAAAGAGTTAGTTTAAAATGCCTTTGACTAAGCATTAGATATGTTCCAACATAAAAGTGACTGCAGGTGGTATATCAATGATAGGATAAGATAGGATAGGATAGGATTGGATAGGATTTTATTTTACATTGATCAGAATTGAAATAAGAGTATCTGATGACACGTATGATTTTGAAATTAACGTATGCATTTGCCCCTGTAATTGTAATAAAATGAGATGAGAGAAGACGAGAGGATAGCATAGCATAGCATATCAATAGCATATCAATAGCATAGCATAGCAGAGCATAGCATGCCATAGCATAGCATCACATATCATAACATAGCCTAGCATTTCATAGCATAGCATAGCATTTCATAGCATAGCATAGCATATCAGAGCATAACATATCATAGCATAACATAGCATAGCATAGCATAGCATATCAGAGCATGGCATAGCATTTCATAACATAAATCAATTTGAAATAAACATTACATCTAATAGCATTATTATAAAATGATCATATGCCTTTGCACTCTGTAAATTTGATCAGCTAGTAATTCCGTATGCCAGAAAAATTACTCGTGTCTTAAGATAGCACACCATCAGGCCAACATTTGTACCATGTAGTTGATAAATGTTTTTTTGAAATTTGGTTAACAGTGCCAACACCAGACCAACATTGAGCTAAGGTTATTAATACCATTCGAGACCCTCCTATCCCAATCAGAAGGCAGTATTCGCTGGTGATAAAATCAGTTATCAGCTCAAGCAGGCTGATAAGGTTTTCCGCTTCAGTGATCGCCAGGGATTGATAACTATTCAAACACTGAAAGATTTGTGACAACTAAGACAAAAAAATTACAATTTTATTAGTAACAGCTATGTAATTGAAAACAAACGGCAACATTTAACACTATTAAAACTGCTTTATTCAATATATATAAAAACCTCAATATAAGGCCACCTCACAATTAAGCCCACCTCACTATTTAGACAAGTCACTATTAAGACCACTTTATCAAAACCGCATCACTACCATAAAAATACCTCGATATAAGCCAGGTGCAGCCTGTGTATGCCTTTCATTTATTTCAAAATTTTGCATAGCAATAAACGAAGAGTGATAAATCCTGAATCAGCCTCCCGCGGGGCAGTACTTATAGTGCCTAGCAGAAAAGTGGTTACACTGGCAAACAATGAAAAATGTTCAGTCTTTCGAACTGCCTCTGCCACGTTATATTAGTTGTTATTGTTTGTAGATTTAAGCCGTGCATGAGACATTACAAGACCATTGAATATATCTAGCCAACCATGACTGATTATAGAATGAGTAATCAGCATTTTAGGATAATCTCTCTGTTGGTCAAGGCTGGCTGAGCAAATTCAATAACTTTTAGCCAGCTTTTTTACTTTTCTCAAACAAAACAAATCGATGATCTATGTCACGTGAGGAAGAAGTTACTTTCAGTTCTGCCCAACTCATTTTTGTCACCACTTATATGCTAGGCACTCTAATGCATGCAAGTTCATCTCTGTGAACAATTAAAGCAGAGCTACAGCTGCTGCTGAATGTGAAACTTCATAAAAGTTTTGACACATTCTAATGAAGAATGCATAGCCCGTGGCCACATATGGTGATTGCAAAGCCAAATGTCCATGAACAAGCTGTTCGGAAAGTAAACTGTGAACTTTCTTTCCCTTTTGAAGAAGATTAATGTATTGTACCTCATTCTATTTTGCGTTGTGACCAATTTAGGGATTTTCCTTGCAAAGAAAGTGATAGTGAAGGAAGGTCATTATTATTATTAATCTTTATTGCAGACACACACACATTCATTAGGTACAATATATGGGGGTCCATATAAGGTGATTACAAGAAACGTTATCGTAATACCCAGAATGCATTCCAAATCGGGACAACATTAGCGCGGTGTCGTCAATGTTGATGCAATGATGTAACGACGGTGTCCAACATGGAAACGACAATTAGTCAATTTGGAATGCTATCTGTATACATAGTATGTATCCAATCTGGCGTGTAATTAATGGGAATTGTAGAGCAAAATGTTCAATTTCAATATGTTAAAGTACATGGCCGAATGTGCTACGTGCGTTTGCCATGCGTTTGGATAGACGCATGGAAAATGCATGGTTTTCACCTTATTTCAATTAGGCAAAAACCATGCATTTTCCATGCGTTTATCCTTCTCATGGAAAACGCACATGGCACATTTGGCTATGTACAGCAGTAATGATAAAATATATCTACTATTTAGGACAAGATCTATGTGGCAAAGTAGAAACATGTGACCAATTTTTCTGATGTTAAGCGACAAAAATGTGAATGTTCTGCCTACCCGCCAGACTAATGGAATTGTGGACAGCCTTGGGACATGTTTTAATAACTATGACGACTAGTAAAAATATTGCCACCTCAATTTTATGTTTATGTAGTCACTGTGTTTTTATGTCTTTTTTGGAGGCAAATAACGATTATTATTACATTACTCATACATTCTAGCATTACTTCGTGCAGGAAAGCATCAGGCAGCTGGGTGGTCTTGTGGTAAGACGCTCGCCTGCTCCTCTGAAGGTCCCGGGTTCCATCCCAGGGCCGGGCAACCTTTCATGAGCATCATCCCAGCTGGATGTCATTTGGATGAGACGTTAAATTGGCGGTCCCTTGTATTAGTGTCTATGCTGGGGCAAGTAAAAGATCCCACCCATGGGGTAAATGTGTAACATGGGTGGACTCCTCCTCCCTCTCACCTCATCAATCAACCCTCGATAGCAGCAAGAACTTGCCAAAGAGGGCTGCACTTCCCATATCTATCTATCCATCTATAATGTTCTAATAATGTTAGTGATGTGATGGTACCAAACATTCAGGTAACTTTGTGAATTTATCGTCAGAAGAAATATGAATCAGATGCTGTCCTGGGTAAAGCTGTCCTAATGATACCACTGACAGTAAAAGTGCCAATGACATTCACTTTTGGATGATACTGGAGAATCTTTCACTTAGTTAAAAGTGTTCATTAGCATCTCATTACTTGTAGATGAAGTTGATAAATGCAGTGAACCCATAAAAATGGACAGCCATTGACATTACGTTTTGAACGTTACTAGAGAATCTGATGCCGTCTTTGATTATAGTTACTTCAATTACAAAGTTTGAATTTGCAACAAAACATCTCAGAAGTTCTTGTAAAGTGCAATGATAAATGTAGTGAATCAATCCCAGATAGCATTCCGAATCGGCCCAGCGTTGTTTCTATGTTGGCCATCATCTATACAACATCGTATCAACATCGCCAATGTCGTGCCGATGTTGATACGATTTAGAATCCTATCTGGGATAGCCATAGACAGCCACTGCCATATTAACTTTCGAAAGATACTAGAGAATCTGATGCCATCTTTAATAGCTACTATTATAATATAATTACAGTTTAAATTTGCAGCAAAACTTCTCATAATTGTAACTTGTAAAGTACAATGATAAATGCAGTGAACCCATAGCCATAGACAACAACTAATGTTAACTTTTGAATGAAAATAGAGAATCTGATGCCATCTTTAACTAAGTTACTTCAATTACAGTTTGAATTTGCATCGATGCACTGATGTTATAGCCATAGATTGTCACTGACATTAACTTTGAATGATACTAGAGAATCATCAATTAATGTTTGAATTTGCATGAAAACCTGAATTTGTCAGAATCACTTTTGCAGTGACTGTGGGTATAGGCCTGGATTTGAATGAAACATGGTCAGCGAAGAATATGCTTCAATGTGGAATTCGGAATGCTCGAAACTTTTCGAGTTGTCAAGTGTAATTTTTATAAGCGTCAGCATTGCAAGAAATTTACAATAATCCAATTGATTCAAAAGAGAGATTCAAGTGAGATGCTTGTCATTGATTGAATATAAAAGATTTGATGTGACAGGTGTGAACTGGCAGAGACAATGTTCTCGATCTGACTACACAACAGGCCTAGATGTAAAATGTCTGACAGAGGTTTCTCCTCAATATTTATCCTTAGAACCTTTATCTATCTATCTATCTATCTATCTATCTATCTATCTATCTATCTATCTCTCTAACTATCTAGCTATCTAACTATCTATCCATCTATCTATCTATCTTTCTATCTATCTATCTATCTATCTATCTATCTATCTATCTCTCTAACTATCTAGCTATCTAACTAACTATCTATCTATCTATCTATCTATCTATCTATCTATCTATCCAGCTGTCTATCTATCTATCCAGCTGTCTATTTAACTCTCTGTCTAAATATCTATCCATCTATCTATCTGTCTGTCTGTTTATCTGTCTGTCTACCTATCTATCTATCCTATCTATCATTAAGAACGTTTTATTGTGACGAGATTTGAAATACCATATTTTGATAAATGTAGGGATTATGACTTTGTATATACATGAATTCAGTAATTAGTAATGTTTCACTTGAAGTTTGTCATTCGCAAAACTTGGGGTTATGGGTTGGGTTGAATTTTTGGTATGATCATATCATCTCTAATAAGATACCAGGATGCTATGGATCCCCAAACTTTGCCTGTGGTGGTGATGGTGGATTAGCACTTTACGTCCTGTATTTCTGCACCAGTTGGGCTAAGTAGGACATGCAGAGGCCATGGCAATGAGACGAAGGATGAAACAGCCATCCAACTTAGGCTCGACTGGGAATTTAACTTAGGTAAATTCAGGAGGAACATTCTTTTGATTTCGACTTAGACAAGGCTTACGGACCTGGAGTTAATGATTTATTAATGAAAATAACCCAGCCAAGTATCTAATATCACTAATGACTACATTTGCCTTGGGGGTGGGGGTGGGGGATCAACATAGACGTGCTGAATCCAAAAATGGTTGTTGCCAATTTTGTCAAGCAATCCTTACATGAAAAAATCAAGATGGCCACCAACATGGCTGCCACACATAAATGTGGCCATGTTTCTTGTCCCAACAATAGTAGTAAAACAATATTTTAATGATGTACTAATTTAAGGCTACATATATTTTTGTGTTCAGCATGTCCAAAATACCTTAAAAAGCCATGTTGTCAAAATACACAGTCGATTTCCACGGAATGACACAACAACCAGAATATTATGTAAGAAATGGCCCAAATATAGGAAGTTTCTCGAGATTGCCTTTCTAGTTTGTTGCTCTACTAATTTTGTATGAAGGGGTGGGGATCTAGCTCAGTGGTAGCACGCTGGGCTTCCAACCACTGGGTCTCGGGTTCAATTCCCTGTCGAGCCAAAGTTGGATGGCTGTTTCATCCATCATCAACGCATTGCCATGGTCCCTGCCTGTCCTAATTAGCCCATCAGGTGCAGAAATATAGGACCTAAAGCCCTCATCCACCCAATCCACCACTCATGGGGTGTATGAGCACCTTTAATTTCAGCTTGATATCTCAATTTCCAAAATTTAGCTTCTGAAACGTGGGTATTTCAAAATAGCATTTAGCAAAATAGCACCAGCTGCTAACTTGAAGTATAGAGTCTTTTCACTGAGCAGTCCAATATTCAGCATGACATAAGTCTTTCTTCCCTTCTTATTACTCACTTTGCTTTTCAGACATAGTAGGTCATAACTAACTGATTCCATTAATATAATTTTCTCAGGGAAATAACAGAAATCAACTGAACTAGAAGATGTCAAATATACATTAAAATGCACTAAGAATACTGCTGCTAGGATGCACTTTGCTTCAGCCAATCACAGCAAATGGTGGGAACTTTTTCAGCCAATAGAATTGCAGTATTCTGTCTTAATAATCTGGGGGGGAAATATAGAGAACCATCTGTGAAAATCCATCAGCACTTTGTAATACCTTATTGGTACAGTGGGTGAACGGAATCCTATCATTAAAAAGCTATCATTAATCCTAGATGTTGAACTTATCTTTCTATGATTGTTCAAAATAGAAAAAAATTAATGTAAAAAATTAAGACAAGAATGTACGTTTTTTAAACTTTTTTATTTCGCATCATTGATGGCGTCGATCAAGCTTAGTTACAATACTTATTTTTAATATGTGTCTTTCAAAACTTAGGAATCCTCTTAACGCTCCCAATTAAATTTGGTTACGAGCATCACCGTTACCAGAATAAAATCCGGTAAAAAGATGTTGAGCGCTTGACGCCCTGAAGGCTTTTCTTTTATCGCAGCATTTGAGTACCAATGCCATGACGCCATAGAAGATCAGGAAGGCAGCTAGTATCACGCCTGATAAAATTAGTTTAATATCTTCTGTTGTTGAAATAGGGATTGGGGGCCTAGCTCAGTGGTAGCGCACTGGGCTTCCAACCACTGGGTTCCGGGTTCAATTCCCGGTCGAGCCTATGTTGGATGGCTGTTTCATCCTTCGTCTCATTGCCATGGTCCCTACCTGTCCTAATTAGCCCATCAGGTGCAGAAATACAGGACGTAAAGGCCTCATCCACCACCAACACCACAGAGAGGGGTTATAAATAACCAACGAAAATGTTAGTTAACTCCCTCCTGAGTGGAAAATGAACTGTTAGATAGTCGGTTTCTGAACGCTTGGCTGCCAAAAGCCAGTTATCCTTCATCACAGCAGCCATCACCGAGTGAAAAAGTCCCGGGACTGGCTGCTGGTCCTGTGTAGCTTTTTATGATATGACTGAAAGACGAATGGACATTTGTACTTGACCCTACTATGACATAACTGCTTATTTATCGCACCTCAAAATATCTGGAAGTATATGACGGTATGTTGACACTATTCCACTCGTTTCCTTGATCGCCAGTTTTTTCCCATACAGTTTTGTCCTTCACTTTGATTCTCAATGCCCCTGTAAGACAATTAAATGAATGGTAATTCAAGTTTCATGTCTTATAATTTCTAATTACATTTCACATGGGTACCCTTCAGCAATTGTAATTAGTGTTCTAGCAAATTGCCTGAGCTGATTGACTCTAAACCAGTACAGGAACAAATATATCAAAAATGCCACAAGATGTGCACTCAAATGATAAACAGCTCAAATTAAAAAATCAAATTTATCAGTTATATGAGTACCTTCCATAATGGAATAATAGCTAGAAATGTAGCTTTCTTGGCCAACAGGGTCATACCACCAACGACGGAAGCAGTTACACATCGTGTGGGGATCATAAAGGAACTATATCTCTGCCTAGAAAATAGTCTTGAGCTGCAAGGGTTTGGAGAAAATTTAGAATAATTGATAGACTGCATTTCAATTTTCTAATATTCGTTTTCTCTATTATCTAATGTTCTGTTTCTAATTTATTACGACTTCTGTATGTCTATTTATTTGCATTACACCTATGTTTGCCATTATGTGCAATAAATACTATATATAAATGATGTAATCATAAATGAAAGCATGGGGTTTATGGTGAAGCCCAAATACTTTTCTGTGACCAAAATATAAACATAATGAGTGAAAATAAATGGAATTATACTCCACCACATGACCTTTTCTATTGTTCTTTTGCTGGATATAACCAACGATAATGTTAGTTAACTCCCTCCTGAGTGCTAACTGATCTGTTTTGAGTAATCCCTCATAGTTGGGAGTTACTTAACTCCCTCCAATTCGGGATATAACTAACACTTATATGTGCGCTTTTCATGTTGTGTCATTACAGTAGTTAATTTTAAAATCGTATTATATCCTGGTGTCCTGCCAAGGGATGCACATGCATTTCGTTGACCCGGATCAAGTGATAAGCCAGATTAAAGTTTCCATCTATGAAAAGGTCCTGTTGCGTGTTCAATCGATGAAATGCATGCTCAGTTATTAGTGCAAAATGAGTGCTAACTGAGTGTTAATTTTGAGCTAATCTGACGGAGCGCTAATCTTTTTATCCAATTTTTGCAGCATTGAAACCAGAAAAAATTTGGAAAGCTAGAGGAATTAATAAAATTGTAAACGCGAATTGGCATTTATGAAATTGCATACACATAAGTCATCAATTCAGACTCACGTTATTGTGCAACAAAATTTGCACACAATCTGCGTGAAGTTAGCATGCAGTTTACAAAAATTAGCGCACAGTTCATGCGCATTTCACACAATGCGATGTCCAGTACCTACTTCAAATTTAACACTTCTCAGTCGTTATTCCCCTGAAATTTAGGGGCACACCTAGGCCAAGCCTCTGCTTTTTACTCAGGGGCTTTTGTTTACTATACGTGTATCTACTTACCAGTATCTCTGCCATGGATGTGGTACTGCAGAACAATGCAAATATTCACCGTTCAGCCTAACCAGGTATAGCCCTTAGGACCAATAAGTCTGCCAGTTGAAGGAGTAGACCTTTTACTGTCCAAATACATGGCATAACCTCTGGGACCTGCAGAATATAACATGCACAGCCACACCGAAATATATTCAGACATTTTCAAAATTGCATGCAGCTTAAGGTGGTATTGGATTCTATGGTATTATTCTCATGTATATGTCAAGAGCTGTCAGTGGCTGTGATTGCAATGCATTTGCCAATGTAGTTTACAAGTTATGGAAGGTTACTTAAGTGTTTCAATTTAAAGCTGCATTGTCAGTCGGTTTTTATACCAACAAAAAAGGCTATCCAGATGAAAGAAAATGCTTCTTACTGATGAATTCGATAACTCAAACTGTCTAAATTGTACTAAATTATAAATTATTGCTGGAATTTATTAGATCGACTTTGTTTACATTTTAGTTAATTATGCATTGCAACGTAATGGAGAGAGTCGCCGATTCGCGATTTCACAGTCATTTAATGAAAAATGTAGGTCAGAATTGTTTCAATTTAAGCAAAAAGCGAAATCACCCACACATCTTTTACGTAATAAACTTGAAATTCTGAAAATTGGTCGAAAATTGAAAGCACACAATAGTAAAATACATTACGAAACGACGACACTAATGACTTAAATTTATGCCTCGTTTTCATCTCATTGGGCATGAAAAATTAAATGATAGGGTATGTTTATTAATTTAATAGAGATATAATGAACCTAGCAAGGCCCTGATGGATTTTAATGTTTTTTTAGAAGCAATGAAATGAATGCAACCGATTTTGGTCACTGTCATATTGAGTGACAATGCAGCTTTAATACTGTAACACTTAAGTAATTCATATATTCTTTTAAGATTCAGGATAGTGTTACACATAATTTTAAGCTCACAGAAATATGACGTCACAATATTAAACAATCAAATGACATCACTATATAACAGCTATTCTGATGATTATGACGTCACCAATTTCAATGGCTGCCATTCACAACCTTGAAAATCTCTGGCTTATGCAAATGAAGAACTGTGCAATCTGTGTATATATATCTGTGCTACTACCACTACTACCATTACTCAGATTATAATCCAAATCGGAACATCGCCGAGGTGTCGGCGATGTTTATACGATGATGATACAATGTTTTAATGACGGCGACCAATATGAAAATGGTACTGGGCCAAATTGGAATGCTATCTTGGTACCACTACTTCTAGCAATTTTTTGGCAGGTGTCGCTAAAATCTGCCGTTTAAGTTTTTCATTTCCTCTTTGGGGCTCTTGCCAGCCACACTGCCCATCTTCAAATGTGCAGGCAAAATGATCTGAATCCAATAATTTATCATTTGAATCATTTTGATGAATGTCTTGGTACTATAATGAGGTATAGTTTGCTACTTCTTTGAGACACACGTTTTAATAATTTTAATAAGGTATATAAGTCTCCTTCCCTGTAATTTATATTTTTCAAGAATTATTTTATTTATCGAGCTAGTCATTATGGAATAATGTGCCAAATGATTTTAATGAGATCACTTCACTCTCCACTTTGAAATTTTTCATTTACGTTCTTTTTTTATGTGATGTTTATAATATTTTTATATTAAATATTTGATTATATTAATTTTGGATTAATGCATTTCCTACTAGAGCTTACTACATTACAAGCCATCCAAATTAGGCTCGACTGGGTATTGAACCCGGGACCCAGCGGTTGGAAGCCCAGAGCGCTACCACTGAGCTAGGCCCCCGCCCCCAAGAAATGTTGGGAAAATATTGATAAAAAAAGTACACCCAAAAAATATTGTAGTAATGTAACTGCCATATTTTATTATGTATTTCACATGGTAAAATTATTTTGACAAGTTGTTTTTGGTAATATCTTTCATAATTCCTGCAGTTTATTCTAGGGTCCACACTTTTATGATATAATGTTAGTTAACATGATGATTTAAATGCTGTGTCGAAATATATGGTAATATCTGTGGGAAATATCTCAAATATTTCTGGAATTTTTTTGGAGTCCATGCTATCTCCTTGGGACATGTTCCACAACATTGAATGTTCAAGATGATCTGTTAATCATTTTTTGAGGAAAATTACTTGAAATATAACTAACGACCTTTTCAGGATTTCCACTTAAATAATATTCAACTCAATTAAATTAAATTTATTTGACCAACTGATTGAAAGAGTGGTGGGTGGGTGAATTTCTGAACCTGTTTGGTTAATTACAACAGGCAGGGACCACGGCAATGAGATGAAAGTTGAAACAGTCATTCAAATTAGGTTCGACTGGGAATTGAACCCGGGACCCAGTCGTTGGAAGCCCAGAGCGCTACCACTGAGCTAGGCCCCCACCCTAAACTGATTGAAAGGTAAAAACATTACAGCTGGTTGTGACAACATTAGTCAAATGTTGTGGCATGAATATAACAGCCTGATCATGTTTCCAGGGAGTACGATCTACCTTTGAATACTCGAATACTTATTAAAAACGGCCTGTCAAATTAAACTTAGACAAAGCTACCTGCCACTAACCAGAACTATAGCTGGCTACTCAAAGCCAGATCTAAAAGTACATGCAGCACCATATCAGATAAATTTCATTAATTTACCAATGTATGTATTTTTTTGGTGTGAGCCAACTATAAGCGAGGAGTAGACAGAGGCAGCTGGTTTTAGCCAGTTACAGCTACAGCTAGGAATAGGTCACTACAGCTGTCTACAGTTGACCATATTGCATGAAACTAACTGTACCTCTGTCTCATTGGATATGGGCTTTATGATTATATTTTACTAATTTAGGACCAAGAGGCTTTACGTCCTGTATTTCTGCACCTGATGGGCTAATCAGGACAGGTAGGGACCATGGCAATGAGACAAAGGATGAAACAGCCATCCAATATAGGCTCGACCGGGAATTGAACCCTGGTGGTGGTTGGAATCCCAGCGAGCTACCACTGAGCTAAGCCCCCACTCAGGCGGATACAGAAAGAGAGGTGGTTGCTGCAGTTATATTTTACTACGTGACATCCCCTTATTATATTTGCAGATTCACAGAATGAATTGGCTTCTGGTCTGTGTTAAATATTGTTGTCATGTCCATCACAGGGCACCCAGATAGCATTCCAAAACGTTTCGACGTCGACGCCATGTCGAGGATGTCAAAATGACGTAGAAAAGACTCTTGCTCGATTTGGAAGGCTATCCGGGTGATATCTATAAAGTGAATTAGTGCAGGCATGCCTGGATTCTCTACCCATTAGATAAGATAAGATGAGATGAGGTAAGATAACATAAGATGGGATATGAGATAATCTGAGATAAGGCAAGACCATATAACATAAGATAAGATTCTTTATTGGCATACATCTGCAATGTCCCATTTTAAGGTCCCAATGCTAAGGTCTCAATACTACTGGGTTTGAAGCTAAGTCAGCTTATATGCCAGAGGCAGACATAATGATGAGATGACAAGCTTTGAGTCTACACCATTTTACTTATTTACCCTGGGGTATCTTACTTCTCTCAGCAAAGACACTTAAGATAAGATAAGATAAAACTTTATTTATGGTCGGAGGTGTAAAACAAACAATAGAACATAAGCTATAAAGCTTTTAGCCGACTGAATGGTACAAGACACCTCAAATTCAACATCTCATGCAATTAACATCCAGCTGTGATGTAGCTCATGAAGAGTGGTCGGGTCGAGGATCGAACCCGGGACCTTAATATTCAGCAGAGCTAGCCAATTTGAAATTGGTGGGTGCCTTTAACTGTTGGACCACCCAGATGGCTTTGTAGCTATACATTCCTACAAAGTTTACATCCTACCACTTTGCAAATCGATTGGTGTCTGAGTAAGTCGTTGGGTCCCTTTGAAAAGCTAATGTTAAGCAGCAAGAAGGCTTTTTGTTTTGTCACTTTCAAAGACATTTGTCTCTGCAGCTGCGCGTTTCACAGAAGCGCAACATTTACAACTACAACCGCTGATTCAGGAGGTGTGATAGCTCCTGATGTGGATATACAGCCATTACCAAAAGTTTTCAGATACTTCAAAGCAAAATATCCAATGAACTAATTGTGCCAAAACTCTTAAATAGTTTTAACACAGAACTTTTAGCGACAACACCAAACTTGAATGCACTTTATCATTGGTATATTTTTTGCTTTAAAGCACTTTTACTTCCTTCTTTAGGGATCATTTTGACTGCCCTGACAATACTCTTGCAAAACAATCAAGCGAATATATGAGTGGATGATTGGTAAAAGGAAAGAGCCTAATTTTCCACATGTTTTGCGAGCGGGTGTAAAGTGAAGAGCTACAAGGTTCTGGATGAGATGTAAAAGTCGTCCATTTTTGAACGCATTCAAAATCTTCCTCTAATGTATATTTCATGCAGTTCCAGGTAGAAGTTACCAAAATCAACACCAGGGTATTGTCGGAGAGCAAAACCGGATGGCGTCCGGTCTTATGGTCTTGGGTAAGAAGTTAAGAATTTGCTGAATTCTCATTGAATATGGGCTCTAATGGTTATATTTGACTGATTTGGGACCTATAATAAATGAAGACAGGTATAAAAATAAACAAAACCAATTTAGCTTGTGGATGATCAAAAACTTAACCAAATCTCCAGGCCATGTTGGGTTTGTGCTAAATTATCCCACACTTCACCTTTGATAACCCCAATTAAATTGATATTGAGTATTCTCTCATATTATTTATGATGATAGAATAGTAAGAAGCTATTTTCTTATATTTTGTCCAGCTGTCAGTTGTACATTAAAATATAAAAGTAAATATTTTGGTACTATTCAACCTCAATGAGCTTAGCATCAGTAAACCTGAATTTGTCATATTTAAGTGCGGTGGACGGAAAAGATAGAATGACAAAATTAAGGAAGAAACTCGCAGAGGTGCAGGCCTCGTAATACCCAGGCGAGATTCTTGGCCAAGGATTATAAAACTAATGGGGTGGGGGCCTAGCTCAGTGGTAGTGCACTGGGCTTCCAACCACTGGGTCCCTGGTTCAATTCCCGGTCGAGCTTATGTTGGATGGCTGTTTCTTCCTTTGTCTCAAAGCTATAGCTTTGGACCAGCTTATCTATAACATAGTAATTGAAATGTATTATACATAGTATTACATACAAATAGATCACCACACCATTGCTGTCACATGATCATTTGCTGAGGTCTCTCTGGAACCAAGGTAGGCACTCGCATGCATTACCCTCTGGTTTCTTAGTGTGCTCTCCTGATCTGCCCATATATAATATTACATTTCTGAATATTTGTTTATATAATAGATCAGTATGTTTGAAAAGTATTAATTTTATATGAAATATGTATTGGGCAATGTGCAGCAAAATTAATAAAGTGTCTTGAGTCTTGAGTCTGTTCATATTGCATGAGACATGACGCACAAAACTACATTGTGCATTTGCTCTTAATTATTATATGAACACTGAATTTCTTTCTCAGTTCAATTTTGCATGGATTTCTGAAGTGTTATAATTTTCGGTGTGACTGAGCCGAAATAAACACAGAACACCATCTATACATGGCCTAATGTGCTACGTTCGTTTTCCATGCATTTACATAAACGCATAGAAAACCCATGGTTTTCACCTAATTTTAATTATGCAACAACCATGCGTTTTCCATGCATTTATCCTTTTCATGGAATACGCATGTGGCACATTTGGCTATGTAAGTGCTGTACAAACCTCAACAAAAGGTTTTATACATTCCAGTAAGTTCACAATTTTGTTCCCACTTTCCCTATTGTACCTTGATTACCTTCTGCTTTTGAAGGTTCCCAGGTCCCTTTGTGAAAAGCATGGTACACTGGGTGATCTCCAATCCAAAGGGCCAACACAACACTCTGACAAAAACACACTCTGATTATACCTGCCTTGGTCTTTGACAAACATTTGAAAGGTGATGATATAGTAGATTGCTTGATTATTTTAATGATAACGATAGCAATAATCTTTATTCCCACGAATCAGTCACCATGGAATTATTTTGGAGCTCACAGACATGCTTCATTGAAGATTTTCAGTGCTGAAAATACAAATAGTTCAACACGCAGGTAGAGCACATCTTGTGCCACTTGATAGCAGTGAGAAGTACTCATGGAGAGGGTGGTGACCATTGGATAATATCTTAGCCGCTAATACTCAGGTCTGTTTTTCGAAAGTATCATACAAACATTCAATATTAACATGAAAGCATATACACATTTGAAACCATATTTTTGGAATCTTAAAAGTCCCTCATGGCGATGGTAGTGGCACTGTGGGCGAAGATCGCAAACCCAAGTGGCCAACACAGGACTTAGTGCAATGTATATGCTAGTTATGCTAGTCTAGCTATCCCATACCTACCATAGACCTTAAGGACCATGCAGTTTAAATTTAATATCAGTCACTGACTGCTCCAGCAGAGAGAAAATTATACATTCCTTGTAATTACAATACCAATCGGCCAAAACAAATTCTCAAGAGTGCCATCAGGGAACACAAAACATCGTAAAACATCTTCTCAGAATCCTTCCTGATCGGTTTTGTCATCCTTCTTGTCCTTTGGGGTCTTAACAGAAATGTACAATGTATACAGGACACATTTGTGGAGACCTAAGCATACAGCAGTTTTAGAGCGAGCATGGAGAGTTGCATCCTCAGAACGACTTTTCAGTCTGATTGAAACATTTGATAAGAATGATATAATCACCCCATCATCTGGGCAATAAACTTGTTTTCATCTCTTTTGACCCAAGTTTACCCCTTTTCTGTACAGTTGTAATGCTGTTTCTGTATTTTATGATGTGTGTGTGTGTGTGTGTGTGTGATTAGGGCTTTACGTCCTGTATTTCTGCACCAGTTTGGCTAATTAGGACAGGCAGAAACCATGGCAATGAGACGAAGGAGAAAACAGCCATCCAACTTAGGCTCGACTAGTATTTTATGATAAGGACATTCGGAATGTGCTAGAAAAGTTGGTCAATTACTTTTCAATCTAATTAACTTTCTGATCTGTACTCTTTCACCCCTGAAATGTCCATGCTCGCTCTAAAGCTGCTGTAGGTTGTGATAGTGCTCTTATGGGAATACCCAGCCATACAGCGCTGTGCAAAAGTTGTGAACCACCCCAAAGCTTCTTTCATCAACAAGGTGAACAATTGTTCCCAGGTCCCTTTATGTATCAAGGTGCTATGATTTGGAATTCTTTACCTGTTAAATTATAAGAAGTAGATGAATAAGCTAAGTTCTAAGGTTTATTATGATGTTGCAGTTCCCTGGAAAGTTGTAACTGTGGATAATGCATAAGCTATCAGCAAAATAATTTATGATCATTGTATAGTTCAGTCATAATCTCTTCCAAATCATCTGTATGTATATTTTCATTTAGTTATTGTTATTTTATCAGTCGGCTAAAAACTTTATAGCTTATGTTCTATTGTTTGTTTTTACACCTCCAACTATCAATACAGTTTTATCTTATCTTATCTTATCTTATCTTCTCTAATGTGATATTCATTCAAAAGCTATTGAACTAATAAACAAACTACTGTAATATTGATTATTCTAGAGCCTACTAAAGTCTGGAGTGTATTGTTACTTAACTTTTCATGACCATACCTAACTACGCTTGTACCAGTTGTAGTTGTTCAAGTAGTTTTTTCTGCATCTCACAGAAATCCAAAACATCATTTCGCTGTCCAAAGACTCGCACGCAGATAGGGTCAAAGTGACTTCGCGTTGAAACGTAGGAGGTGAAGTCATTTCCCGAAGGACAACAAGTTGTGTCCTGTAGGTCATATGCAGTGGCAAGAGCACACATTGGGGAATTTCGACAGCTGCTAAAGACTAAGCCAGAAACATCTCTCAAAAACCAAAATCTCAGCAAACAATGACCTGGGTAGTGTGGCTAGGATATGCCAAAAACCTGGCTATGCTATCTGAATCATTTAATTTAAATACCATTCTTTGTCACTCCAATCCAGCTATTCCAAGATCGCATTCCAAATCGTTTCAACGTCAGCGCAAGGTGGGAGTCTAGCTCAGTGGTAGCGCGCTGGGCTTCCAACCGCTGGGTCCCGGGTTTGATTCCGGTCAAGCCTAAGTTGGATGGCTGTTTCATCCTTCATCTCATTGCTATGGTCCCTACCTGTCCTAATTAGCCCAACTGGTGCAGAAGTACAGGACGTAAAGTCCTAATCCACCACCACCATCAACGTCAGCGCGATGTCGGTGATGTTAATATGATGTTGTAACGACAGTGGCCTATATGATAAGGATGCTGGGCTGATTTAGGATGCTATCTGGGTTTCCCATCTAAACAGGAGTACGATGAAATGACGCAATTTACTGAACAAGATCATCAAGATATACAGTGTAATCTGGTTGGCAACAAATCGCATATTCTTAATGTATTTTCAACTTCAAATTACTCCAGGTGCTTGAACAAGACTTAATAATACTTTCAATTGTCCTGGCTCAGTCTTATCTAAGTTTCCTATGCATGTGGTGCTTTTTCTGTTTTATAATGTTGGACATAACCTCCACCCTTATACATAAGATAATTAATTGCAAAGAGGTATGTAGTGCTCACACTATTGAAAGGTAGAATTAAAGGTCCAATGTTACTTAACCATGTTACTAAATTACCCCATGGGTGGGGTCTTTTACTTGTCTCAGCATAGACACAGACTTAGACACCTCCAATATAACGTCTCATGCGATCGACATCCAGCTGCTGGGATGTAGCTCATGAAGAGTGCCTTTGTGACTATCATCTCGATAAATACTTTTTCCTGTTATCTCAGGAGAGCAAGAATATTTTGGGACTCAGCCATAATAAAAGAACGCAGAATATGTCTGGCGATTGTAGATCGCACACAGTGGAAACAATTGATCTTCCATGCAGCAAGATGGCTAATAACTGCTGATTGGCTGGTTTGTGAACTTCCCTACTTTGCAACACATAAGATCAAGGACAAAAAAACATGCACTTTTCCAGGAGGAAGTGGGTTAGATGGTTCTCAGTGTGAACACTGATAACATCGTTAATTGTTCCTTCATAATTTGGACTTATGCTAGGCAATAATTGTTAGTTGCATTGTTTTTGGGGTCTGGATTGTGTTTAAAAAGTGATACAAACAATTTATGAGAATACCCAACCAACGTGTCCGACATATTGTATATACAGTTAGTTGCATTAAAAACGACCTGTCAGATTGAACCAAGACAAAGCTGGAAAACTTCTGCTATACGATGCTACATGGCACTAAACGGAACTGTCTGGCTATAGCTGGCTACTCAAAGCCGGATCTAAAGCCCCTATCTCACATAGCCGGTTTAGCCGTAGTGAACCGGTAGTATGACGAAACTGTTACGCAATGCACTTCCTGGCCCCAACCCGACAGCTACCTGCCAATACCCGGCGATACCCGACAAGTGACTCCTGGGACTCGTGGTCAAGCCGGGAGTTTCGCAGCCGGTAGCCGGGTATGCCATGCTTGCAGAAGAAGAAGTATGCTTGCATGGCATACACGTGGCAAACTCCCAGGTGTCCAAAAACCGTCATAAGTCAGATTACCCGTCGAAGTCGGCGAGTTATCCATCTCTAATTTTAGTCTCAGGAAAGACACAGAGTACAATTGACCAGCAATTGTCTTTCTTCTTCTCTCTCCTCCTCCTCCTCCTCAGCTAGTGCTGTCACACAAGCAAGTTGTAAATTAAATGTATCATTGGCCTGAGCAGCTAGTAGTAGCAAGGCTCTATTTCGTATATGGCATGAAATGCCCTAAAGTTTGATTGGACAATCCCCATGGCTTTATAAACTTTGAATTTTGAAAAATGCTATTTCATTTAAATATTTATAACTCTCCTGTCCCTGGATCAGCTTAATGTATATAATATTTTTTTCGTTCAGACCTGCAGTATTTTTCTTTTTTCAGAAGTGTCGCAGTTTTTCTTGTTCAGAAGTGCCGTATTTTGTTTTTGGTTCAGAACTGCTGTAGTTTTTTCTTGTTCAGAAGTGCCGTAGTTTCATTATTTTTATTATTTTCATGGCAGGAGGCCAATTTCACCTTCTTTTTAAATATTAATTATATTCCCACATATATTTTTAGTAAATGTCAAGAAAAACATCAAGTTCTAGGAGAGACTCGACATGTTGTACGGGTAAGCCGATGACTAGTAGTTTTAACTCGACAACTTTCCCGTTGTTATATTTTAGAATTAGACCAGGGGACGTACATGTCGAGTTAATCGTAGAAGCCGTCAAGTTGATCGTAGAACCCGTCGAGTCACCCCTGGAAGCCGTTGAGTCTCTCCTGTAATTCGTCCACTTATTGGCCGTAACCCGTCGAGTCACCCGTAGAACCCTTCGAGTCACCCATAGAACCCATCGGGTCACCCGTAGAACCCGTCGAGTCATGCGTAGAACCCTTTTTGCCGCCAGAATCCGTTGCCAACCTGGCGAAAAAAGCTGTTGCCTAACTATCTTTTTGAAAAGATGCGTGTTTATTGCAAATACATACTTATGATATATTAGATCAATTTCTTACATTTACCAAGGTTTATATTTTTCTTTAGTGGTAGGTGTAAGCAGACTATAAGCAAGAAGTAGACAGAAGCAGCTAGCTTTTGCCAGTAATAGCTACAGCCTGGAACAGGTTGCTACAGCTGTCTAGAGGCGACCATATTTTATGAAACTAACTGTATAACTCTGAACCTAAATATGTATAAATATATTATATGTTGGACTCCTCACCATCCACTATATTGATATTATATGCAATGTGGATTTTATGTGGACTCTGAGTAATTGATAGGGTAATATAATACACTTTTTGTCAAGAGTCATGTTTTAGCTCACCAAAGCTTTCTGCCATTTACACGGCTTTCTTCAGCATTATGATGCAGGTCAGTCACCCGAGAAACGGAAACGACTGATGTTCCCAGATGGTAACATTTCCTGAGAAAATGGGTGTATGTCTGAGTATGGAGTCAGTTGCAATAGTTTTGTTTCTTTCTTTCTTTAAGATCAAAGATTCTTTGAAGTGTGTGTTATAATCAAAGAAAACGAAGGTAGATAAAGTAGATAATTAAATGTACATAAAGAAATACTAATTCAGTGATCCCACGATACCAGAAAAATACTTTATTGAAATAAAAATAATGAGAATAAATTCAAACTATTGTATTGATTTTTTTTTTTAATCATTGAAATGAAAATGATGAGAATGAAATTTAAACTATCACCATGTAAAACTTCTTGAGAGAGTGACAAGAAAAGATATTCTATAATGTGATGAACCCCGAACAGATGTCATATTGATGCTTGGACCAGTGACCTTGAAATTGCATCACTGAAAGATTAATTATAATGAGGTTCAGCATTTCTGTATATATCATTTTCACAAAAACAGCATTAGGTAAAATTGTAACAATGTTTTAAAACCAGAACTATGATGGATATATGAAGGCCCAAACATGGTGTGTTCTTGGATGAACTAGTAGTTCATCCAAGGTGTGTTTTTACTACTATTTCAATGCATATATATATGAATATATGCTTTTATTGACACAGTAATATCATACATGATACATTTGACAGAATAAAACATATACAAAGTCTACTTCTACTCACTATTCCTCTAGTCTACTTCTACTCACTATTCTTCTGGTCTACTTCTACTCACTATTCCTATAGTCTACTTCTACTCACTATTCCTCTAGTCTAATTCTACTCACTATTCCTCTAGTATACTACTACTCACTATTCCTCTAGTCTACTTCTACTCACTATTCCTATAGTCTACTTCTACTCATTATTCCTCTAGTCTACTTCTACTCACTATTCCTCTAGTCTACTTCTACTCACTATTCCTCTAGTCTACTTCTACTCACAATTCCTCTAGTCTACTTCTACTCACAATTCCTCTAGTCTACTTCTACTCACTATTCGTATAGTCTACTTCTACTCACTATTCCTATAGTCTACTTCTACTCATTATTCCTCTAGTCTACTTCTACTCACTATTCCTCTAGTCTACTTCTACTCACTATTCCTCTAGTCTACTTCTACTCACAATTCCTCTAGTCTACTTCTACTCACAATTCCTCTAGTCTACTTCTACTCACTATTCGTATAGTCTACTTCTACTCACTATTCATATAGTCTACTTCTACTCACTATTCCTCTAGTCTACTTCTACTCACTATTCCTCTAGTCTACTTCTACTCACTATTCCTCTAGTCTACTTCTACTCACTATTCCTATAGTCTACTTCTACTCACTATTCCTATAGTCTACTTCTACTCACCATTCCTATAGTCTACTTCTACTCACTATTCCTCTAGTCTACTTCTACTCACAATTCCTCTAGTCTACTTCTACTCACTATTCCTATAGTCTACTTCTACTCACTATTCCTCTAGTCTACTTCTACTCACTATTCGTATAGTCTACTTCTACTCACTATTCCTCTAGTCTACTTCTACTCATTATTCCTCTAGTCTACTTCTACTCACTATTCCTATAGTCTACTTCTACTCACTATTCCTCTAGTCTACTTCTACTCACTATTCGTATAGTCTACTTCTACTCACTATTCCTATAGTCTACTTCTACTCATTATTCCTCTAGTCTACTTCTACTCACTATTCCTCTAGTCTGCTTCTACTCACTATTCCTCTAGTCTACTTCTACTCACTATTCCTCTAGTCTACTTCTACTCACTATTCCTATAGTCTACTTCTACTCACTATTCCTCTAGTCTACTTCTACTCACTATTCCTCTAGTCTACTTCTACTCACTATTCCTCTAGTCTGCTTCTACTCACTATTCCTCTAGTCTACTTCTACTCACTATTCCTATAGTCTACTTCTACTCACTATTCCTATAGTCTACTTCTACTCACTATTCCTCTAGTCTACTTCTACTCACTATTCCTCTAGTCTACTTCTACTCACTATTCCTCTAGTCTACTTCTACTCACAATTCCTCTAGTCTACTTCTACTCACTATTCCTATAGTCTGCTTCTACTCACTATTCCTCTAGTCTACTTCTACTCACAATTCCTCTAGTCTACTTCTACTCACTATTCCTATAGTCTACTTCTACTCACTATTCCTATAGTCTACTTCTACTCACTATTCGTATAGTCTACTTCTACTCACTATTCCTATAGTCTACTTCTACTCACTATTCCTATAGTCTACTTCTACTCACTATTCCTCTAGTCTACTTCTACTCACCATTCCTCTAGTCTACTTCTACTCACCATTCATATAGTCTACTTCTACTGACAATTCCTCTAGTCTACTTCTACTCACTATTCCTATAGTCTACTCACTATTCCTCTAGTCTACTTCTACTCACTATTCCTATATTCAATATATTATATACATGGCATAAAAGTTAAAAAAACGTTCACTTTTGAAAGTAGAGTTAGTTAAAAAAAAGCAGAATAGAAATTGTGATGGTGAGCTAGTTTACTTAGTTGTAGCTTCAACATATGTGAGTGTCAGGTAGATCTGTGATCGGTAATGTTTCAGCAGACATGCACAGCCTCTTGAAAAATCATTTGAACGGCTGGTGATGACATTAACACCTTGTATAAAACATTTTCAATGACAATTCAATTAATTTTGTGGGAATTACTACCTGACAGATGCTTCAAATCTTACAAAAATATCCCTTAAGACAAATGGTTTAATTTGCCTGAAGCTGCAATTAATTAAAATGGTTATTGTCATTGAGTTTGGCATCTTGTGAAAGAATAACTTAATTCAATTTGTTAAGGCAGCCATCTTGAGTTGTCAGCTTTTCAAAGGAGATTGAAAAAAAATTAAATGTTATCAAGATTTTGGTAAGATTTTCTTAAACCCACACAAAGAAAAGTTCATAAGCTCTTCATGCATTAAATTGGCCACCAATGCCTTGTACTCGGTGTCCATGCTTAGGCAAGTAAAATACCCCACCCATTGGATAAATGTGTGATATGGTGGGGACTACAAGCCTAATCATCTCATCATTACGTCAGCCTATGACAACTGGTAATACAAGCTGGCTAAGCTTCAGACCAAGTAGCATTAAGACTAAAGAAAAAATATATAACAGAAAAATATTATAATTTTGCATATCACCCGAATATACTCAATATCATAGATCATACATATATTACAGCTGAATGTTTTATATTTCTCACTGACTTCATTTTTCAGATGTTTTAACTTGTAACCATATGTATGTAGCATATTTTAAAACTTAATTTTCTGATATTTTAGACATAACTGTCACTTAAGTAGAGTTAAACAGTTATGTCTTAATCAATTATACTTGTATTGCTTTGCCAAGTTTAATATAATTTAAGCTGCAGCAAACTAGTTTAAGCCTTAAATCACTTTGTTGCTATTTGCTAAACGTTTTGAACAACACTAATTAATTCTCAACCTCTAGTGGTGATGAATAATAGGCGAGCTAAACTTCTGTAAGTCTGCATTCTGTAGTTGATATAAGACACAAAATTGTAAGTTAACTCCGGAGTATAATATAACTATCGTAAACTCTGTGAGACAAATTGGGTTTAGTGCAGTATAGCGGACTGAAATGTATGCCCATATTTGGCATCCATGAAATATGAAAATAATCCTTATTTCGTCAATGTTCTTACCAATTTATTTTTCTGGCAAACAATAAGAATAATATTTGTGTCGAATAAAAAAAAAAAAAACATTCTTGCCTTGAAAACAATTACCATTGTTGATGGTGACGTCATCCATTGAATTCAAGCATTTTGACGTCATCTGCCTGGCTACGAGGCTCGCTAAATATGGTCATAAACTTGGGTCCACTATGCTGCACTTTTTCTGGCAAATTTACTAATTTGTTTGATTTTTTAAGTGCTCTTATTATGCAAGCAAAGTACAGTTTGCACTCAGGAGGGACTTAACTGACATTTTCGTTATTTATATTCCTCTAAGAGCAATAGAAAAACAGTTTTAAGTGGAGCCTAAAGCAATTTAAATGTCACTGGTCATTGCATTAATATGAAACATTTATCATTGTAGTCTCCTCATTATGGGATGGCAGATATTAATAACCAATCAAAACTGTTTGCATAACTTGTATGTGAATTATACATTAAATCTACAACAACAAAAAAAATATCCAAAATGGCTGATCAAACAAAGCTAACAGTTTTTTGATGGTATGCCTGTAAATACAACATCTTATGATAATTTAAATCTTGTAATAATATGCAGACTTTGCAGCAAAATCCAATATACTTAATAGGTAGGGAAAACCTAACAGCCATATTTACTGGTATTAGGACAGACTTAAGTCTTGTTATCCTTTCCTTAAGACAGACTTCCTTAAGAAGCTTACAGTGACATAACACAGGTCCAAACAGCTGGTTGTTCTAACAAGGCTGCTGGCTAGTATGGACTGCCAAGTACAAATAAGGCATGGTGGGAAATATCATGGATGTATTGGAAATACAGTACAACTTTAAACAAACATTTTGACTTTTGCAAGTGTAGCGACTACTATGCCCAGAAAACAGTGCTGGACCGATGGTGGCCTGTATAGAAACGACGCTGGCCCGATTTGGAATGCTACATGGCCAATTGTGCTTCGTGTGTTTCCCATGCGTTTGGATAAACGCATGGAAAACGCATGGTTTTTTCCTTATTATAATTAGCAAAACCATGCGTTTTCCAAGCGTTTATCCTTCTCATGGAAAACGCACGTGGCACATTTGGCCATGTATCTGGATTCAAATACCCTGTCACCGTAGAAGCTTATACTATGGTACACATTTTGGAGGGAGGGAAATACAGTTCAACTTAAAATAAATGGCTTGAATATTCAAGAGCATGTGAATGTCATTAATGTTATGCGGCCATTTTAAAATGCTCAGTTATGATGTGGCATGAGAATGTCATCAAAATTATACAATACAATACAATACAACACGAAAAAATAAAATACAACACGACAAAATACAACACAATACAACACAATTCAACACAAAACAACACAAAACAACACAAAACAATACAATGCAAACACAGTACAACACAATAAAATACAACACAATAAAATACAACACAATAAAATACAATACAATACAGCACAATACAACACAATGCAACACAATACAATACAATACAATACAATACAATACAATACAATACAATACAATACAGTAACTGTCATAAAGTGTCAAAGCTCTAGCGAAAAATCACACCAAACCTGTTTTTATATACGTGACAATTAGCTGTCATGTGCATGTGTGGTCTGTGATTCGATAATGTGATGAAGAACACTGATCCCATCTTTTTTACTAATCTTTTCTGATTTCTCGGGAGACCCGTCAAATCTCGCAGGATCGTGTTTACCGAGCATGACTCGCTTACTAAGATTAGCCGTGCTAATGAATGTCCCTTGTTATGTACTTTGTCCTCGGATAACATCACTCACAAGGTTTCACGCAGATGGAGTACATTGCGTTACTACTGAAGTATGAAATAAATGTAACCATTAAGTACCACAGAAAAGTTCCATTGTATAATTACTAATTGGAACCACATCTTGATATCATCTCGCTGCTGGAGATAACCCATTGTGGAGACCACTTTAATGTCAAGACCAACTGTGTTTTAGGCAGGGGCATAGCTCAGAGGTAGCGCGCTGGGCTTCCAACCGCTGGGTCCCGGGTTGTGGGGTTAGATTCCCGGTCGAGCCTAAGTTGGATGGCTGTTTCATCCCTCATTTCATTGCCATGGGACCTGCCTGTCCTAATTAGCCCATCAGGTGCAGAAATACATGACGTAAAGCCCTATTCACACAAGTCAACTGTGTTTCTGGCACAATTCTGTTTATAATATTGCAGCACATTGTATTTTATCTCTTTGCAGACACATCATAATTAAGGCCAATATTTGACTTGGGGGGAAGAAAACACCCATTTTCATATCAATCAAGTGGGAGCTGAGGTATTGAAAAACAAAGCTTCAGCTGCCGTCTTTGGGTGTTGAATATCTCAAAATACTTAGTACTGGCCGTGCACCAATCGCATTCATTGTGATAGCCATCACCTCAAAATAATTGAGTTAAAATATATAGTAAAACCTTAGTTTACTCGACCTTACAATTCAGGATGTGGCTGGGACCTAGTGATTAAGTCACCGGCTAATTCCACATCGGTCAGCTCTGCTGAAGGGTCCCGGGTTCAATCCCCAGCCCGGGCACTCTTCATGAGCTACGTCCCAGCTGGATGTCGTTTGAGACAGTCCCTTGTGTAGGTGTCCATGCTGAGGCAAGTAAAAGACCCCACCCATGGGGTAAATGCGTAAAATGGGTTGACCCCTCTCATCTCTTCAGTGGTGGCAAGTACTTGCCTTAGAGGGCTGCACTTTCCATATCTATCTATCTTCAACTCAAATTATAGGTGAGACTTGGTGGGGCAGGGGCCTAGCTCAGAGGTAGCGCTCTGGGCTTCCAACCGCTGGATCCCGGGTTCGATTCCCGGTCGAGCCTAAGTTGGATGGCTGTTTCATCCTTCGTCTCATTGCCATGGTCTCTGCCTGTCCTAATTAGCCCAACTGGTGCAGAAAGACAGGACGTAAAGCCCTAATCACACACACACACAGGTGAGACTTTGTGAGTGGACTACAACAATTTAGGTAAATATATTAACTAAAATGTTTAAATCAAAGAGTTTGCTGGATGTAGCTCAAGTTTTCAAGCTTCTGCTATGTTGGGTAGTTCTGTAGTAGCGCTTCATTATCAGGAAACCTTTAATCTTCATTTAGAATCTGCTGCATATGACGTAAGCAGACTCAATAAAATATCATTATGTAAAGTTATAAGGTTATAATGCAGATACTGCTAAAAATAGCATCACATAAATCTTTGAAGTATGGACTTAAACTAAGTGAATAATAATTCCAATGGCTTTCTGCAAAATAGATTAGCATGGGCTTATCAGAAACATCTTTTATAATCATGATTAAGATCAGAGACATTAATACCTTCAAAAGAAATAAGCTATTATAGGTAGAAGGATTCATAGATTGCTTTCATCCTCTTTGAACCTTTGCTACCAAAATGGGGCCATAATATAAGATAGATCAGAATTTTAGAACATTAGAGGGATTTTAGATACCCTAGAGTCACATAAATGCTCACATACAGTCGACTCCATAAGTTTACATGCAGCTGTGCAGTCTGCACTATCTGTCAAAATCGCAAGATACTAATACTTTATCAAATAGTTTAAAATTGCCTTAATAAATCAAGAAAAAATAAATTATAAATGGAACAAAACTCCAGGCCAAACCTCTTTAAAACACTATGAAAATGGCATAATCACCCATTGTTCAGTATTGTGATGTGATCACTAGGTTTGTTTAAATGTTGAATTTTTGATGGCCTGAAAAATTCTATTTTATATTATTTATTGTACCCTAGAGTTAAATTGCTGTGCACATTTCACAAATGAGCATGTAATGGTAAACAATATCATGAGACAAGAAGTTAGTAATGTTTATATAGTTATTTACCTATGCTTAGTCTAGAGACATATTAGGAACTTTAAATAAATAACCACTACATTTTACATTTCAGTAACAGTTCTAATAAAAAAAGCACCTTGTGCTTTGTAATTAATGTACAGTGACTGGTGCTGCTTCTTGTGTTTTATTTTTTTTTCATTTGTATATATTATATGTATATTTATGTGTAGAGACATAACAATATTTTAGAGACTATAAATACATAGCTATTTAACAATCAGTATTATTTTAACGTGATTTGTACATTATGGTGCATATTAAACTATTCATTGTGTATATATATTATAACTTCATATTGAGCTACAGTAGAGCCTAGCTACATCCAGGCTTTCTTTACTTTTCTTTACCCTTTTCCATTGTACATACTCGATGATGTTTTTGATGTTTTAACTCGACAAATGTATCTTTTTTATATGGATTTGTCAATAAAAGTTTCTATATATATATATATCAATAAAAGAAGTCAGATATTGATTTTGAATACTAATATTGTTCCCAATAATTTGCCAGTACATGAGGATACCGCGATATAGTGGTCAAGGTGTTCGCCTGCTAATCATGAGGTTGCAGGTTCGAACCCCCACCATGGCATTGAGGAGTTGGTCAGATTCTTTGCATCCATTGCCTCACCCCCACCCAGGTGCAATGGGTACTTGGCATTAGTCACCCACAGTGATGGCACTGGTGTGAGCTCTTAAACCCATGCGGTTAACCCTGTGTTCAAGGCTGAATACCCCAGGGAGTTGAGAAAGACTCAAGATTGGTCTGCCAAGGATGTAACCGTGAAGCCGGTTGAGACTTTATTGAGTGATAACAGACTATAAACCCAGTGCTAAGAGACTGTAAACCCAGTGATAAGAGACTGTAAATCAAACGATAAGAGACTGTAAACCCAGATTACATTTGCATGAAGGGCAACTCTTTTTAGAGCATGATAAATCTGTCACTTGAGATATTTCTTTAGGGAGTTTGAGCTGCCTTGGTATACCAAACATTCTTGTGTTAATATGGTTGGAATCCCCATAGAAATGACAGTTCCCTGCGTTTGTTACATTAAGCTGCTTATACTTCCCACACTGGTGCAAAATAACAGGGTATAAGAGTGGAGCCTTGTTTGATACCTTCGCACAAAGATGGTTCATTTGCTGGACCTAAGCTGTGAGCTAAGCTGGCAGGTTGGTGTGAGATGTGCTGTTGTGCAAATTAATGTCTACTGATTTTACTGTCATATATTGGAAACTACAATTATTCAAAACCATTGTACAGGAGTATATCCAAATGGTATTTCCAAGATATTGAGTAATTTCATAATTGCCCCTCATAAGCAAATGTATAATATGATGTATTTATTACTTTTTGTTAGATACTTTAGTAAGACTAATAGGAAAAATGTATTGGCCAGCTGGAGAAAAGTTCGAATTAATTCACAATACTGTAGTGTCATCAAAACGTCTAATTTGCAATCATATTTTTATTGATTGAATAATAATGAAATGAAAAAAAAAGTATAATCATATCACATCATATCATATCATATCATATCATATCTTATATCATATATCATATATCATATATCATATATCCTATCCTATCCTATCCTATCTGAACTACTTAATCCTAATGATTGGAGAACATTTTGAAGGCATATCCTATCCTCTCCTATCCTATAAACCTAATGATTGGAGAAAATATATCCTATCCTATCCTATTTGAACTACCTAATCCTAAAGATTGGAGAACATTTTGAAGGCATATCCTATCCTCTCCTATCCTCTCCTGTCCTACAAACCTGATTGGAGAAAGTTTTGCATCCTATCCTATCCATATATATTGTATAATTGAGACACAATTCCCAATTTCCTATGCCTGAAATCAAATTCTCTTTTGTCCTTTCCATTTCCCTATGCTATCTTATGCTATCCTATCCTATCCTATCCTATCCTATCCTATAAATGTGACTTAGTTCAGAGTTTGAGTATATCACAGAGTGGTGAAAGGTCGAATTGAGAAATCATGTGATCAGTTTTAAGGAGACTCTTGCCTTAAGTAGGAAGTTTTGTCATAATGAAATATTCACAAGTCACGTTACTGCCAAACTCATTTGAAAAAGTAAACTCACTTTCTTTTTTTTCTTCTTTTTCAAGATATACTTCAGAATTTAAATTTCTTCAAAAATTCACCTTTTTTTTTCTGGACAGCTGCTGCCAGTGTCAATTGATGTGAATCACGTAAATTTTCCATAATGCAATTACCTATAAGTGTCGTATCGAAAAATTAAATTTTGATAATTTGATCATAGAAAAGATTTTCAGTCTTCTTATACACTCTGCATGGGTGAATCATGTCAACAATACTTTGCAATCTTGGTAGAAATTAAATGTTTGATTATGAATATTAAAAGAATCCTGACTTGACAATTAAAACCACCATAGCAAAAATATATCGTTCCTGTCCACAATGACACAGGCCATATACATTTACTTGTATTATTATTTAGTTTCAATGTTTCAATGTCTCAATGCTATTGGGTCTGAAGCTTAGTCAGCTTATATGACCAGCTTCCAGAGGCAGACCTAATGATCAGATGACAAGGCTTGGAGTCCACACCATGTTACACATTTATCCCATGGGTGGGGCTGTTCACTTGCCTCAGCATAGACACCGAATACAAGGCACCTCCCAGCTGCTGGGATGGAACACATGAAGAGTGCCCGGACCTGGGATCGAACCCGGGATCTTCAGCAGAGCTGTCCGATACGGAATTGGTGGATGCCTTAACCATTAGACCACCCAGCTGCAGTTTTACACTTATGTTGTAGGAAATTTATTATCTTAATGTGTGTGTTAAAATTAAATTTGAAGTGCCAAATTGCAGTTGAATAATTTGCTGCTGCATCTTACATTTACATGTTAAAGTGATACTCCTTGAATCCCAAGAAAATAATAATAATACCATTACACTCTTGTATATGACAACAGCTTTCTACCACAATCATACAATCAAGTAAGCTCTATTAATTAAGGAGTAATTAGCCCTCAACTTTCTATAGGTGGCCCACCAATAGAA
This sequence comes from Alitta virens, assembly GCA_932294295.1. Taxonomy (NCBI): domain Eukaryota; kingdom Metazoa; phylum Annelida; class Polychaeta; order Phyllodocida; family Nereididae; genus Alitta; species Alitta virens. The sequence goes on along the minus strand of OW028585.1, from coordinate 6,814,599 downwards.
CTGGGTCAAATTTAAAGTGGCCTGGACTCTGGTGACTCACCAGGTTGCCATGGTTACCAAATTCTTGCAACCCCCACTGCTGACACATTTGGTGACAGAAAGAAGAATCTGAGTGGTTGATTCTTGTAACTGTCACTCTTAATCAAAAATGTGGATTTACCATGATGGAGTGGAATAAATATTGATGAAAACCTGCTGTAATGACACTAGACAGTTTGTGAGTACTTTCTGGGAGAAAGGAAATGGGTCAATTTTTAGATAGATTCAAGGAGTATCACTTTAACACATCACAGATTGCATTTCAAATTGTGTCGACGTCGGCGCATGTCAGCGACGTCAAAATAATTTAGGAACAACGCTGGTCCAATTTGGAATGCTGTCTGGGATGCCAATATATTTTAAACACCATTCATGTTTTCAGGGTTGTATATTATTTTATTGATGTAGCCTCATTCCTTCTATATTATTCAAGTCTTGACACAAAATATTCAATATTTATAACTCAGTTGCCTCATTTTCGAGGTTTGATTGTACATTCAAATTGGTACACCACTGTTTTGTAAGTTCTTAAATTCATAACACCCCAAAAACTAACCCACTTAATCTAACAAATCCGACTTATGCTGCATTTGTAGAGCTTTAGCCAGGAAATTGCATTTGCATTTTAACTTCTTAATAAGACTTTCTTAAGGATGCCTCGAGGAACCACTTAACAAGATAATTACCAGAGTTGTGACAATCTTAGGAAGCCGGACTTGATATACTTACTATTAATTAATTATAAAGTAGTATTACAATCGAGATTCTAATTCTGAAGCGGTCTTGATGGAAGACCCTCGATCAGGCCTAGCCGAAAGAGATCAGTGGTCCTGGTGATTTCAGGGGAGCAAGGATCCTAGTGGGGGAGCAAGGAATTTCACTTAATATACAATACAATAAGTAAGTTCCTGTACTTCATAAAACAATGCAACACAGTTGAAGAACTGTTTTGTTCGCCGCCAAGTTAAACTCAACAGGCATAGCATCTTCCTCAAGGAAGTCCGCCTTTTCCGCTCAGCTCCTGAGCAATCTTGCTTAATCTCACTGCAATTATGTGGATTTTTCAACGTAGCGCTCTCGCGGTGAATTGGTCAGCCAAAGCAAGTGACGCATTCAGCGTTCAAAATGCGCAACTGTCGAACTGCGCCAAGTTGATGTGCAAAATATAAATACATTTTATCAACGTTAGCGCTGATTTGGAGACCAATCAAACTGGATATGCATAAACCAGTTAATTAAGCCCATTTCCAGCAAGGGCGCCTAGCGTAGCAATGCAAAGAAAATGGCCTTGCTTTAAGAAGATGCAGGCATAGTGATTGGCCTACTTTCATCTCGTATGTCTCTGTGCATTCATATTTATCAGACCCTCGTCTATGACATGGCCTGAGCGTCTGTATTCAGGCTGATTCTGAAGCTTTTAAACAATCCTTTTTTGGATAGCAACATTATGAGGTGTATTTGAAAAATTATAAAAGTAGGAAACTACAAAAAAATACCACTAGGTTATTTCTAAGATAAGGTATTTTATTTAAAGTCGGTAATGATAAAAATGAAACGAAAATAAAACATAACTTATACAGTTTTTAACAATAACATCACAGTGAATACGCCTCATGCAAATATGAAACAGAATTAATTTACTGTGCCTATCTATCTGGCATACAGTATATTACACAATATCCCTATAATATCACTTTGTCATGCTTGTCATATCACAAATCATGTTAATATATTCATGTCTGTCAGCCATGTTGAGGTTAATGATATCAATGTGGCAATATAGTACAAAGAGCAATGTCAATTTACCCTTAAGTTGGCCTTAACATCTTTATGCCCGGACTGATAGATGGCTGTTTATTAGATGACCAACTGGTCAGAGGTCACTCCCATGCATGCGAATGAGAGCCGAACAACTTCAGTCTTAGGTGACGGAACATGTTCTATGCCGATAGTGGATGGTTGAGTTATAAAAAAACCGAAATTAGTGACACACTGTAATATATTATATTACTGGTGGACTTCGATCATTCTTTTCTATTGTTTTCTATTCTATTCTATTCTGTTATAAATAATATTATATATTATATAATATATTATATTATATCATATTATATCATATTATATATTATACATTATACATGTATGTTATATTTTATATAATACATTACATTACATTACATTACATCACATTACATCACATTACATTACATCACATCACATCACACCACATCACATTACATCACATTACACTACATTACATTACATTATATTATATTATGTTATATTGGTAGACTTATCAGTCAGGGGAATGCAGTTTAACTTCTTTTCTACACAAAATAAAAAATAAAGTAATTATCAACCAATAACTTGTAAACTCTGCTAATAAATATAGGTAGCTTTAGCTATTTTACAGCATCAGGCTTTAAGTTTATTTTGAAAGATTCTTGAGAATCTGATGGAATTTCTAAATACGTTGCTTTAGCATCCACATCTGAAAGCACTTAAATGAAATTTGGCCTGGCTGTATATTAGTATCATATATTTAGTCTTTTAAAATATAAAGGATAAAACTACAACTTGGAGTTTGCTAAACTTGTATGAACATGTCTTTAGCTATGTCCTGTACATATGAATTCCTTCTCTTTTAAGTCAAGGATTTACAACAGCTATAGCAACGGTGAACCAAGATCAAAGCGAGTTTACTTCCAAAGAATTGAAACATCAGATTGCTCCAAATGACCTTTCTATCTTAGAAGCCAAGGTCTGAGGTAGAAACCTGAATTCCCCATTAATAACTGACTTTGAAGCAGTACAAATCCATAACATCAGAAGACAAGATATTTTGAGAGGAGAGAAGAGAAGAGAAGAGAAGAGAAGAGACTAGAAGAGAAGAGAAGAGACTAGAAGAGATGAGGAGAGGAGAGGAGAGGAGAGGAGAGGAGAGGTAGAAATAAAATGGAGAAGAATCTATAAAAAGCAGTAAATTGAAGTGGAAAAATAATACTCAATGGGGACTGTGAAGTTACGTGATGAAGTTCCACTAGACTAAGTTCAGTAGAATTCCACTAGCAACTACTTCTCTTATAGCCTTATGCAATCTCTGTGGTACGACAAATACTTAATCCAGGTAAATTTTGCACCAAGAGTGGTGTTAATTCTGAGGCTATAGATATATAGATAGGTAGATAGATTAGATAGGTATAATATTAGATGGATTATATAGATAGATTATATAGATAGATATATTTGATATATTGATAGCTTATATTGTATTGAATTGAACTGAATTATTATTTTGACAAGACATTAATGGAAACATTCAAGCAAGATAACATTAACATATGGTCAAGTAATATTATATTATATTAGATTAGATACTGAGATTAGTATTAATCGTGAGGTTTTACTGTGCACAGTCTCTGGGTTTGACAAGATCATTGTTGCAAGTTAATTGAACATTGCATCAGGGTCACCTGACTCTGTCTGGGTTTGTAGTTTGTGTCTGTATATGACATGTTTGTTATATGTGTCTGTTTATGACATGTTTGTTGTATGTGTCTGTTTATGACATGTTGTTTATGTCCTTTAGGAATAAACCTATAAACTGCAATCTGTTGTTGATCTTTGTTGGACAAGGCTAATGGTCATTGAACTGTTATTCCATGGTCACCTTGGCTGTATTAAGCTGAGAACCATTACAGATTTGGCACTTCAACAAGTTGCATGGAATGCTTGGAAAGTTGTTTGCCATGCTCTATACAATGGCATTCTTATATGCAGCTGAGGCTTCACATGAGCATAGTGTATGTACAGTGCTTTATTTGTATTGTATTGTCTTGTCTTGTCTTGTATTGTATTGTATTTGTGTAATGCAACTCAGTGCATTGGTCTGAAGGTTTAGAGTCCAACATTGAGTTTTGTTGGATATGGAAAAGTTATTTTGGCTGATGCGAATCATTGTTTCTCCACATTGTACAACATACCGCAAATATTAATTTTCCACAACAGCCATCCAACATACACTAGCTATAGCTATTGTTGCTGCTAAATTACTTGAGATTTTTTGCTTTACTCTTATAATAGCAACTTGTGTTGCAGTTAAGAGTACATCATGTATATATATATCTATATATCTTATGCTTAGTGTCTAGTATTGTTATTGAACCTGAATTGTTGTGCTAAAACTGTTTGTTGGTGCTTTTTAAACAGTATTATTACTATTATTTGTTTAGTTCCGGGTGCTTTAGAATTTCTTAGACAGACTATGTAGTGTTGATTAGTATTAGTTGATTAGGATATTAGTCATAATATAGCTCCACTTATTTAATTATTTTAACTTGATCCATGTATTTCTATTATTTTTTTATTTTTATTTTCTTGCCATTTATTATTTTGTCATGCTGACACATGTATCAATTTGATATTTTGCTGTCAATAAAAATCTATATGTTAAAGGAATAAGTGCAGAATTGGCTCTGAGTCTGGTTCGTTAACTAAATTTCACAGCCCATTTACACTGAACAATTCAATTCATACCACTCGTGGGAATCAATTGCAATCGTTTCAAATTTGTCGTTATCTTGTTGCAGGAAACTCTTAAGATTGCAATCACAATTTAGTCTAGCATCAGTCATTATTGTGCCCTTAGATAAAAGTTTGATCAATCTAATGTATAATAATTAATTTATTATATATTCTTGAGGCTGCAGTAAATGGAAAAATTGAAGACTTCAATATGACATTGAATGGTCTTGATTGGGGTTAAAACTGTAATTAATATCCGGAAACTAATAACAAAATTAATTTGGAGTTACATTTCCTGGAAAGCTCTCACGCACTTATAGGGATACATGACTGATAATTGAAAACCATTAAATTCCCATCTGTCATTTAAAGAGCTTTAACATGGAAATTGCTACTTGTTCAAAACTTGCTAACTTTGGGTATCAGTTACGAAATTCAATATGGTTCTGATCAATATCATGGTTACCAGTGGAGGTAGTAGTATCAGATATATGGTAATAGGAGTACCAATAGAAACAGTGGTAGTCATCATATATGTATATATATATATATATATACCAATAGTAACAGTGGTAGTCGTCATATATGTATATATATATATATATATATATATATATATTTATATACCAATAGTAACAGTGGTAGTTGTCATATATAAATATATATATATATATACCAATAGTAACAGTGGTAGTTGTCATATATATATATATATATATATATATATATATATATATATATATATATACCAATAGTAACAGTGGTAGTTGTCATATATAAATATATATATATATATACCAATAGTAACAGTGGTAGTTGTCATATATATATATATATATATATATACCAATAGTAAGAGTGGTAGTTGTCATATATATATATATATATATATATATACCAATAGTAAGAGTGGTAGTTGTCATATATATATATATATATATATATATATATATATATATACCAATAGTAACAGGTGGTAGTCGTCATATATATATATATATATATTTATATATATATTGTTACTGCAGTGTTTGTTTTCACTGTTTGTTCTATTGTCTGCTAAGTGTTGAGTTCTCAGTTTTGTGAAATGTTTGACACCTGTGAAGCAAGTCCAGGAAATAGGCAGTCTTGGCCAAGTCACATCAGTGAAAGGAACAAAAAGGTATTTTGTCTTCATCCTACCTTTATTATAATCTATTATAATACTATTATTAGTATTTGTCTGTAATAGTTATTGTGACTGAAAACATGCTTTTTCTTGATTATTGCAGTATCACTAAATACATCTATAGATATGATTGCCATACAATAAATATGTCAGTGAAACCTCAAGTTCCAATCAATGTCTCAACTCAAATATAACCTGCAAAAGCAGCAATTGCGTTCATGCTGCTACATATATATAGTATATATTCGTACACTCATGGTATATTCATTAAACAGTTAGAATAAAGTCTTCAGGAGATTCGATCAATCAACAGTCTTGCTTCTCTGGGACTAAAAACACGAGTGTCAATGCCATCCCGTACATCACATCGTTCCTTAATTACACTTGCTAGACAGATTGCTTGTCTTGATTTGCACTTCACAATGCATTGATGTTAAGGTCCTTAATGTCGCAATTGAGAAATTCGTTAAAGGTCATATCACAATTTGCTATACACAGTCTGAAGTTCTTTGAGGAAGTTGACTTCTCACATTGAATTGATTTCTGAAGGAGATAACTCACCATTCTATTCTCGTGTGAGAGACATCCTTTAGGGTAAATATACTTGAAATAACTCTGATTGCACAGCAGAAGGAATGCAACCTCGTCTGCTTCTAAATAATTAAACTGTTTGTAAAATTTGCAGTTACTCCCTCCAAGTCAGTACTAGTAGTAGTAGTGTGTTATACTACCATAGGCGGGTGGCCTCCTGCACAAATGTCTTCAGCGCTATTCCAGGTAGCATACCAAGTCTTATCGACGTCAGCATGATGTCGACAAGGTCAAAACCATGTAGAAGCGACCCTGTTCTGATTTGGAATGCTATCTGGGATCTATCTTGTATTTCTTTCATCCAAGTCGCTGTTTTTCACTATCTATGCAATACCGCCTTTCCATCTGCTTTAGGTCTTCCGCTAGAGATCTAGTTCTTCGACAATATTTCTGCTCTATATTTTTTTTTTACACACTTGTTGCTGTCCATCCTTGCCATCCCAGGCATTCCCATTTTAGTTTTCCTGTTTTTTCTTTGGCATCATTTATTGTCTTTCCTGTTCGTTTTACAATATCAATGCAGTATGATGGCTTCTATTTTCGTTCATCCATCTATCAGTTGCAAAGGTCAACGGTGGTCTTTCCATATACTTCTTTAGGCTGAAGCTGAGTTATGACGTTATTTTTCTGAACTCACCTTTTCCCACAGCCATTACACAGCCGTAGATTACTGCTTTGAAACTGAGACACGTTACACCAGCAGTCTAAGAGGTAAATTCAGCTACGCTCAACCGTTGTTAGCTTACATACCCTTTTTTACGAATCAGCCATGTTGAAATTTTTGCCGCATTGACCTATCTTTGCACTGGGATTTAGACAGTATGATGTCATTGGTAGACAATGGCGATGACAGGTTCACTGGCGGGTAGTATGTGTAGTAATTCAGCTTAAAGCTGCGTTGTCTGTCAAAAGTTTCTAAAACTTTATCAAATAATTTAAAATTGCCTTAATCAAGACACACTAAATTTTTATCAGCTAGTCAGTCTACCAGGCATTAATTACAAAAAATAAATCATAAATCATGAAGAAAATCCTGACCAAAAGATTGGAAGCACAATGGAAATGGCATCATCACCTATTGTTCAGTATTGTGACGTCATCACTAGGTTTGTCTACATATTGAAATTTTAATGGCAATAAAAACTTATATTATTTACTGTACCTTAAATTAAATTTCTGTGCACAAATGAGCATGTACTGGTAAAAAATAATCATGAGACGAGAAGGTAGTTGTGGTTTATACAATTATCTGCCTAATATGCTAAATTTACAGACATTGGGAACTTTTAGTTAAAGGTTTCAGATTGCATTACACATTGTAACGACATCGATTCGGTGCGATGTCGGCGAAGTTGATACAATGTTAATTGCACCGACAGTGGCCAACATAGAAATGATGCTGGGCCGATTTGGAATGCTTTCTGAGAAGGTGCCACGATCGAGGCACCATCACTTACTTTTACTTTTGAAAAAATTTGAAATATTAAATGCATGGATGAATTGATTTCATGATAATATTATATAAATACTGATTGGGCACAATTACTGACATCATGAATTGTATCGGCATTTCCTGGCGCAACATCACGTGAGAACTGACCAACACTATCCCAGATAGCATACCAAATCAAGCCAGCGCCGTTTCTATATAGGCCACCTTCGGTGCAGCATCGTTTGACGTCGCCAACGTCATGCTGAAATTATTTGGAATGCTATCTGGAATGTTGCTGTTACAACCCTTGCCAAGGGAAGTCCTGACACTTTCAATAATGATTGCAGCATTGGCAGTTGTATAGCGTCCCAGAAGACCACTAGGAAATTAAGACACTAAAAGGAAAAAAGTAATAATACATCAAATGTGTATTTCTTCCTCCTTCTAAAAATATCATTACAAACAGCAGAGATGTAGCAGAGGTGAATATGATTTGTGTAAATTGTAAGCTTATTTTGAAGATGAAAGGAAAATCCATATTTAATTTTCTTTGTTGTTCGTGGGAATTCTTTACTAAACTTGTTATATTATCAAATACCACTTGCCTGATTGTTAAACAATACCCTTTGTGAATATAATTGTCAGTGTTAGATGGAATGTAATTCTCCCAAGTAATGTGTTATTCAGTATCTGGTTTATTTCATATTCTCTTTACCTCAAGCGAAGGTGGGGTCCTAGCTCAGTGGTAGCGTACTGGGCTTCCAACCACTGGGTCCCGGGTTCGATTCCCAGTCGAGCCTATGTTGGATAGCTGTTTCCTCCTTCGTCTCATTGCCATGGTCCCTACCTGTCCAAATTAGCCCATCAGGTGCATAAATACAGGACATAAAGCCCTAATCCACCACCACCACCTCAAGCGAAAACGTGTTTCATTATTTGGTTGAAGCAAATATCAGGAGAAATACAGTTGTGATAGTTTATACCATTATATACAATGGTTACATGCAAGAAATGAAGATATGTACACCTGAAAATGTCAATGTACAACGAGGCCGATACGCTGAGTTGTACATAACATTTGAGGGTGTACATATCTCATGTCTCACAATTAACCATTGTGTAATTGTTTTGTACCACTGAACCCCAACATGTTTATTATCAATTTGTTCTTTCATTCTTCATTGATTACGATACAGTAAAAAATTGCTCTCCGTCTACAATTAGTCTAATAAAATAATGCCAATTACATATTTGGATTGGTCAAGAACTTAACTTTCACAAAATGTTTGAATTAGAAAATCGGATAAAAGTTTATTATAAAATATACTAGTAAGTCAGATCGCTAAAGTAGCCTGCACTCGCTGAATTCATGATTCCAGCGTGGCGCTGGGGACGCTGCGTTAGGCGTGGCTGGCTAACTGTTGTACATGAAGATTTGCACAACGGCATACATAATGCTAAATTTCACTGGTGAATGGTACATAAAGATTTGTGTGACTAAAAGATGTTATGGCCTATTGGTAAACGTGCTACTCTTCAAACCAAAAGGTTGTGGGTTCGAACTAGACCGATCCATCAGTCTACATGTAGGGACTGATTCCAAACCATATGTTTTTTCAGCCCATAAGGCATTTTCAAAACGTCCCTTTTGTAAACAATGTCGATTTTAAGAATAACCCCCATTTTTTAACAAACTCTGTTCAGGCAAAGCTGTGGGCAATGTATTTCTCTACCTACGTGTGTAATGCGACGAAAACACGCTAAAAAAGTTGAGATGGTCATGCCGTCCTCTAAAATAACTGAAAAGAAACTAATCGGCACCTGGCAATAACTCATTATTAAACAAGACTGCGTTACAAAACCACAGTAAATATACCCTAACACATTCTTTTTTGAAAATGACACCTTTCAAACATATAAACATACCTTGAAACACAGTTAATGCTCATTTAAAGGTGAGAATCGACTGCGTTTCATTTTGTTTACTTGCTCAAGACGCAACATCGTTGTGGCACGTGCGTGGATATTAGAGATTACAAAAGTGAGAAATCATTGAAGATGCATAAGAAAAATATGTTTGTGCTAAAAACAGTTCTAAAAAAGTTATGACTGCTCTACAAGATTATGTTTGTCATAAAACATGGCAAATAATATTTTTTGGCTTAATCGTCAAAGATTAAGGAGCGCCACCTCGCAAGTATTTAATACCCCTAAAAATACTTTTTAAAGCTGTTAAATATATTAATCAACTAATATAGCATCTTTATTTAACTTAGAGAGGTAAACATCAAACTAAAATGAAAACCAGTCCCAAATCTTCCTCAAAAGCATAGTTCAAGTTTGTTTTCTCTTGTTCCACTTTCGACGCATTGACTTATTGACGATTTGTACGACGTCAAAAAATCATATATTTTGAGCAGCCTGAATTTTAACTATAATTACATTTTTCTCAGCTTCTACTGGACGGATCTTCATCAAATTTGGTTTGTAAGTTGCCTTTTGTATGGCGGTTCTAATGGTGTGCAATATACCCCCCATATTGTACGAACACGAAAGTTAAAACAGATTTGGCAGGATTGTTTTAAAAACAACGCTAGGTTCGAGCAAATGAGGCAAAAACCATGCGTTTTCCATGCGTTTATCCAACCGCATGGAAAACACACATGGCACACCACGTAGAGTGCTTAGCCCCTACAGATAAATCTTTCAATGGGATGTATACTATCCAAGGAGTTGAGAAAGGCTCATGCTTGAACAGATGTGTGGTAAAATAGGGAGAGCTAGGTGTAGGGAGGGCTGAGTTTAGGGAGAGCTGAGTGTAGGGAGAGCTAGGTGTATGGAGGGCTGAGTGTAGGGAGAGCTGAGTGTAGGGAGAGCTAGGTGTAGGGAGGGCTGAGTGTAGGGAGAGTTGAGTGTAGGGAGGGCTGAGTGTAGGGAGAGCTGAGTGTAGGGAGAGCTAGGTGTATGGAGGGCTGAGTGTAGGGAGAGCTAGGTGTAGGGAGGGCTGAGTGTAGGGAGAGTTGAGTGTAGGGAGAGCTGAGTGTAGGGAGAGCTGAGTGTAGGGAGAGCTGAGTGTAAGGAGGGCTGAGTGTAGAGAGGGCTGAGTGTAGGGAGCAATAGGTGGAGGGAGCGATATGCATATGAGAGAAAAGTGCCGGGAGCCATAATTTATGTTACATAATTTAAGACTATAAACCCACATTTCTATTCACATTCCCCACTGTACTTAGCTATCTATAGCCACAGCATAATAACTGCCTGAGCCACAATGAGCCAAACCAAGCCATCTCTAGCTGGAGACATACACTGTAATAGTCAGCTCTACTGATGTCCCAGCTATGTGTATGTTCTGGCAATTCAGCATATGAAGTAGTCATTATGGAATGCTTCCGCTAGATGTAGCTTTCAGTAGACAGCTTTAACTATCGTTTGGTCTAGTGACAGGTAAAAGGGTGTCTACGTGCACTCTCAATAAAAGCTTGTCTGTTTCAGACAATTAATGTTTTACTGGTGTCCATCCAAAATTTTGTTTAAAATCAGCTAAGGTATTGTTTGCCCCTAGACAATGGTTGCATACACCAAACAATGCTTATCTCACACGTTTAATTTCTAGGGACCTACAATATCTTGGTGAAACAATACATTGCATGAAACAGTATTGCTTGTAAATGACGGATTATATGATTTTGTTTAATTGTTTGAAATTCTTTATTCGCAACTTATTAAATTATATTATAAACATTACAGAAACCAGATAGTCTTGAAGACCATCTTGAAGACTTGATCATTACATGGCTAAATGTGCTACGTGCGCTTTCCATGCGAAGGACAAACACATGGAAAACGCATGGTTTTTGCCTAATTAAAATGAGATGAAAACCATGCGCCTTCCGTGCGTTTATCCGAACGCATGGAAAATGCACAAACCACATTGGGCCATGTACTTCAGGATGATGCTGAATATTTTTGTGGACTCTGCTACAACACAAGGACTAATTGTAAACTTGATCTATTCCTAAATACTAAATATTGGGCAATAAACACATTAGCTTCCCTGCACTTTGCAATTTAGACAACAATAGACATTCATTAAGAACATAACTTGTGGAATGTGCCTTAAAAGCTCCTTTTGAATGCCTTTAAATCAGCACACATCTAATGGTGCTTTTAACACACATTGTTTAAAACCTACATACAGTCATATTTTGCATTTAAATAATGACAAACTAAAGCACATAAAATCCATTAATTTAAAAAGCATAATGGAGAGTAGTCACTTTATTATTGTGGAACTTCACAGTCAATTTCATAGACTTGGAAACTAAACTCCTGTGAAATCCAGGATTCCCATTGGATAAGAGACTGCAGTTTCCAAGTCTTTGAGTTTTGCTAGATATTATTTTACCGAGAATATTAATTTTTCACAAATTACCATTGATTTGATAAAATGTCACTTTCCACCTCATGGTTGAGTTTCTCTGCCAATGGCTTGTAAAGCGAGGTACAAAGTCTTACAGCTTAGAAACTTTTAGATACTCAATGGCTGCCATGGAAACAGGGTTTGTTATATTCCACCATACAGGGTGCGGCCTAAAAACTTGCGCTGGGCTTCTCCTCTTTGGGGATAGCTCTAGGTTACTCAAATGCTTATGAGGTCTCTTAAAGTTTTGCCACATTTAGTCAGGGGTATAAGCAATTGGTCATTGTGATATTTTTGATCTTGTAATGTCAGACAATATCAGTGTCTGAATTATTGAGAGGGTGCATGCTGCAGGGCGTGTTCTGAGAGACACATGTCACAGAAGTCAGAGTTCTGTCTGCTTGCATGGTATCTCTAGTTGAAGAAAAGTTTACAAATAAGACATTTCCTAGTTAATACACCTCTGAAGCCACAGAAAATATAATATTTGCAGAGAATCCTCCTTCAGTGTTTTCTATACATGCATATGTATATTATGGTATTAGATGATAAGAAGGTTGGGTTTCAGTTTTGATCCAGCAAGGTCATAAAGTTAAAAAAACAGAGATATATAATAGTATTCCAAAGGGACTAAATAATTTAAAATTGCCTTTTATCATCTAGTCAGTCTATCAGGCGTTAATTACAAAAAAAGAAATCATGAATTTAAAAGAAAATCCAGACCAAAAGATTGGAAGCACAATGGAAATGGCATCATCACCTATTGTTCAGTATTGTGACGTCATCACTAGGTTTGTCTACATATTAAAATTTTTATGGCATGAAAAACTCTATATTATGTACTGTACCTAAAAGTTAAATTTCTGTGCACAAATGAGCATGTACTGGTACACAATTATCATGCGACAAGAAGGTAATTTTGTTTTATACAATTATCTGCCTAATATGCTAAATTTACAGACATTGGGAACTTTTAGTTAAAGGCTTCAGATTGCATTCCAAATTGTAATGACATCGATTCGGTGCGATGTCGGCGAAGTTGATACAATGTTAATTGCACCGACAGTGGCCAACATTGAAATGATGCTGGGCCGATTTGGAATGCTTTCTGAGAAGGTGCCACAATAGAGGCAACATCACCCACATTCACTTTTAAAAATATGTGAAATATTAAAGGCATGGATGAATTGATTTCATGATAACATTATATAAATATTGATTGGGCACAATTATTGACATCATGAATTGTATTGGTATTTCCTGGCACAACATCACGAGAGAACTGACCAACACTATCCCAGATAGCATACCAAATCAAGCCAGCGCCGTTTCTATATAGGCCACCTTCGGTGCAGCATCGTTTTGACGTCGCCAACGTCATGCCAACACTGAAATGATTTGGAATGCTATCTGGGATGTTGCTGTTACAACCCTTGGCAAGGGAAGTCCTGACACTTTCAAAGGCATTATAATGATTGCAGCATTGGCAGTTGTATAGTGTCCCAGAATACACAATAAAATGTTTTCTTGTTTCAGTTGCAGGAAATTAAGACACTAAAAGTGAAAAAGGTAATAATACATCAAATGTGTATTTCTTCCTCCTTCTAAAAATATCATTACAAACTGCAGAGATGTAGCAGAGGTGAATAATTTGTGTAAATTGTAAGCTTATTTTGAAGATGAAAGGAAAATCCATATTTAATTTTCTTTGATGTTTGTGTGGATTCTTTACCATATGTGTCATATTATCAAATACCACTTGCCTGATTGCCAAACAATACCCTTTGTGAATATTATTGTCAGTGTTTGATGGAATATAATTCTCCCAAGTAACGTTTTATTCAGTATCTGGTTTATTTCATATTCTCTTTACCTCTAGCGAAAACGTGTTTTATTATTTGGTTGAAGCAAATATCAGGAGAAATAAAGTTGTGATATTTTATACAATTATGTACAATGGTTACATGCGAGAAATGAAGATATGTACACCCGAAAATGTCAATGTACAAAATCAGCTAAGGTATTGTTTGCCCCTAGACAATGGTTGCATACACCAAACAATGCTTATCTCACACGTTTAATTTCTAGGGACCTACAATATCTTGGTGAAACAATACTTTGCATGAAACAGTATTGCTTGTAAATGACGGAGTATATGATTTTGTTAAATTTTTTGAAATTCTTTATTCGCAACTTATTAAATTATATTATAAACATTACAGAAACCAGATAGTCTTGAAGACCATCTTGAAGACTTGATCATTACATGGCCAAATGTGCTATGTGCGCTTTCCATGCGACGGATAAACGCAAATAAAATGCATGGTTTTTGCCTAATTAAAATGAGATGAAAACCATGCGTTTTCCGTGTGTTTATCCGAACACATGGAAAATGCACATACCACATTTGGCCATGTACTTCAGGATGATGCTGAATATTTTTGTGGACTCTGCTTCAACACAAGGACTAATTGTAAACTTGATCTATTCCTAAATACTAAATATTGGGCAAAAAACAAATTAGCTTCCCTGCACTTTGCAATTTAGACAACAATAGACATTCATTAAGAACATAACTTGTGGAATGTGCCTTAAAAGCGCCTTTTGAATGCCTTTAAATCAGCACACATCTAATGGTGCTTTTAACACACATTGTTTAAAACCTACATACAGTCATATTTTGTATTTAAATAATGGATCAAATGAGAAGACTTACATGATTTGACGAACTAAAGCACCTAAAATCCATTAATTTAAAAAGCATAATGGAAAGTAGTCACTTTATTATTGTGGAACTTCACTTCACTTTCAATTTCATAGACTTGGAAACTAAACGCCTGTGAAATCCAGGATTCCCATTGGATAAGAGACTGCCTTAACCAATGGTAGTCCCGGATCCACATGACGTCATCTGGGGTTGAGTTTCCAAGTCTACGAGTTTAGCTGTAAGACTTTGTACCTCCCTCTACGAGCCATTGGCACAGAAACTCAACCACAGGGTGGAAAGTGACATTTTATCAAATCAATGGTAAGTTGTGGAAAATTAATATTCTCGGTAAAATAATGTCACTTAGAAACTTTAAGATACCCAATGGCTGCCATGGAAACAAGCTTTGTTATATTCCACCGTAGATGGTCATAGCTAATGGATCGAGATACTGTAAATTGTTGATGAAAAATTACGAAGTTATGTAGAGAATAAAAAGACTAACACAAATAATTGTGGGGCACTAGGCCAATGTTTTGCAAGACAGACAGCATACTTAGTAAATGACATTATTATTATATTATCATAATAATTCCTATATTTGCAATGTTAATTCATGTAATTGCGATGGAAGGCACTTGCCCTTGAGCCATATTTTATCATTTGATGTTTGCTGCCATCAAACTACATATTCAGATAATTTGGACGAATTCATGATTTACCACTTTCCAAATACTTTGAAATTAAGTAGATTTTCTTGAAAATGGTTCAGTACATTAATAAGTGCAGCAACAATTTATGGAATGGCACATTCAAAACAACATGCTACTTAAGCAGCATATTTGCACTTATCAGCTCAAAGGTTGTCTAGAATGATACAGAATTTCGTGTGGCAGTCAATTAGATAGAAAAAACAAAGAAACTTTGGCCACTGAACGCAGCCAAAGTCACGCGAAGTAACAATTTTGACTAATGACCCAATCGTGTTTAAATTGATACATGGAGCTTCTTTTATTCAAATATGATGTATTCTTTTAATTTAGTTTTATTTCTATTTTATTGTATATTATATGTTTTCATTTATGATTTTTGTATCAAAGTACTCACAGGACCTGTTTGCAAAACAGCTTTTGCTGAAATTGCTTACCTGTTTAAATATATAATAATAATAAATAAATGTGGTGCCGCAGTCCACTTTATAACTTTATAAGGTGTAGGACTTGTACACGTGGGTCGTGGGTTCAAACTCAGCCAAGTCAATTTTTCAATTTCATCTATTTATTTTGCTCAGCTTACATAATTATAACATATAAATAATACTCTTATTATTGAGTAGAGCTGGGTGACCCCTCTAAGATGTTAAGGTACATCGCTACTGAGGGGCCACCCAAATGCCTTTTGCAATGTACTAAATACATGGAGCCGGTGGAGTGACACATGCACAGTGGTTTTTGGGGAAGAGGAAAAAATAACAACATCAATCTAATTAGCATTTAAAAGAGAGTGAACATGTTGAATGGAAACCAATGGCCGGGATGCTGAGGAGAAGACCAATAAACTAATTATTCTGACAAGCAAAACCATGAAGCAAGTTATAATTATCAGTATAAGATTCTAATATTTTCTTTTTTACATAGTTGTTGAATCCATGAAAACTATGGGCATACATTTTTTTTTCTTATATTAATGCTTAGTTCTGTTAAACGTTTTGGGAATCAAGCATATCCTCTTGTCAGGTGTAAAAGTTTACTTGCCTGTAGGCAGTGATGATAACTGTAGAGTGCTGTAGGGACTGGATACTGGATGTATGCTTTTGAAAGGCTGAAGTTTAAAAAGGCAAGGATCAACTTAAATATTCTCTGTAAATGTAATGTCGACAGAACTCATTATTGAGGATAGCAGACACCAACCCCAATTACATTTTAAGTGTAAGGCTGACTGACTTGCATAAAACTAAAACTTGTTTGTCAAAAGGCAGTTTTGCCGGTTGGTTGGTCCAATCAACATCAACATGAAAATTTAGTCGATATGTCTGAAAATTTCGAAGCAGTTAAGGTTTTATTCAGGGGAGATTTTCGATGTGTCTTCCCATGCATGAAGGATGCCATTATTCCACACCGCTTAGTCTTCCATATGGCTGTAGGGTACTTTTGCTGCTAGTGGTAGGGAGTAACTCATGCCCTGTTTTATGATATTGCCGAGGTTTTTCACTATCCCTCTGTCGGCAAACTTTAGAGTCAGAAGGTCAACCAATAAGAGACATCATCAGGCAATACACGGAATATGCCATTACGAGTTATGTTCTGCACTAAAATTTAGACTCGCTCTAATTTGGCGCCTCACAGATCCTCGCAACCAATCAGATTTTATACGAATAAACCAGCTAATTAGCCTATTTCTGATAGTTTATGGGCTACGTCCCAACTGATCGTCGATTGCAGGAGATTAAAAAATATCCATGCACCTTGTACTCGATGTCTGTGCTGAGGCAAGTAAAATACCCCACCCATAGGGTAAATGTTTGACATAGCTTTATCTCATCATTACATCTGCCTCTGGCAGCTAGTCATATAAGCTGACTAAGCTTCAGATCCATCAGCACTCGAACAGCTATAAGTACAGTGTGGAGGAGGTTGGCTTTGCTTGAGTCAGATATCGTCCTTAGCAACTATAAGTACAAAAATAGACGTCCCACGTGCTCTATTATCTGTATGGCAGGCAGATCAGTAATGTGATAGTTGCAGAATGCATTGCAGCTTTGGAGCAGTTAACAGAGCAGACCCAATATGGCTTTATATGGCCAGATAGATAATAAGCCTAAGTTGGATGGCTGTTTCATCCTTCGTCTCATTGCCATGGTCTCTGCCTGTCCTAATTAGCCCAACTGGTGCAGAAATACAGGATGTAAAGCCCTAATCACACACACACACACACTTATTAGGCATGCTGGGATACGTCTGGGCAACCATTTTGAAATGAGGAACTGTGGGTAAATTCTGCAACTTTTTTTTTGCTGGCGTTGCTTTGCTGGCGTTAGAGCGCTGCTTCCCCCCCCCCCCCCCCCACCAAAAAGTTCCTGTTGTTGAAATTTAATTGAAGAAAATAAAATCATTGCACTGACAACTAATATATACTTAATTTTATTGGGAGTCCGCTTACCACGCCCCCTGGGGTCACGTGATTATGGCACCACCAGACCAGCAATCAAGACTGACACATAGAATTAAATGTCAGTTTATTGCAATTGTGTGCCCCTGTGTTCTCTGTCAACTATTGGAGTTTGTTGCAACAGTTACTGCTTACAGTATGTCAATTTCTTTTAAATCAACTTGCAGCTATTACATTTTTCAGCTATTTTAGCTAAATCATATATTCCAATTTTGCACCTGCTGTTGCTCCTTTTCTGTAGTAGTACTGTTACCCTAGTGAGTAGTATATGTATGGTATTATTGTTGTTATATATAGAGAGGCAGTATTCGTTTTACATACAGGGCACTAGGTGGAGATAGATATATATGTAGTGAGTGTGGCTGGCACTAGGAGTGCTGAACTCCAAGTGCAATCAAGTGTGACCACTGCATGAGATTGCAATCCCACCTGTTAGAGGGGTTTTCTGCTCTCAGATTCTGAAGGAAGAACATTGTATTGTTTTGATGGTCTTGTCTATGCATACTCTGCCAGGGGTGAGTGGTTTTATACACACTATTTATATTAAATCAATATATATATCTGCTGTACATTCATGTGTATTCAATTGCAATCTATTATGTGCAATTAGTATGTATTAGTAATGAGTAAATGATTGGGTGATTTATATTGTGAGGTGTACTTTGCATAGAGAGATAATTATTTACATGACACAATCTACTGTATTAAATAATTGGGTTAAGGTGATATAGGGATATGATTACTATAAATTATTTACATGACACAATCTACTGTATTAAATAATTGGGTTAAGGTGATATAGGGATATGATTACTATAAATGGGTTATTTCTGTTATTTGCAGAATGCTAATGTATGCACAACCATGCAAACAACTTGGACTGAATAAACAGAGGAACTCAATTCTGAATTCGTAATCTTTGTTGAGGGACCTAACAGTGGCGCAGGCGACAGGATTTCAGTCCAGAATTCAATATATCTTCAGTCTTCAGTGATCTTCAATTCAGTTTGCAGTAACTTCAAAGGTGTGAAGGCACCTTATCACCTTCCACATCCACCTTCAAAGGTGTGAAGGCACCTTGTCACCTGTATGCTTCTCTGCCTCCAGAGGTGCAACATATGAACCTTAATAATGCCTGTTTCTAAAGAAGAACTTGATAACTATTTAAAGACTCTAGGGGCAGATGAAAAGAAAGAACTTGGCAAATTACTTGGTGAAGATGGGGTTACATCAAGGGAAGTGAAGCCTGAAGTAACCAGTCAGCCTTACTTGAAGTTAGGCCAGTTCTCTGGTGAGAATCAAAAAGGAGATGTGTCTTACAAGCTGTGGAAATTTGATGTCAATTGTCTGTTACAAGAAAATGTGGGGGAGAAGGAGATTCTTCGTGCTATTCGTCGCTCAGTCCGGGGCATGGCAGCTGAGGTTCTTCACAACTTGGGGGAGAAGGCCAGTGTTAAAGAGGTGCTGAGCAAGTATGATGAAACCTTTGGGAATGTGAAGTCTCTCCAAGCGTTAACCACACAGTTCTACACCAGCCATCAACTGTCAACTGAGTCTGTTACGCAGTGGGGGTGCAGATTAGAGGATATTCAGCGACAGATCGGCGATAAGCAGAAGATGAGGGAGACCGAGAAGAACGAGATGCTTCGCGACCGGTTCTGGTTCGGGTTACGGTGCGAGGAGGTGAAGGCAGCGATTCGTCACCATTATGACAACTTGAAGCAGTATAGCGAGTTATTAACTGCGGCACGAATGGTGGAAGACGAGTGGTCCAGCAAGACCAGAGGAGCGGCTGTAGTCGCATCCACGGTCGTAAGTGCTGCAGCAAGCGGTTCGTCCATTGAGGATAAACTGGAAAAACTCTTGAAGCAGATGGAGGTACAAGATAAGAAGATGTCAGCTCTGCAAGACAAGGTGGACAAGTTTGAAGGTCAGCATCACAGTGTGCCTAACGAATTTGATAGGACACGCAGCAACCGAGGTCGAGGCAACCTGACTGGTCGTACAGCCCGATGGCAGGCAGGTAACCGGCAATGTTACAAATGTGGACAATGGGGACACATCAAGAGAGACTGTCCTTTAAACGGTCATCAGCCATTACTGTAGGGCAGGTCAATGGCAAAATTAAAAAGAGCCCTCAAGGGAATCCTTGGCGTAAATTGATTGGGTCTGTTAACGATACTTATGTTAAGATAAATGGGGTGTCGTGCAGAGCACTCTTAGACACTGGTTCACAAGTATCTTGTGTTAATGAAAATTTCATTCGTGAATATTTGCCCCAGGTAGAGGTTGTATCGTTGGAGAAATTATGTAGCATTAGAGGGGTTAGTGGCCATGAACTACCGTACGTTGGTTATGTGGAGGTAGAATTAAATGTTCCCTCAGGAGTCAGCAAGGATTACATGGTAGATGTCCTGCTTTTGGTCACAAAACAATCCTCTTTCTCCAATGACCTGCCAGCTTTGATTGGGACCAATGTAATCGAAGTTTGTGCTGCTAGAAGAGAGTCGAGCTGGAAGTGTCCTAGAGCATGGAAGCTAGCGTTCGACTGGGTTGAAGCTCATAAAGCTTCAGAGTGTAAGGTAGATACACTTGTGTATTCACAACAGGCCACAGTTCCTAAGCAGGGTCAGAAGGTTGTGGATATACACTTTGCAGCACGGGAAGGGGTTAAAGGTACATTACTGCTAAGTGATGATGATGCATCTATAGCGGAAGGTTTATTTGTTGAGCCAGTGCTGATCGATGAGTCAGTTTTAGTCAAGGGTTGTATGAGTGTGCATGTTCAAAATGTGTCTTTACATGATATCAAGATTCCATCCAATGCATGTATTGGTAAATTTGTGTCTGTTACTGCAATATCAAATGCAGCTAATCTTGAAAATTGTCCAGTTAGTGATGAGGAAGCGTTGAGCCATTTCCGCTTCGGTAATTTAGAAAATGAATTATCAAAAGGTGACTTTGACAAGGTAAAATAATTGATATTAACTCACAAAAGTGTATTTTCATTCAATGACCAAGATTTGGGTCGTGTTGAAGATTATGTTCATAGAATAGAGCGAACTGATGATGTACCAATTCGTGAGAGGCATAGGAGAATTCCTCCCAACTTGGTTGGTGAAGTTAGGAAGCATTTGTCTGATATGTTAAGTGCTGGTGTCATTGAACCAAGCAAAAGTCCTTATTCGTCTCCAACTGTATTAGTTAGGAAAAAAGATTCAAGCATTAGGATGTGTGTGGACTATCGGGCCATTAATCGGAAATCATGTTCTGACGCGTTCATTTTGCCGAGAATTGATGATAGTTTTGACAAACTCAAGGGGTCAAAGTGGTTCTCAACATTGGACTTGAAGTCTGGCTACTGGCAAGTCCCATTAGACCCCTGTGAAAAGGAGAAAACAGCATTTTCGGTTGGGCAATGTGGGTTTTATCAGTACACAGTTCTTCCTATGGGATTAAAAAATGCAACCGCCACATTCCAGAGAATGATTGAAGGTGTTATGGGTAATCTTGATTGGTGTCAATTGTTTCTTGATGATATAATTGTGTTTGCAGAAACCGCAGAACAAAACTTAGAGAGATTGAGTGTTGTCCTCAAGAAATTGTCAGATGCAGGATTGAAGGTGAAGCCTGAGAAATGCTGCTTGCTTCAAAGGCGAGTTGAGTATCTTGGGCACATCATTTCAGAGGAGGGTATTTCGGCTTCAGATGAGAAAGTGGCAGCCGTTCGAAATTGGCCAGTTCCTAAGAATAGGGATGAACTGCGTCGGTTTCTGGGGTTCTCTGGATACATGCGTAAGTTTGTCAAGAATTATGCTAGAATTATTGAACCATTAAATGAGCTTTTGAAAGGAGAACCTCTCAGAAAAAAGGATCGTAGAAAGGCCAAATCAAAGTCTGTAGGAGCCAAACCGTTTGTGTGGGAACAATGTCATGAGGATGCTTTTCGAGTGTTGATCAATGCACTGACGGAATCACCAGTGTTAGCTTTTGCTGATTTTGATCAGGAATTTCTGTTAGAAACTGATGCTAGTGCTAGTGGTCTGGGAGCAATTTTGTATCAATTCCAGGACGGTCATCGGAGAGTCATTGCATATGCCAGTAGGTCTGTTACTCAAGCTGAAAGCAGGTATCCAGCACATAAATTGGAGATGTTAGCACTAAAATGGGCTGTGTGTGACAAATTCAAGGATTATTTGATGGGGAGTACGTTCATGGTTGATACCGATAACAATCCCCTTACTTATCTTTTCACTACAGCAAAACTTGATGCCACTGGTCATAGATGGGTTGCAGAATTGTCCATCTTCGATTTTAAAATCAGATACAAGCCCGGCAAACTCAATGTAGCAGCAGATAGTCTTTCTCGCATGTATTCTGGGGAAAAGAAATGTGTGGATAGAGAAACGGTGCAAGCTCTGTTCAAAGCGGTGTCTATGGAATGTCTTGTTGGGTGCATTGCGGTTAATGGGGCTACTTTTCCAGTTGAATACGAAGGTGTCATCCAAATGGTGTCTGATGAAGAGATTCAAGAAGCTCAGAGAAAAGATGTTGCTAGCGGTATTGTCATTGATGCTCTGAAAGCAGGGGTCAAAAACTTAGATCCTGAATGCCCTTCTGCAGCTAAATGGTTGTGGCGAGAACGGTCCAGTCTTGAATTTCGGAATAATGTGTTGTTTCGTCGCAGGAAAATTGAAGGAGTGTGTGAATACCAACTTGTGTTACCCGCTGTGTACAGGAACATGGCATTCCAAATGTTGCATGCCAAAAATGGTCATTTTGGGTGTGAACGAACGGTGGAATTGTTCAGAGAAAGGTTTTATTGGCCAAAAATGCAAAGTTCTGTTGAAAAGTGGGTTAAAAGTTGCGAGCAGTGTGTGAAGAGGAAATCAATTTGTGATAGAGCCCCACTTCACCATATCACTTCTACCCATCCGATGGAGATACTCTGCATCGATTTCCTCAAGGTAGAGAGGTCTGTAGGTGGATTTGAACATATTCTGGTCATGACTGATCATTTTTCGCGTTATGCAATGGCTGTGCCAACAAAAAATGAATCAGCAAAAGTAACAGCCAAGGTTCTCATTGAAAATGTTGTAAATCATTATGGTATTCCAGCAAAAATCCATTCTGATCAGGGAAAAAGTTTTGAATGCAATTTAATTAAAGAAATGTGTGAATTGCTCAATATCAAAAAAACCAGAACAAGTCCCTATCACCCAATGGGAAATTCGCAATGTGAACGCTTTAACCGTAGCTTACTTAACCTGTTAGGAACTCTTGACATAGAGCAAAAGGGTCGGTGGAAAGATCATGTTGCTAGCCTCGTTCACGCGTATAATTGTACTAAAAATGACAGTACAGGCTATGCACCATTCTTCCTTATGTTTGGTCGAAATCCACGGTTACCTGTAGATTTGGCCTTTGGGTTGTGTAAGGATGGCAAAGAAGTGGCCTATTCTGAGTACGTGGGTGAATTAAAAGAAAGATTGGAGAATGCCTATGGTAGAGCAAGGAGGCAAGTGGAACACTTGCAAAGCATGTCCAAGGGCAGGTATGATAGCAAGGTCAGAGGTGCGAGTTTAAGTGAAGGTGATAGAGTACTTGTCAGGAAAATGTATTTTGTACAAGGGAGGCACAAAATTGACAATAAGTGGGAAGAGGAGATTCATGTGGTAATCCGACAACCAAATGATGAAATACCTGTGTATGAAATTGGAAGAGAAGACAAAAGAGGTAGAACAAGAAAGTTACACAGAAACCTTCTTTTACCCATAAATAACATTGGTCAGGAATGGGGTAAAGACAAGCCTGTGGTAAAGCCTCCACCAAGAGTAAAACTGAGAAGTGAGGCAAAGGAAAATGTAAAAGAAAGTGACAATGACACTGGTAGTGAATCGGAGTCTGACTCTGATATGCCTGCCAGGAGAATGCGGACTAGTGTGCGTAATGAAGGTGATGTTGTTGAAAATGTTGTTGAAAATGATGTTGAAAATGTTGGTGAAAATGTTGTTGAAAATGATGGAGAAAATGATGGAAATGGTGTTGAAAATGTAGAAAACAATGGGGATGCAGATGTTGTACAAAATGCTGAAGCCCAACAAAGGCAACCAGCGGTAGAAAATGTAGAGGCTGTTCAGCCAGGTGGTGATGTACAGAGCAGTGGAAGACCTGTTAGAGATAGGAGACCTCCACAGTGGTACACAAGTGGTGATTATGTTACTAGCAGTTTACTAACTGAATACTACGTGTAATGCTTAAATTTCATGTTCGCAAGTTGTAAATAGCCTTTTTGGTGTAAATATAAAATTGTATGTTAAATTGTCTTGATCTTGGTGGTGAAATGGTGAGGACACCATTCATTTAGCCAGGGGTGTATGTTACCCTAGTGAGTAGTATATGTATGGTATTATTGTTGTTATATATAGAGAGGCAGTATTCGTTTTACATACAGGGCACTAGGTGGAGATAGATATATATGTAGTGAGTGTGGCTGGCACTAGGAGTGCTGAACTCCAAGTGCAATCAAGTGTGACCACTGCATGAGATTGCAATCCCACCTGTTAGAGGGGTTTTCTGCTCTCAGATTCTGAAGGAAGAACATTGTATTGTTTTGATGGTCTTGTCTATGCATACTCTGCCAGGGGTGAGTGGTTTTATACACACTATTTATATTAAATCAATATATATATCTGCTGTACATTCATGTGTATTCAATTGCAATCTATTATGTGCAATTAGTATGTATTAGTAATGAGTAAATGATTGGGTGATTTATATTGTGAGGTGTACTTTGCATAGAGAGATAATTATTTACATGACACAATCTACTGTATTAAATAATTGGGTTAAGGTGATATAGGGATATGATTACTATAAATGGGTTATTTCTGTTATTTGCAGAATGCTAATGTATGCACAACCATGCAAACAACTTGGACTGAATAAACAGAGGAACTCAATTCTGAATTCGTAATCTTTGTTGAGGGACCTAACAGTACTATCAATAACTTGCTTTAAATAATAATCAGTATATTGCCTGGCAAATACTACAGAATACGAAAACGAGGCACAGAAGAACGTCATGAACGTCATCAGCGTCATTAGCGTCGTCACTTCGTAATACAATTTATTACACAGCTCCTTCCGTTTTCGTCCGATTTTCAAAATCCCAAGTTTATTTTGTACATAAATTTGTAGGTATTTCGCTTGTAGCATGTATTGAAATCATTCTGACCTCAAGTTTGCATAAAACAACTCTGAAATCGCGAATCGGTGACGCTGATCATAACGTTGTTATTTCAGTAAAGTAATTTGCCAGTGAGACAAATTTGCTTACCAAACAATTATACATGTAAGGCTTGTTGACAAATACCAGTAAGTGTTCTGGGTATGGTAAGCATGAATGGATTTTGCCAAATAAACTAAATAATCTGCCAGGTTAGCTAATTTGGCAGTAAGTGCTATTGGTTGTAACAACAGCGATCATAGGATTCGATTTAAACTGGAGAAAACATATACATGTCTTCATTAATTGAATGGCATGGATGATGGATCACTTGATATTTTAAAACATTCTAAATGCCATAGCATCACTTGCCATAGCATCACTTGCCATGTTTCAGAGTAATCTGAGTAAACCCATAGCCACAGACACTAATGACAACAATTTCTGAATCATAGATATCTACTGTGATATATGATCTGGAATAATGGAATAAGGCTGATGTAACAGAGAAATCCAGATTAGCCTTTTAAATATAAAGGAATTACAATAATTATTACAGATTGATATGAAATATATGTTTTAATTTTATTATGACAGCAAAATATATAATATGAAAAATATGTTCACGTACGTCATTGATTTAACGCTTTTTTTTCATGAAAACATTCGAGTCTATATATCCATAATAGCAATTGCTTCCACAGCTAAACATTATTAATATATGCTTGGTTACAAGAATAATAATTTATTTAAAGCATAACACATAAGAGTTACAGCAATATATAGCATGCATGACCTATAAAGAGTTTAGTTATAATAAGTATTTTGCTAGTCTAACTGTATGAACATAACAATTCATAAATGTATGCCTATGTATATCCAAAAGATAATAATGTTATATCTGATGTGACACAGAAATTAAGAACAAGGACAAAATATCTCCAAGTATAATATTTGGATATCATTGACAATGAGGTGGCCTCAACAGCGGTGATTGCAATGCATTCGCCAATGCAGTTTGCAAAGTATGGAAAGTTGTCTATGAGTGAAAATTGGGCCTTAATTATGCCAAAAAGTTGTTGGCTTTCTTTTATCTTTTTTGTTTTTAATGAAATATATTTCACAGGCTGTGATTGGAGTGCTTTAGAACAAATCTATGCCGTCCATGCTTTGGACACTTCAAAATGCATATATTTTTGTTTGTTCATGTGCTACACACCAGGCGGAAGTGCAGTCATTTTCACAGCCACCTAGTGATTTGGACTTAAGCAACTGAGATTCCGTCTTGTGGACTGCATTGGATTTGTTTCCCTTTAATGATTATCTTTGCCACTCTCCTAGGATGTCTCAGCTCCAGACGCATC
Organism: Alitta virens; assembly: GCA_932294295.1. Classification (NCBI taxonomy): domain Eukaryota; kingdom Metazoa; phylum Annelida; class Polychaeta; order Phyllodocida; family Nereididae; genus Alitta; species Alitta virens. The sequence goes on along the minus strand of OW028585.1, from coordinate 6,787,958 downwards.
TGTGTCAAATTTGCCGATTGCTCAGTGTTGGCAAACACGAACCGATCTAGCATTCCAAATTGGGACACTATTGTTTCAATAGAGTCTCTGTCGAACATGTATCAACATCCTCGATGCCACATCAATGTGCTGATCTTGCATGGTATGTGAGAAAAAAAATTGGGACAACTTTGGCGCAATGTTGAAATTTTGCGATGTAGCGCTGGTCCGATTTGGAATGCTATCTGGTCACAAGTCTCATCTTTGAATTGTATAAATACGACAACCGAACTTAGCCCCACATCATGCCCAGCAAATCTTTCCAGGGCAGGCATTTGAAGAGTGTCACCATAAATAAAGTAAGATGTGTATTACAGCCAATTTAATAGACTTGGAAACAATCTCATAATAGTGCTGTTGCACAGAGGGCTTTCCGAGGGGTTGACCCCAACCCGAGGTAGAACAAAAAACAAGCTATCCAGTTTTATGCAGAATATACTCTATAGTTTATGAAAATTATGGTTGTTGTGAAATAAAATGTGTTTGAATTGGTGAAACTCAGGAATTTGTAAGGCAACCTCATGTTCAGCTGACGAAAATAATAAATCACATTTTGTCCTGTAATACCTGCCCTGTTCAGCCAAACTGCACAAAAATGGTACTCAATCATTGGATTGGACCTGGGAATACATGATATAGCTTAGTTAGTGCAATACTTTATATGATTTTCAGAATCAGGGCAAAATTAGAGTTAAAAATCTGCAAAAAATACTTCATTTTTGGTTCACTTAGCTATAATGTTTTCAATTAAACAGAGGTGAACTTCATCCAAAATTATGGCTATCTCTACAAGTTGAATCATTGCAAGTACAATATACCCATGAATTTGATAAATATTTTAGTTACTTTAGCGCATGTAAGTACAAGATTAAGTATGAGAAGTAAAGTACAATTTTGTTTTATAAATATACCATTATTTTGGTAGATGAGTAAAGTATGATCAATATACAATTACCATTGTCATTCTGATATTGACTTTTTGCTGTGAGATAACAAGGAATGCATGTGCATAACACTATCAGTATAAATCAAATGTTGCACATAGTTAATAATGCCATTGCAAACATATATAATATACATGGAAATAAGCAATCAAATGTGGCACTAAAATTTTAAATAGTATCATATAATTTTTCGATCAAATGAAAGCCTATCCAAATTAAACCTTTGTTTATGGGTGCTAATCTTTGGGCTACCATCAAGAAATATTGAGAACACAGAAATGTCACATGACAGCAAGTCTAACATGGATCAAACTGTGGAACTATCACTCCAACCAATCAACTAGTATTTCTTCAAAATAAATAATTATGCACACGTATAGTATAACACAAACGCTACAAAAAATACCAACAGTGCTTAAAATCTACACATTGACTAGCCGGGGTCTAGTTAACTGGTCCGCTAGACGACTGGTCCTCTGACCAACTCGCCCGTCAGTACATAGTGTAGGGCACTATGTAGGATATTTGCCTGTTTCCTAATTTTAGGGTACATTTTTGGAACCAATGTTTTTTTTAATCTATGATGTCTATAGAACCAAACCTGAGTTGGTTCCATTTTTTTCTCGCGCTGCTAAGGTGGCCATCTTGAAATCAAAGATGGCCACCATGAAAATGCAATTTTGACTATAAATCACGACCTATTGGTCACACAGTGGCAAATGAAAGGTCAAATTATATCAAATTGAGGATGGAGAATTGAATTAACTGGGTTAGAATTAGAATTTATCATTATTTTGCACAATATCTTGAGTTGATGCTTAAATTGCTATGATTTCTTTCACAAAATGTACAAGAAACTTTGTTCCAATTGCATATTTCCTTTTCATGAAGTCAAATATCAACATATTGCGTTCCTTAGAATTTTATTCCATTATGTATTTGAGATGAATGAATTATGTAAAATCAAGGCATGAAAAGATAATCTCAGTTGAAATATAACTTTCAAGTAGTGAACAACAATGTGAGATTTTGTGTTAAAACTAATTGATTCCTGTCAAGTATGACAGATACAATGATCAATGCAGAAGTTAATGATATTACTTATCAAGTAACAGAGAACATTGGAAACAACTTTTGAATATAATATGACATAATACATTTCATTTCAAGGGGGGGGGGGGCTGTCAGCATTCAGTCGCCATTCTCGTCATCGGTATCAGATTCATCAATCTCTGGGCTGTGAATGGGAATGAAAGCATTTTCACAATGTTCGGCCCCTTCACACTTGCCAGATCTGTGCATGATAAGTTGTTCTGCTTGCAGGAACACCTTCCTTTGCATCTGCTTATCCCACATCCGCATTTAACAAGCTCCACTACATCTGAAGGGGCTGCACATAATTCAGTTAACTTAGGAGTGATTTTGTCATCAGAAGATTTAGACCAGCCAAACTGGTATGGATCTGGATGCTTTGCTTGAACCACTACATCTTGGTGCCACACATAAGCTTGCATGTGAGCCCGAAGGATATGCTGTTGCCATGATCCAGATGTAGGAGGAATTTTATCAACATTTGAGTTTCCAGTAAAATGACTCCATCAAAGTTCTCCGGAAGTCATTGTACTACTGGAGGGCTGCTCATCACTGCCTAAATCTGCCAGAGCTCGCAACATTTCCAGAGAACATTGGTTAAGCACCTTGGATGCAGTTTTCTTCCCCTTCCCCTGTATGTGGTCGCATGTGTCCCACCCTGTTAAACAGTGGAATCCAGGTAGAGCAGCAGCCTTTGAAGCACCAAGCTGTTCATATATAGCCTTCAGGTAGATTTTTCTTCTCCGTTCTCCTGTTCCAAGTATCACAGCAGCATTGGGTCCAAGAAGTTCATACCGTCTAAGGGCCAATACTAACACATCTGTGTCTTGAGTGAGGAAATGAACTGTTTTCCCTTCAACGGTTAACTCTGCAGCATGTAGAATCATTAGAGTATCGGCCTCAATATGAGAACTCACATCAGTTTTTGGGGCATCATTTCTGTTTGTTTTCACATGAAGTCTTGTCACTGTGACAACTGGTTTTTCAAGGAGAAGTACTTTCTCAGAAAGATACAAGGTCAATGCATCCTTGGTGGTGTTGCTTGCCAGAAATGTTTTAGCATTTTGAATTGATGTAGTATCAGCAACATGAAAAGCACCCGTGTTGATTTGACAATGACCATGTCTCCTTATGTCCTTGACAGAATTTGTTCTTGCATAATTATCAAAGATCAAGCGACAACCTTCATAACCTGTGGATCTGGCTGCTACCACTTTCGCAAACACATCAGCTAGTTCTTTGCAAGTTTTAGGCTGTGCTGCTGAGAGTGTATTGGTAGCCTTCAGTTCAACACTGCCTTTGGCATCCTTGAGCTTTGCAGGCCTGCAAGCATCTTCCCAGTTGAGAAATTTCTGTTTCTTCATTGAATCCCATAGATTGATTGGTCCACAAATTCGTTGGTCTACAAACGATTTCAGAGCTTGTTGTCCACGCATTTCCATATTCAATATATCTTGCTCGATATTTTCAGGTAGCACTTGGTTTGTCAACACATTGTGGAGTCTTGGTGATATGTCAGCAAATGGATTGACTCCTCCCAGTGCGGCAGTTAGTTGCTGTACACATGTATCTCTGTGTTTGGATAGAGCTGGTGTCAGATGGTGGTGATGCTTTCTGGATGATGGGTTCATGCCAACCAACAACTGGTCTGCCAGTCTGGTCAAATGGTCCGCTACTGTGGTCAACTGGTCCGCTACTAAGAGTCAAATGGTCCGCCACAAAACCAACTGGTCCTCTGCAGAAAAAGTCAACTGGTCCGCCATTTATAGGGAAGGATAGCTGCCCCCTCCCCAGCAGTGAGGTTGCAGCCACCCCCCGCCGGGGCCACGTGACGGGGCCGTACCAGTGAAATATAAATAGTCTATTTATAGTTCACTGGGCCGTACCATATTTGGATGCCACAAAAAAATAAAAGTGGATTTTGCATTAGGAAATAGTTTTAGCCTTTAAGTGTCATGATATTTGTTTACATTTCAGTAATGCTTGGACATGATCAAGCCGACATAAGCAAGAAATATTATTGGAAAAAATTATCAATTGTAATATTTCAAGAAATTAAAAAAAATAACATGAAACTAATATTTCAAAATATTGGTCAATATATTTAATAGGCATAACGGACTTGCAACAATTTCCACAGAACTAAACTTTCCGTGGCACACAAGAAGTAACAAAAACCATCCTCCTACGACTTTTAGTTCTCAAGATATTCCAGTTTTGATATTACACAACTCACTCTCAAGCGGAAGGTAGGGCAGTCACCGGCAGACGCTCAACCGCGACGCTTCATGTCTCCCCGGTCCCTTCTCGTTGAGAGGCGGACGGCGGACGAGCCGGTGATTGATTGCCGGGCCAACCTTGGGTCGGCAGACGAGTCGTATCAAGTGGCAGACGAGTAGGCTTTACCGGTGGACCAGTCAGTTGGACGGTGGACGAGTTGGTAGCGGACGGGTTGTCGGGCGGACGATTTGACCATACTCCAACTAGCCATATGTAACAGAGAAATCCAGATTAGCCTAATTTAATGATAATAATCCCAAACTGGCATCCTAGTAATGGTATCCTAGTAAGTCTGTACAAGTATAAAGTATAACAAGGCTCCCACAGTAATATAACTCATTATTTCACTATCTCCGTACATCTCCAATACCGCAGATTCTATAGTGTATTTTGTACTATGGCAAATTTAGGAAGATAAGTAGGTATTCTGAGTTGCACTTTATTCTAATATGGACAATACATCACAAAATGCAAACCTATCATGTACTATAAGGGTATTTAGAACAGAAATTGTAATATTACATTGCCGATACAATACCCTGCCGATACATTGGTCATGATCACAATAAGCCGGGTTATGTATACAGAAATTTTCACCAGATGTGTCTAATTTATACTAATGTAATTGTTTCATTGCTTTGAGGTAATTTTTGTCCAATTAATGTCATCTCAGTTTTTTGTTGCAGTTTTTTAATACTTTCCGATTTGCTGAAATAAAATAAAAAATAAATTAAGGGTAAGGGGACATATATTACCTTAATGTGTTCTTACAAATTATCCAATAGGCTCATGTTATAGATCACTGGATAGAAGAGTACAGTTTGATGTATAATAGGCCCATGTTGGATGAAGTTCACCTCTGTTAAGTTGTATAATAAAACCTAATAACTGTGTGATTCAGAGCCTTAAACTTCATGAGTGATGAGGTTGGGCTGGTGAACCCACGAGTCCCGTATTTATATCCCACAATAACCTCTCAGTTATTATTTTTTATGAGAACTATTTTTCCAGCAGTGAGTAAGGATATTTTGTTTTTCTATCTGTTCTGCCTTACTCTGGTTGGTTGCCATGGTGATGACGTCACCATTTCAAAACAACAACGTCATGATTCAGCAAGGAGAGAGTCTTCAATATGAAGCACTTTCGGCCTTAAAATGGAAAGTTTATGGACATTTGAGTATATTTAAACCTTATCTACTGAAATATTTTTGGATTTTATGCTCATTTAGGACCGAAAAGTGTATTCAAGACATGTTGTTACCCAGAAACTATATGAACTGGGCCATTGTCACTGCTTAACTGACACTTCAGCAAATTTTCATTGTTGACTTTCTGAAGCTTCTTCCATGTTAAAATTGTACTCAGATTGATGGAATCAAAAAGTTAATGGGGTTTCTTATGTCAGGTGAGGCTAATTTTGTTTATTTTATCGATTTTGGGAAGAATATCCACTTGAAGTGATGACTCTCATGACGTCACTGAGTTTGTGTGTGCTGTCCTGTGATTGGCCAGGCTGTTCTCTTTATAAGGGATAATGTATGTTATGAGGTTCACAACACTGAACCTCATAGTGTGAACCTCATGGTTTTTCTATGAGATTTACACTCTATTGTGGGATATAAAATATTATAGCTCAGTGAACCGAAAATAATTTTTGTTTTGCAGATTTTTAACCCTAATTTTGCCCTGATTCTGAAAATCATAAAAATAGTGCTATATCATGTATTTCTAGGTCCAGTCCAATGATTTCAGTACCATTGGTTGTGTTTTGTTCTACCTCGAGTTTGGGCTACCCCCATTTTTAAGCCTCTTTTGAGAATTTTCTAACTTTGTTTATGAGATAGCCCTGCCCAAGACGAGTCTCTACATAGGTTGCACATAACTGTAGACCAAATATTAACTAAGAAATGGCCAGTTTAGTATTTCGTATATACAATTTAGTATTCTGTATATACGATTTAGTATTCCGTATATACGATTTAGTATTTCGTATATACAATTTAGTATTTCGTATATACGATTTAGTACTTCGTATATACAATTTACTAAATCGTTTATACAATACAATTTGTTTTTTCTCATGTCCTAAAATGGCTTCCGTAGTAACTCACACTGTGCATAATGCGTTTTCCCTGCAGGTAGTTCTAATGCACCATACCATATGTAGAATATGCCCAGCAAGAGAGGCTAATGACAATGGTGCCCGTGAATAAAGTGCAGTCAACATATGAATTAATAATGATGATATATAAAACTTTACCATACAAAAGATGTGAAGAAGCAATAGGTCTTAAATATTTCAACACTGAACGAATTCAGCAATATTTAGATACCTTTGTATATTAAGACAATTTTACTATTCAGTGCATGATTATACACATAGCACTCCATTTTTTAGCTCCATTTGAGTGCACTGGGCTTCCAACGACTGGGTCCCTGGTTCAATTCTTTTGTCAAGCCTAAGTTGGATGGCTGCTTCAACATCTCATTGCCATGGTCCCTGCCTGTCCTAATTAGCCTATCAGGTGCAGACATACAAGAGGTAAAGCCCTAAACCACCCAGCAAACCCCACAAGATCACTACGTTCAACTATTTTTAAACCACAACGAGCAAAACCAAACCCAATGTCTACCTCAGTGGCGAGTAAGCTTCACTGAGTTCTTGATCTATAGAGCTGGAATTTGGATAAGGTTATTCAGGATCACCAGCATATAACAAAGCAGAGGTTCAATTAAAACATGTAGCCATCACCAATACAGATTAAATGATTGCAAAATGTATTCTGTCAACTGCTGTTGAAACTGTTGAATTGGTTTACTGTAAGTTTTACCTTAACTGGACCACACCCGTGTGAAATCCAAAAAGTGTTTACACCTACCTTGTCTAAGAGAATAGAATTAAACTAGCAATTTTAATTTAGCTTAAAGTCAACAAATATATATATATATATATATATATATATATATATATATATATATATATATACATATATATGATCTTACTAAGCTCTTTTTACCAGCTCCTCATACATGCTCTCAAAAGATAGATAGATAGATGGAGAGATAGGTAGATGGAAGGATAGATGGATGGATGGATGGATAGATATATATATATAAAGCTAGATAGATATATGCATAGATAGATATATGGATGGATAGATAGATAGTAAATAGATAGAAAGATAGATAGATACATAGATAGATACATAGATAGATACATAGATAGATGTGGAAAGTTATTGCAACTATCTAGTGTTGATTGACATTTTAGTAACGACAATTAGCCTGCTTTTGCTTGTTCAAAATGCGATTTTCTTCCAAACAGATCAATGTTTTGACAATGTGTGGTTTCCAATGGCAACAGCCTCCACATGATGTCAATTACTTAGTTCTCAATCCAACTGTCTCTCCCGATTGACGGGCCACTTTAAAAACGTTTTAATGGGTGGATCTGTGCAATGCACTCTCCAGTCATCCCTGACTAGCGCTCTTTACCCAGTAGTATGGTACATTTCGTTGAATGGAATATATTGCTAATTTTATCACCTCATGCATTCACCTATTGACTTAACAAGAATCATAAAAGTCAGCCTCTAAAAAAGAATAGGTTGAAAGAAGTTTTACTTTTGTGAAGGCACATACGTCAGGATGGCGCCACCAACAGCATTTTTAAAATTCTTGTGTTTTGTCATTATGTAGTCTTGTGTATCAATAAATTCCAATTACTCTGTGCAATGCACAAAAGCACAGACTATTATAATCTGTCTCTACTCAGAAAAACCTGCAAAGAATGCATGTAAACATTCTGAAAACTTTTATGATCCTTTATAGAACAGTTGTTCCTAATACATAAATCATGAATGTCAATCTTTTCAAGTTTGCGCTATGACAACAGTGAAAGACATTGTTGTAAAAGGTATTAAATATTTCACAAACAGACTAAGCTAGTCTGTGTCATTAGATACGACTCAAAATAAACTTTCATTCTATTCTGTACACTCTTGCATGTACAGGACTTTAGTGTACATTGTAATAACTATGGACAAGCAACATCAACAACTTGTACTCTTAGTACTTTTCATTGTGGCCTTCAGTGAAGGCTTCATGCGTAAGTAAGACATTATGATTTCATAAGAGAATTGAATAACTTATAAACATGGTGTCACGTGCATTTTCCATACGTTTGGATAAATGCATGGAAAATGCATGGTTTTTGGCAAAGTATAATGGCAAAGCATAATGAGGCAAAAACCATGCGTTTTCCGTGGGTTTATCCTTCTCATGGAAAAAACATGTGGCACATTTGGCCATGTATGATGCTAGTATCCTCATCAGTCAAATTAAGAAGGGCAATGTCGCACTGTCAATATTATGACCACAAGCAGAGTGACCGCGTGCCCGAGAAATCTGATGTTCGCTTAGCTCTTATTTGCTATCGGATATTTTGTGAGCCAATGGCGGCTCACTGTAAACGTCACAATATGGATAAGAGCTGACAGGAAGAGTTCCTCGGGCTGGGTGACCACTAGAATATGGACAAGCAACATCAACAACTTTTACTCTTAGTACTCTTTATTGTGGCCTTCCGTGAAGGCTTTATGCGTAAGTAAGACATTGTGATTTCATAAGAAAATTGAATAACTTAAACCAGCATAGCTAGAATCCCACTTTGGCTCAATATTGGTTCAATATAAGCTTATGGTGGCCATCACTGGGCTTCACTGGGCCAACAATTGGACACTGTTAGTGAGCGTACATTAAAACATATTATTACATATTATTATTCATGACCACTTTATATCACTGATTTTAACAATTTTAAATGCATAATTTTAAGACTGGATGCCAAATTGCAATTGTGGTACCTGTTTTGCATGTACTGTAAAATCATGACATCTTATGATTTTAATTGATGTGTTATTGTATTTTATGACCTTTGAAATTGTGTCTTTTGATATGTAATGATTTTATTATTGTCATGTCATTGTGAATACCTCTTTTATCATTTGTATATACTATGTCATTTTTATTGTCATTCAAAAGCATTGTGCTTATGTTGTTGTTTTATTTAAACCGACTATAAATAAACATTTTATTTACTATGATAAAGCATCCTTCCCAAGTGGGTTGGATTTTAACCCAGGACTCGATTGGAAGCCCAGTCTGCTTCCACTGAGTTGGCATTACGATAGACCTGGAAATGATGAATGAATGGATTTTAAGGTCATGTTGAGGTCACAAAAGACAAACGTCATGCCCTGTAAAGATAGATAGATAGATAGATACTTCTTGCCGCTATTGCGGTGTGATTGTTGAGGTGAGAGAGAGGATGATCAACCCATGTTACACATTTATCCCATGGGTGGGATCTTGTACTTGTCTCAGCATAGACACTGAGTACAAAGAACTGCCAATTTAACGTCTCATCTGAATGACATCCAGCTGGAATGATGCTCGAGAAAGGTTGCCCGGGCCTGGGATCGAACCCAGGTCCTTCAGAGGAGCAGGCTAGTATCTTGCCACTAGACTTAGAAATCTAGGAGGGCCTCATGATGGTACCACTGGGTCAGGAGGTATCCCATATACCTTGCCATCAAACACTATATTGCTGACAATGTGTAATTGTATATGCATAATTTGTTTTTTTTTTACCTGGTTTTAACATACTTTGTGGTGAAATCTCAATCTATTGTAATATAAGATCTATTAATCGATACCTTTTTCTTTTCAGATGGACAGTACATCTGCTTCAATGAAAAAGTCGTTGCAGGGCGTAACACTTTGGTATAATTACAAATTTTTAAAACTGATGGTCTTTCCTCTTGATTCAAAAAAAAAATTAAATTGATTAAGTTCAAAATTAGAATGTACAGTTAGCAGTTATATAAAAAGCGGTCAACTCTAGCTGCTGTAGCGCCCTGTACCTGGCTGTGGTCTAAACATGCTAAAGCTGGCTGCTTCTGGCCACTTCTATTACTAATTATCGGCTTTCATCTATTACCAGATAAATAAATACCTTGGTAAATGTAAGAAATTAATCTAATATATCATGAATATGTACTTTTATATCCTGTTTGAGTAACCAGCTATGACAGCATTGTCTAGTTTCAATTGGAAGGGCCATTTTCATGAAACTAACTAATAAATAAGAAAAAGAAAAAACAATGGGAAAGTAATTTTATTTTATTTGCAAAATAATATCTGGCGACTACTTAGAATAACTCTGCTTTTAACAACTCTTTTTCGTTGTGTTTTCTTACCAATAAGTTTTTTATCTTTTAGTTTCTATTGACTTATTTCTTTCGGAACGATGAAAATTATCATTATAGGTCATAAAAGAAGTGTCACATATTGAGCTTTGCATGCAAAACTGTACGGAACTTAGTTGGTGCTACTCCTTCGACTATACAATCTACAAGAAATGCTTTCTTCAAAACTTCATTCCAGTTGCTAGTGATTATACGTCCGGCAGTTATTCGAAGGCATGCCATTTGGGTAAGTTTTAATGTGGTGTCAATAATGTATCACTTGGTATTAATACTTTTTTTATTATTGTTGCAATAATTACATAGAATAGTCTTTCAAACCTTTCTTCACCCTTGACATCATGAGGGATTTAGTCAAGCAAACTGTTAACTGCTAAACTGTTTTGATTAAGTCTAAGTTATGTTAGATAGGCTTTTGCAATGCAAGCCTGTTTGGCTTGAGTATTTTTTTGTTTCTTTAGAAAATGAAACATTTAATTTATAGTGCAAACACAGGAGAAAATATGTGATGACATGCTCTAAGAATCAAGAGAAAATTGAAGAACGATTCTACGTAATTATTACAAAGATAATAATCAAGTTAACATTTAATTTTGTTCATATGTAGCACAACCTCAAATTACGACACACCTTAAAATTCATAGCTATTAACAACAATTGCAGGGTCAAAAATGAGGTTTAGAGTCGATGGGAAAGTGATCCTCTTGACATTTGACAAAGCCTATGGATTTTGTCCTACGGTTTTAGATGCTTATTATAATGTCAGCATCAGATAATAACATTCATAATTCATTCATCAAAATCACGAAGGTATGAAGAATGAACAAGGCCTTCTCCAACAATCAATACCCGCCGTACGACCCTTCTTAAATAATAAAGCACCAACGCAATAATGGAATACAGAACCCTCAGTTATCCAGGCCTCACTTATCCGGTTCCCTCGCTATCCGCACACAGTTACTGGAAACAAACCTACTACTGCATTTATGTATATTCAGTTATCAGGTTCCCTCATTTATCTGCACAGTTAGCTGGGGGACAAAGGTGTGTGGAAAAATGAGGGTTGACTGTACTTAATTATTACTGAGCGCCTTGCAGTACACCTTACCATAAATATTTGAGACTTTTAGTATGAAGAAACAATCTGTTTATCATGTTCGTTTATTTTGCTGTTTGCAGTTGCATTTTATGAGTGTTTCCATGACAAAGAAATTCCTCATAAGGATACTGAGGTGGGTATTGCTATTAAATCTATTGTATCGGAATCCATTAGTTTTTTATTTTCTATTTGATAACAGAACTTTTGTCGGAGGTTCAGACAATATTCAAAAGTATAACAATACATTATTGATTATTGTCTTATTAGTATTTTATTATGTTTTTATCTTTAAAAAAAAAATTTCTATCTGGAACAAGCAAGATTAAAAGCTTTTTGCTAAGTGCCTATGCCACACTCCATGATAAATAAATACAGTTTAAAGTCAAATCTGCCTAATATGAAGATATACAAACAGGAGTGTTACCGTAAATTGCAGTATTGCTCACCAGTTTTAAAGGTGTAAAATCTGCTATAAAAGCAACAATATGGCACATTTATTTCCTTTATCATGTTAATAACTCTTTAGTTGTTTTTCTTTTCAGATGATACTAAATGTGACACATTTGAGCACATGCAGCTCAGAATGCACCTCTAAACAATGGTGTGTTGCATTTGAACATGTCGATCAGCAAGTTTGTATTCTTACAAATGCCCGGACACCGGAAACTATGATCGACAACTCAAATGTCACAACGTGCTTTTCTGGTAGGAGACTGAAATGAGCCAAGTCTTAGCATAAAAAATAATTTCATACCCATATACAGACAGACAAATCACTTTTATTTCATTAATATTATATAGATATTTACAACATTGATGTCATGAGATGAGATGATATGGCAAGACTTAGTGAAAATTACAGTAAAATTACTGTATTTATATATATACATAACCAAATGTGCCACGTTCCTTTCCCATGCGTTTATTCTGCTCATGGAAAATGCATGTGGCATATTTGGCCATATATGAATAAAAAGACTCATGACAAAGAAACTTGTCGCTACTGGGGAGCCACCTAGGTTAAGAGATGATAGAGGAAACCCCTGAAAGCATAGAATTGCATGAAAAATAAATAAATAAATAGATTTAATATATGTAAAGAGGAAAACAAAAATCAGATTTATTGTTGGGTTATGCCATAGAGAAGATATAAAATAGTTCAATACAAACCTACATTGTCTGCATCTTCCTGACTGATAAAATAAAAAAAAAGATTATTGTCATCCTATGGTGTATTCTTACATTGTGACAATACATAATTATTCAATAATGTAATTTGACAAATGACCAAAGATAACACATTATTCAAATTGAAGCTGATTCGTTGTAACAAGGAAATGCTTTACTGTAGCAAACAATTTCTGCAGGAGCATAACGTTACAGTGAGAATACTCCTGAATGAAAAATATCCTTAACTTCTTGGGGAAATCATTGCATTGTATAGTGTTAAATTGTTTATCAACGACCATTTAGTTCCCTCACAAAATTATGGCATTTGCCTGTACAGTTATCAGTCCTCCACAAAGTAATCTTGTTTCCTCTTGAATACCCTCGAATGTCTTATTTGAGTGAACATCACCATCGTAAGGAAAGCGTTCATTGTCAGCCAGTCAAACAATCAATCAGTAATCACCATCTAGTTATTCAAAACGTTTTGCCATGCTGGTTATTGTATTGCACATTCAATAATAATAGAATCCTTTGTTGATGAAAAAAGTTCTAACCCTGCAAACAGCATTTTGTGACAATCTTGTCACTACATTGTATAATCTTGTCACAATGTTGTAGATCAAATTGTCGCAGTATGAAAGTGTGGATCCTAGAAAAGTGTGCGGCAACATTTCTGATAATATTCCCAAAAACTTTATGAATATTTTGTTAGAACAATTAGGATAATTTTGATGAGTAATCCTTCCAATACAATATTGTGAGAATATTTTCACAGTATTGACACGTTTAACAAGCATTTTGAGAGTATTGCAGATCATATTATCACCACAGTAAAGTGTCCACCATAGAAACATTATTGCCCATGTTTCCCTGAAACATAGACAGAAGATACTCATGACATTGATATTATTGTATTGAACAAATACTGTGACTACTTGCAGAACATATTGTCATAAGATTGAAGTGTGGACCCTGAACACTTTGAAGAAATATTTTCAAAATATTAAGAACAAATATTTTCACAATATTTTATAACATGATTTAGGTTTAATATATATTAAATATAACAGCAACATGTCTGGAATAAGGATAGCAAATCTTTATTTCAAATGAACATTCAATCAGTACCTTGCAGTGATCAACTTCAACAAAACTGCCATTAGTTCTTTTTATACTGAATAAATAAAGGGTAATAGTTGGTGAGCATTCACAGTGATGTATCTCTCCATATCATGTCTTGCTGTCAGTCAGGCTCCTGATTAGGTCCATTTCTACATCAGCATACAACTCTAAAAATTAAAATAAAAAAAAAACAGTTTAAATTGAAACTCAGCATAAGCTATATATTATTTACATTTGCATGACATCAGTGACTGTGTTGTCATCCATTTATGGTGTTGCAAATTCTTCAGGGGCTGACTGGGCGAAAAGAAATCAAATTTTGAAGGGAATTAATATTCATATATTTTCAACAATGACTCATCACTGAAAATGCTACACAAAATTATAAAAATACCAACCTATTTCGTAGATGTTACTGGATTTTGTTGCTGAGACTTGAAGACTCTTTCCATATCAAAACTGCAACCAGATAAATATAATTCCTAGATGTAAATTTAAATCAATATTATCATAACATGAATAAAAACATTGCAGCAATATTTTTAATGATATTTCATATAAGATATATGAAATCATCACCTGCAGTGATGACATTCATCTCATTGTATGCCTTACACTATCCACTGTTCAGTCAGAACATTCTCATATTTTACCCCATAATGGGGTTATTACCCTGGGACATAAAAGTATTACAACATTATGGACTCTATAGTTAATATATACAAACCAAATCCGGTGATCAGTGGTGAAGATCCATTGTTATAATGTAACACTATGATAGCGTGGACTTAGAAATAGTTGCAGCAACATCATTCATATTATAACAAAACATGATGGAAATAATGACAGAACACATTTTCCTATAAAGAATAAAATATTAAAAAAATATGCCACTGATATTTTTTACAACATCCACATTATCCTACAAATTATATTGTGGCAATATTATTTGAGCATAATGTAACAATATGAAAGTGTGGACCCTAGAAATGCTTGCGGCAATATTATAAATCATATCATCACGAAAAAATTATCAAAATAGTTTAACCATGTAAATTATATTATACAATGTTGTCTCAACATTTACACAATCTATTTTGGAACATTTTTTGTCAAATATTGTCACAATGAGTGAGTGCTAATATTACTCAAAAGTTTTCGTGTTTGCAGGGAAAGCACCTTTTTTTTATATCGAGAAGATTGTTGACATTTTTCTTTAAATCTTCTTTTTGCGAAAACCAAGAATTTTCTTTTGAAATAACACAAATTTAATGTGATATATATATTACTTTGACTTTAATTATTTTGTCATTTTGATTTGACCAGCTTGTAAAGAACCTGCAACTCCAGCCATAAAGACAAGCATGCCAAAAGCAGCATCAAACCTATACTATCTGAATACCACACTTACATACAGCTGTCCAAATGGATCAGACTTGATATATGGCTCGCTGACACTTCAATGTTTAAGAAGCGGGAATTGGTCACATTCTGAGCCAACATGTCAACATAATGGTAAGCTATGCTAGTTATTTCTTCACTAAGATATATCTCAGATAGCACTATCTGAATACCACTCTTACATACAGCTGTCCAAATGGATAAGACTTGGTCTATGGCTCGCTAAAAGGTTAGTGTTCAAAAGGTGGGATTTGGTCAAAATCAGATCGAAAATTTCAACATCATGGTAAGATATTTTTTGATGACTTCCCATATATGGGAAAATATGTAACAGTAATTGTATGTTTTTCTCTCCTATTATATCCACAAACACTTTTAAGGAAGTTCCAAACCTTTGAATCATAAAGTAACAAATTATACACTATAAATATTGGCAATATCAACTTATATAACATTGTATCATGAACAAAAAAAAAGGAAAAATTGACAGCCCACCCCACTCAAATCATTGATAACATATTATAAATATAAGATATATGAAATCATCACCTGCAATGATGACATTCATCTCATTGTATGCCTTACACTATCCACTGTTCAGTCAGAACATTCTCATATTTTACCCCATAATGGGGTTATTACCCTGGGACATAAAAGTATTACAACATTATGGTAAGACTCTATAGTTAATATATACAAACCAAATCCGGTGATCAGTGGTGAAGATCCATTCCCTTACACAGAAATCCATTATTACAACATTATGGTAAGACTCTATAGTTAATATATACAAACCAAATCCGGTGATCAGTGGTGAAGATCCATTCCCTTACACAGAAATTGATGAGTTTGGTCTGGAGAACCCACCTGCCTCATCATGAGTGGAGGTCAAGGCTACAAATAACACAAGTTCATTAATATAACTTTCAGTCAAATCTGAACTTCATGTATAGGCTGTGAGAAATGTCTGGCATATATGTCTCACCAAATGAATTTACTTTTCCAGGTGTAACAGCAATGACGCCGACAGGAAGTCCCTCAGCAGTATGTGACTCCACTCGTGGGTGGGAACCGAACCCCTCTTTGATTTTCTTACATGACCGTGACGTTGAAACTTGTGGATATCTTAAAGGCGACTTGACACAAATTCACTTGAAAATGCATCAACCCAGAAGATTGGCTTGGGTTATAATAAGTGGAGCATATCTCAAATGTAGTCCACATGATGGTGTATCTGTTCAAAAAGTTGGAAGTGGTCCTGCCACCTGGTGTGCTGCACAAGAACAACAAGATCGTTCAACTTGCTGGTATTTCTGCTTTAATCCAGGTGAAGCCATGGAAGCAATTAACATATTCTATCGCAAAACAACCAAAATCTGTGAGGTGTATTTTGCATAAGATGTTCAGCATGCCCTTGGACCTTTGAAAAAAGTTCTTAAAACAGTTATCAACAAGTTCTATTGAGACAGCCTCATTGCCGAAAAAATGACCCACATAGCATGACCATATGATATGACCACATGACATGACCACATGGCATGACTCACATGACATGACTCACATGACATGACTCACATGACATGACTCACATGACATGACTCACATGACATGACTCACATGACATGACTCACATGACATGACTCACATGACATGACTCACATGACACACAATTGGGTCCACAATGTTTCAGCGTTGCTGCCATTGGCCGGTGCAATGCTGATCTCTTGCCGATGTAGCATATTGTATAATTGACTTCGAGAACTCAAAGTGTTAAATAGGGACCTTTCTTTCAGTGTTGCAATTTATGTCAAATATATGCACAAAAAGATTTAATCGCAACAATTTATAAAAATAATGAATAATTTATGCAAAGTTTACAGAAACCTAAAATTTCTGTATCAATCAATTAATTCTGCAAAAATAAAAATTCAACAACATAATCTGACACCATATGCTGGGATGTTTTGTTTATACTATTATTTATAATATAGCTTAAGATTTATTAATTCATACAGTAAATAAATATCATTCAAAATCCGAAAGGATGAAACCCCTAAGCTCCAGCACCGCTCCAGAGCCCCAAAGCGGACATGGAAAATTGGCAGATGGTCGTGCTCCCATGCAACATTTGCGGTCCTACACATAAAATTGTGTTCTTTCAAGCTAAACTTCAGATGATGTCATGTGTAACCAGGACTCCAACTGGCTGAGTGACTCATAATAATTCAGTTAGGTTCAGGTAGGTTCAGTATTGGACGCAGGATTTGTAGTTCCTCTATATGCAGATCTTCATATATTTGTGCTCTGGTCACATGATGTCATCTGGAGTTTACCTTCCAGGTCTATGAGATTTGTTTCCAACTCTATAAATTTAGTGTAAAGCTCTTAAATAAGGTAAAATGTTAATATAATATTAAAACAATGGTCAAGCAGTGGTATCTGATTATATTGAAGATGTATATAGTACAACTAACTTATTTAATTATATAATCTATCTGTCTATCTATCTAATTATCTATCTATCTATCTATCTATTTATCTATCTATGTATCTATGCATCTATGTATCTATGTACCTATCTATGTATCTATCTATCCAACTATCTGTGTATCTAAGTATCTATGTATTTACATATCTATCTATATATCTATCTATCTATATATCTATGTATCTATGTATCTATGTATCTATCTAACTGTCTATCTATCCAAAGATATGCTGAACTGGAAGATATAAACAGTACAACTACAAACTTATCTTATTATCTAATCTATCTATCCAACTAACTAATTACCTATCTATAGATCTATATAGCTATCTGTCTGTCTAGCTGTCTAGCTGTCTTTCTGTCTCTTTGTCTAACTGTCTGTTTATCTATCTATCTATGTATCTATGAATCTATGTATCTATGTATCTATCTGGCTACCTATCTATCTATCTATCTATCTATCTATCTATCTATCCAACTATCTGTGTATCTAAGTATCTATCTATCTATCTATCTATCTATCTATCTATCTATCTATCTAGCTATCTATCTATCTATATATCTAGCTATCTGTCTATTTATCTATTTATCTGTCTGTATTTCTGTATGTTTGTCTAGCTGTCTGTTTATCTATCTATCTATCTATCTATCTATCTAAAGATATACTGAACTGGATCACTACTCTAACATCTGGTACCATGTATGCATGTTATGCATTTTTATTAAAGGTATAACCAGCAATGTATGGCTTGGTTTGGCTCGGTTTGGCTTCAATTTGAATTAAAAAAAATACTGCACACCATCAAATTTATAAGTTCCTCTGTTGTGGTTCCTAATTACCAAATAGGTAAAATGTGCATTATATTTTCTCAACTGAGTTCTAAAATAAGCGTGCATTTCTATATCACGGCACAGAGTTGGGAGGGTAGTAGAATTGCATGCATCGCCGAACTGATTTAGGATTGACTTTCAGAAATACACTAGAACTTCAATTAAAAATAGGTTGAATAGCAAACAGCTCTCCTGTTCTATTTTGAGACACAAAAATATGAAAAAGGATATTATCACAATATTAAAGTCTGAACCCACAGAAACCTTACAGTTATGTTTGAAATAGTTTGTGTGCCATATTTTTATTTTCTATGTCAGCTAAAGGTCTCTATTGATGCCAGACTTTTGTATGCATATTCATTTGTTTATCTTGTGTCAGTATATTTTGTAACATTTACACAATATTAGTTATATGATAATTAGAATAATGTTAGGACATTTTGGGAATATTTAATTGTAATATCATAGGCGATATTGTTTTATGTATTGTAGTGTACACAGTATTACCTTGCCACAAACTGTTCTTTACATGCTATCTTGAAAAATATATATTATTTGCAAAAATGCTGCTTGGATCTGCAGTTTCTAAGTGTGACAGTGTTGTGACACGATTAATGTGTCTTTATTATTGAGCACACCTTTTTTCCAAGGCAAGTTACCTCAATTATTCATGTCTTAACGGCGCCGTCCCATGTAATAAAATGTCCACACTAGTGCACACCAACAATGACATGGGCCCCTGGATTCATATCAGTGTAAGGGGAAGTGATAAAAACCAAAATTATAATCAAAAGTTGCATGCAATGCAGAAAGTTACTTTTTATAGGATGAAACATAGAGTGCTTTGCATCACAGGTTACACTTTTTTTTGTGTCAAAGTGATACTGAATCAGTTAACTTACATGCTGTCTAGAAGTCGAGCAGTCAACAAAAACTGCGTATATGTGAAGTATTGCTGACCACACAAAATGTATGCTGTTCATCACTATATTGTTTCAGACTAGGTGATTTCACAGCATTGCTCTATAGGTGACAAAAGTTGGTTTTAATGCAGCGGCGAATAAAGTCCTTCTTTAATTATCGCTCAATATGATATTGTTCTGCTTATCTTGGCACAGAAACCTGTCAAATGTATTCTAGTGGTTAGTATGTAATCATTTATGATGCTGAATTCTTTACTCCCCTACTGTGCCTCTTGTTCCCCCGAAATCTGTCAGTCGTTCTGTGACAAGTCACATCGCCTAAATCATATGAGCGGCTGTGTTCAGTCAGATATTTCTTAGAAAAAGCACATAACATCCTTATTTTGTGTTTCGCCTTTTTTAATTGATGATGCAGAAATTTGAATTGAGTCAACACTAGCTCGGCTGGAGTTTAGTGTGTGTTGTGCAGCATGTATTAAATAGTTTGATTCAGTTGCAAAACAAAACAAGTCTGATATGTAATTGTAAATGGCACTTGGGTGAAGGTGAACAAAGCAGTAGCAGATTTAGGGAGGGGGGGGGGGGGCACCTTGGCCTAGTACATTTTAATCTAAACAATATAAAAAATCCAGCTGACAACGCAATATTTAATGTGTCAACCCCCCCCCCCCCCCCTCCCGCATGGTTGGGTAACGAGCATCTTAACCACTAGGCCGTGGCATTCCTTCCACCTTTAGGAATAACAACTTTTTTTAAATGTATCCTAAATTTATCTTTATTGCCACTCCTTTTCTTACAGTTGGCTGCACACAGTCTGTGCAATTTTATGGCATGAACATTTTTGAAATAATTTGTGTTGTTTGGCAGCAACCTGCTATGATCTGATCTGTTGGGAAATTGAAGAAATTGTCTTTAAAGGTATTTATCTTAATTTCTATTTAGTGAGTTAAATAATTGTGTTGCATTTACAAATCAATTGTTACTTTATTACAGATATTTCACTTGCTTTTGCAAATTCTAAGCGCTTATTTTGTGAGACATGCAAATTAAACACTGCTCACGAAAGGGTAGGGACATGTTGTAAAAGATTAATTTTCTCAAAAATACATAAAAATGTGCATAACTGCTTTATGTGAACTAATATAACCTCAAATTTCCCTTTTAAGTTCAATTGTTGCATTGTTTATTCTTACAGTACTAATCACTGTGTGTCGTCACCTCACAGCTCAGTGACCTAATTATGGACATTCCTGCTTGTCAAAACAAAGCTTGCGTAAACTCACCACATGAAAATCAAATTTTTCTGCAATTTCATTGTTAGACCTTTAATATCATATGCCAGTCTATGGAAATTGATTAATTATTTACCTCAATCAGACATTACTAATGTCTGAACACCAAGTAAGAATAGGGTGCCCTTGGGCTGCATTCAGGAACAGATTGTGACAATTATGCCCCAACATTTGACTAATATTTATCACAACATTAAAGTAAGGGCCATTTAAACATTTCAGTAAGGTTTTCAAGTAATATTCCCAAAACTGATTGCCATAACATCCTGACATGGACTGCTAAAATCATTGCAGGAATATGTGACATTATTTCCCACAGACATAACCAAAAGCTGGCACAATATTTCAATTACCATTTTAATTAGCATTATGTCAATATATGCAGAAAGTAATGTCACAATATAAAATTGAACCCTAGAAATGCCTGCAGAATTATTTTAATGATAATACCAAAAAATGTAGTCAAGATAATTTCACCACATGAATTACATTAGGAAATATTTCAGTAACATTTCTACAAATGTTTTTATGTATAGTTTTTTATAAATAGTTTCACACAATTAGGTCATAAACAATATGTTAAAAAGTTGTGTATGAATAGACTGGTCATAAAAAGGTGCGATTGAATCTTTTTTAAGGTGGAATAGCCACCATTATTGGTACATTTTGTTTTTATTACCTTATTTGAAAAAAAGAATAAACAATTTACTGTTGCAAGTTTTGCTAATTTGAACAGTTTTTCATAATATACGTAGTATACAGTACGCCTGTGGGAGTAGAGTATGTTGATAAATAGCTACTGTCACTTACGAAAAACTCATTTCCCCAAAACTGTGATGGCTTTTCACAGGTGGATATCAGACTAATTCAACTCAAGCATTCATCAAATGGACATCATAAAAAGTTACTGCCTGCCTTAGACATAATTAATGAAGTAAAAAAAAATCTTTTTTGTTAGTGGATTCAAAGGTAATTCAATCTAGCGTATGTTTATGTAATTTTTCAGATGATTTACTTGGTCAAATCGGCAGTTCTATTGTTCTCCCTGTGGGTGACGACTGTTCATTGCCAGGACTCAACGAAAACCCCATTTCCTTGGAGAGAGGCAGTCTCATCAAAATCTGGTTTTGAGTCCAAACCTTTGGATAGAATCATTTCACACTATGTAGCTGTAGCAAGAAAGGTAAAAGTCGTAAAGGTAAAGATTCACAATGTCATTCGCAAGCTAAACGTCAGTGTAGAAGACCCCAAAGTAAAGTACGAGAAGATGCCAATTAAAGAAAATACCTATGACTGCCATCTTCATCCTGTATCATTGAGCAAGAACATGAGTGTCTACAGCAAAATCATGCATTTGGTGGATGATGGGGTGAAACTCATCACATTCAAGGTGAAATTTCCAGAATATGAAAGCAATCCGCTGACAGATATTGTAAAACCAGACTATTACAAACCCAATGTGTGGTTCCGAACGTACGATTACCACGCAAAGACTTTGTTCTCTTTGCCATTCAATTACAAGATTGCGTCAATGTACACCTTGTGGTTTGGAACAGCAGAGGTAGAGGCAAACGTTGTTGACTATCCAAAAGGGTGTTTCGCAAAGTTGGATTTTGAGGAAAAGATTCATGCAACATTAGATATTGTGTCAAATGATTTTAAAGATGGTCACAACAAAAGCAAAATGCATGGCCTGGATCCACATGTTTGTTATCAAGTAATCAAAACGGAGAATGGTTCAGGACATTTTGCTCATTGGTGTTGTAGGCATAATGATGATAACCTCATGCTTGAATGTGCTTTGTATGAGCAAGCAAAATGGATTTTTTATCTGTTATGTGTCATAAAAACCTTGGCATTTCTTTTTGGACCATTAGTTGTGAGTAAAATGTTTTGTCCTGCTGAGCTTGATGTCAAACCTTACGAAGTTGAGCTAGACACTCCCATCAATGGCACATTAACTGTAGATGATGCAAATAATAATGCTAATGTCAGTAATGGTTGCAAACAACAGCCACAAGCTGCTCCAAGGAAAATATACATTTTAATTACAAAGTTAGTGCTTATGGTTGACCACAGGTATCTTATGACAGCTACTGAGATCCCAATAGGATTTTTCCAATTTATATATCATGAAATATTTCGGTGTCGGATGAACAAATCAGAACCATTTCGATCATGCTTTAAATCAGAAATTTGCCCCAGTAAGTGTTGCAGTTCTGGGCAAAGTCAAGACAGTGAAAGTCAAGACAATCAAAGTCAAGACAATGACAATACACCTCCTACTGGCACAAATTGGGGACAACCCATGAAAGTCCTAGGAATGATATTAATGATCATATGTATACCGATGCCCTTGTACATTCGTCTGTTCATCTTTTATGGATTGGAGTTAGCTGAGTTGGAGAAACGTAACACAGCACTGAAAATACTCAATGTCTCCATGGAACCTCAAGACCTTTTCCGCCGATTTACGCCACATCATCCATTCTTGTTCGTTCTTTACAGCGTGATCATATTCTGTTCCATATGTCTCCAGCTGCTAAGACAAAAGCATAAATGGGAGTTTGATTCACATATGTTTAGTGTAATTAAAGAAATGAAAAATGTCAAAATATTTGAACGGTTACGTATGGGTTGCGCTTATCTAATTTTACCTTGCGAGATGTTGGGTATATGGGGAGTTTGTGTTACCCCAGTTTACTGGACAGCAATGATACTTATCACTCTGCCCATTATCATTTTATATTACATTCCAACAATCTATCTTGTAATTAGGTTCCTGCTACCAGAAACACAAAGAGACTTGCTCTGGTCATGGTTGAAAAAATGGAAGTTTGACTGGGGTTCAAAATCAAGGATGATTAAAAACTCTAAGGAAGCTTGTAAATCAAATCAGATTGAGCTGAGATTCAAATCTGAGCCATCCTGCATAGAAGGAATCATGTGTGTCCTGTTGCTGCTGAGTTCTTTCCTGCTTTTTGGTGAGGTTGTTGGATTTTATGTCGAGTGTTTGGTCTTTACCTTGATAGGTGCCATAGTGAACTTCAATACTGCTGGAAAGTACATGATGGTCCCTTTGACATTAATGTTGTTTTGTATTACAACTTTTCGCAACTTTAACAGATCCTATCAGAGGCTCAGCAAGAGTATTTTCGAACTTTTGAATGGCAAATTTGATGACAAAATCAAAAAAATTACAGACAAAGCGCATGAGAATCAGACAGATGTGGCATTGAGATACTGGAATGACAAAGAGATACACCAACTTGGTGTATCTGATATTTCCGGCAAATTTATGGAATTTCAGAACCACTTAATATGGAAGTGTAAAGGACTGGTCCTGTTTGTTGATGCTGATGATACCATTCGGATTCCTAAGAAATTGTTTCGCTCTGCTTGTGAAATTTCTCTACCTGGTTTCCCTGGAAAGGTTGTGGTTAATTTGTTGAAGTCACTCCGGGAAATTGTCTTGGTGATGCTGTTTCTGGCATTCATTTGGTGGGTGGTGACTATGTTTCACCATGTATACACCTTGAGTACAACCCAACAAATGTTGCTAACTCTCTCCGGCACCCTGCTACCTTTCATTATACAGGTCCTAGCACACGCAAAATCATCTAAGGAAGACCACTTTAACAATTACGCCTTTCAAGGATCTATGAATGAGGTTGTTATGAAAAAGACAGAAAAATTCCGTGTTTGTGGGTTTAAATATAGGCGACTCAGTCAGAATAGTGATATGACCTCAACTAGATTCAATGTTGCAATCAAAAAGGAGCCCCACAGTCCACAGAATACAGAGACATTTGCAAACATGAGCGAAAATGCCAGTAATTCCACAGCCCTATTAAAACAGAATCCCACAGAAACAAATGGACAACAGAATCTCACAGAAGCAAATTGTTACTACATGAGTCTGAAAATTTCGCAAGACAGTAGTAAGATAATTTCACAAGGTACTAATGTAAAATATGGAACCAATACAAACATTGATTTAGGTTTGACAGAAATTAGTATCACACAAGATGATTCAGAAGTTTGTTATGGAGAACCATTTCTGTCAAAATCGTATTATGCATTTTTTAATTATCTATAATGCTATTAATGATATTAATTTTCCTGCATGTATATTATTCAGATTTTTTTCATACAATTATGTTCTTTTGTCTTTAAAGTATTATTATTCCATGAACAATATGCAGATACATTTTTAATTTTTAATTGAAAAATGTATGTGATCTATATATTTTTGTGATTGTTACTTATTTATAATTGTTTGGTGTTTTAAATAAGACAAAATTTTCATGTGTAGCAATGTATCAATGTATATGAATGTTTATGAATTATTTTTTGGAACTAGTCATGTATTAATTTTATCTCTTTTGCTTGCTTTACAAAACTTAATGACTTTTTTTTTTTGCATTATTTCTATACATCTTTGTTATCCTATCCTTTGGCTATTGCTATGTTGTGATATTCAATTAATTTGATCAAATGCTGTTTGTCATTTGCTGTGCAAAATATTGTTTGTTGGCCAACAACTTGCATATGCATTTTTATGTACATATTTATTAATATTTTTGGAGTACCTTAGGTTTTGGGTGTTATACATTATTCCATATTTAAAGTAATAGCTATATTAACACCTTCATTGCAATATTGTCATTTAGATAGATCAGTGTAGATGCCAGACATTTTGTGATTTGGTGATACTTGTGAAACTATTTTTGGTATGTAATCACTTTACCATTTGAAGACATTTACAATGTTTTTATTGACAATCATGTACATAATGTATCATGAATATGTGTCATTGCATATGCTTTTTAAATTTGCAATATTTAGGATGGGTAACATATCAACAAGAGGGTTTTGCATGTGGCCCATAATAAAAAAAATATAGATTTTCATAAATTTTTTATATTTTTTTAATGTTTTTACTCAATTAGCTAAATAACAATTTTGCCTTATGTTTAAACTGAACAATAGCTAAGTTTTCATGCATTTCACTTGGTAATCTATTCCAAAGTACAGATCCCACGACGAATAGATGACTTTTTCATGATATCAGTTCTACAATATGATACGTTGGAATTCATAGTACAGCTATTTTATGTATGGACATTATTGTTCATTTATAAAATAATAATAATTATAATAATAATAATAACAACAAATAATCAAAAATTCAAAGACTACATAAAAGAGCAGCTCAAATAATTTGTGTAAATTTTAACATTCCTTTTGACAGAGGTATTGACCTTGTAAAGAAAATAAATTGGCATCATCAACATCACAAGCCAATACAATGGAATTAACTAAATGATCTGGAGCATATTCATGAATACAATTATACATTTTCGTTGAAAAAAAGTTATGAATTATTTGTGAAATAGTCTGCCAATTTAGTTGCTTTACTAGGTCAATACCACTGGTGTTAATAATGTCAAAATTTGCAAAAATAATTTAAGCTGCTCTTTTTGTGCTCTTTTAATTTTGTATGTATTTTGTGCCTGAACTTTTGGAGGTTTTAAAGTGTGCTATGGGTTTCAAACTGATGCATTTTGTTTGACCACTTGCTATTTTAAATTTACTTAGTCTGATCATTTGTTGTTCTCTCGATATAAAGGACTCCTATGAGAAACAGTTGTGCTGATTTGGTACCTTGCAAAATATCTTCAGTTAAAACAGTATCTTAAAATGAAAACAAATATTGTAACTAGTCGATTTCTCAGTTTATTTCTCTTTCTCAATGGAGGCAGCAGTTCCCAATAAATATTCAGGAAATTTCGAAAACCAGATTTTTGGATATTTTCTATTACTTCTATCTTTGATTCTATCAGGTACGAAAACAAAGCTTAACAAATATTATATTATAGAGCAAAAAATGCTAGCCAAGCAAGCATGGCCCTCATTTACTTCCGAGTTTGCCAAATGAGGCCGGAATATTATGGTACTGTAAATTGTAATAGAAAAGGAACAGATATTACACACACAATTGAGAAAATATCTAACTTCAAGTTATTTCTCTCCCAGAAGTATTATCCAGAAAGTTAATTTGATGGAAAATATGACCAAAAGACAGGTAGACAATTGTTTTAATTCTGCTATAATTGTAATACACATCAATGGTAGGTATATTGCATTTGAGCATCCAGGAAAATGATGGCACATGACCAGCTTTTTGTTTCTGAATTTCAAAGTATGTGTTTCAATCCTCCTCAGGCAAAAATAATTTCACATACTTCAACATTTGTATAAATCACATCTATTTCTTTCACCAAGTGGCCATTGGTGAGGCATGTGTATGCGCACATGTTGAAATGTTGTTCCTGAGTTGTGCACAAGATGTCAGCACAGTTGCTCGAGCAGCCACCTGGTGAATGAATTTTAACTAGTTGCCCCGGGCATGTCAAGTTCACTCCTTTGATGAGGACAGCAAACAATTTCCTTGCCGTTCTGAACTCAAACCGAAGGTGTGCATTGTTTGCAGGTAGGGCTTGGAATGTTGCTTCATCTCCATCTAACAAACTGGACAGCTGACGGTTTATGCTCCAAACACCAGGGGAGCCACACGTAACATCTCCTCTAGGTGTCAGGATGGTGATTTCTGGAACTGATTTAAATTATATTTACTAGCGTGCAATGCCAGTACTAAATACTGGGTGAGAGAGATATAAAAAATGCCTTACAAATAATTATCACCTGAACACCATATGCTAGGACTAATATATATATATCTTTAATCATACACAGAAGAGGTATACATTGAATTAGAACAAATCATAATTATTAATATTATGATTCATAATTCATAAGCTAACACAATGTATTACACGGGTGGGGTGTAAAATGTCAATACAACGTTCAAATGTATGCGATTTTAGTCTGGAATCACTGCAACTAGTTTAAACAGTTTATCCAATTACACCATTGGCAGGCCAATCCATAGTCTTTCTCAACTAGGGGAAAGACTGGGAGAAGATCAATGATTGGACAGAAAAAGTACTTCAGAGGGGACACTCATTAGAGAAGACACTACCCTGTAGCTTTTTCATGCAAAGCAGGTCAGTGGTTATTCTAACCTGCATGGCATTTCCCAATCCCATTTTCAGGGTCACTGTCAGTTATATGAGACAGGAAACCTAAACATTCTCAGAATTGTCTTATTAGGTTGCTTCCATTAAAACGGCCTGTCAAATTTAGTCAAGACAAAGCTAGACAACCTCTGCTATATGATACAACCTACCACTAAATGGAACTATCTAGCTATAGCTGGTTACTCAAAGCCAGATCTAAGAGTATATGCAGCACCATCAGGTGCAGAAGTTCAGCGTTGCGCGCATTTGCCATTTCATGTTGAAAAGATGCATTACTTTGCAAATACATATTTATGATATATTACATACATTTCTTGCTTAACCAAAGGTTTATTGTTTTTTCAGTGATGGTAGGTGTAAGCTAGGAGTAGACAGAAGCAGCTGTTTCTAGCCAGTTATATCTACAGCTAGGAATAGGTCGCTACAGCTCTCTGTAGAGTTCAACATATTTTATGGAGCTAACTGTAGCTTGAAGCTGACAGCATGTACACTGTGTTTCGTCACCAAGCCAAACAACGTAATTATGGTCATTCTTTACTAGTTTACCTAGTTAAACAAAATGATTGGTTAAACCATGTAGCAAATAGGCTGAGTATAGACTTTAAAAATCTTCTCTTAAAAATGCAAGAGAAATGGATTCATATTTTTTTAGTTTAAGCAACAAGAATTGCATAAACTTAGCAAAACATGTACATTAGGTCACTGGGCTGTGAGGTGACAACACATATTGTGTATGCCTAGTAATGCATGTGCCTGGGTCTTACTTATTTCACAGAAAGTGCAATGTATGCCTAGAAATGCCTGGGTATTATGTATTTCACACAGTGTGCAATGTATGCCTAGTAATGCATGTGTCTGGGTCTTACTTATTTCACACTGAAGCACATCACCTGACCATGCTCCATCTGATCGGCATGTGCGAGTTGCTGGTCCGCTCAAAATACGCCAGTCGCCGTTCAAACATCCGTAAGTAACTATGGAATTCAGCATGAAACTTGCAGCAATAGTGGCTGGAGATCGAATAGTATTTACTGCAAAACCTGGTTCTCTACACGCTGAAATGGAAATAACTTACAGTAAAGGTATTAATAGATTAATAGAGTCTAATCATGCTAATAGGGTGTGGTCAGTTCACAACTAACCAATGTGCTTTGTATGAGCAAGCAATATTGGTTTTCTATCTGTTAAGTGTCGTAAAAACCTTGGCATTTCTTTTTGGACCATTAGTTGTGAGTTATATGTTGTTCCCTAGTGAGCTTGATGTCAAACCTTATGAAGTTGAGCTAGACACTGCCATCAATGGCACATTAACTGTAGATGATGCAAATAATAATGCTAATGTCAGTAATGGTTGCAATCAAATTAAACAACAGCCACAAGCTGCTCCAAGGAAAATATACATTTTAATTACAAAGTTAGTGCTTATGGTTGACCACAGGTATCTTATGACAGCTACTAAGATCCCAATAGGAATTTTCAGATTTATATATCAACAATGGCACAATACATGACGTCACCAATACACAGTAGATGATGTCATCAATAATTCATACATTGATTTACCAGCCCTATGTCATAATTACACTTCATGATTTTGCAAATTTACTATAGGATATTCATGAAAGTATTTAGGGCAATTTTTGTATATCTCTGTCATGGCACTAAATTAGATTAGATAGAAATGATTAGGCTATGCAAATTGAATCTGATGTTTATGTGTCTGAGCAGTTGATAATGCACCTACACAATTACTAGAACAAATTCTGCACCAGCAACCAACTTGGGGTTTTAGAGGCTAAATATGAATTGGTAAGGCTTGGAGTCCACACCATTTCTTACTTTAGATAAGATAAGATAAGATAAAACTTTATTTATAGTCGGTGGTGTAAAGCAAACAGTAGAACATAAGCTATAAAACTATAAAACAAAATTAATATATATATATACACATGGCCAATTGTGCCACATGCGCTTTCCATGCATTGGTGTCCACACCATTTCTTACTTTAGATAAGATAAGATAAGATAAAACTTTATTTATAGTCGGTGGTGTAAAGCAAACAGTAGAACATAAGCTATAAAACTATAAAACAAAATTAATATATATATATACACATGGCCAATTGTGCCACATGCGTTTTCCATGCATTGGATAAATGCATGGAAAATGCATGGTTTTAGCCTCATTATAATTAGCTAAAAACCTTGTGTTTTCCATGCGTTTATCCTTCTCATGGAAAACGCATATGGCACATTTGGCCATGTACAGATGATTAGAATGAGATTATGACTTCCCCAGCATAGTATTGTCTTACCTTTATAGCAATGGTCTAAATAAGTGACTGTGCTAAGATTACTTTCATGAACAAGGGCACTCTGCAGGTAACAAGCGCCACCTGTAGGTTTATATTCAAGTGAATTGCACCATGTTCTCGAGTGACATAGCCCCTGGCATTTTTCCATGGTGTCAATTGAGGTAACAGTCTGTGAGGAGGAATAAGAAAACAAAATCACAAGAAATTCCACAATGTTCAGATTACCTTTTCTATAATTATATAAAAAACTATTTGAAAGCACCAAATTTAAACAAAATCCTTATTCTTCCCAATTATACATTAGATTAAGATATAAGTTGTGAAAATGTGAAGGGGTGGGCAATCCTCATTTTCCATTATAATATTAATTGAATCAATAAGAAAGTGTGAAGAAGTGGGTGGAAATGTCCCCTACCCCCCTCCCCCCACCCCTGAAATAAGGCACATCTTTATTTAGGTAGGGGAGAGACAATGAGACACCCATTACTAAAATTTAAAATAAAAGGGCATAACTGGCTTCCCACCTTGGATGTATGTTATATAGTTGCGCATACTTTCCAACAGTTCCAGGTTCCTACCTTGTGAGATTAGAGTAATTCAACAAAAATGTCAATGCAAGTCATTTGTCTCATTATTCCCCACTGGTGGGGTACTGTGAGACAGGCTAAGGGGTAGAGTGAGACATGGCTTGATATTACAACAAAAACGCAACTTGTCTCCGAATACCCTTATGTTAGGAAAGCAAGCTCCTTTTATTGTTCTTTGCTACTGGTCTGAAACCAATCATTTTTGTTAGCAGTCAGAGGAAGATGTAATGATGAGATAGTATGCCCTAAATCCTCACAATGTTGTGCATATAACCCATAGCTGGGGTGTTTCACTTGGCCCAGCATAGATACTGGGTACAAGCTAAAACCAATTCAACATATCATTCAACCGACATCCAGCGGTCTTTTCCTCTATGAAGAGTTACATTTAAATACTATATTTTGTGTGGGTCAATAAACATATTTTTATTACTTTACCTGGTGTAAGACCTGAGAAGTGAAATTTGCAGCACCTTATGCTTTTAATTCTTGCCAGTAATGGAACATTCAAAATATTTGTTAGATTAATAATCAGCTGTTTTGGGAAAATTACTCATTCTGTGTTGTTGCTAAATGAAAGCCATGACTGCAGAGAGAAAAAATAGTATTTAAGACACTTACTTCAATGTTATTTCCCAATATGGTTTTCTGACTGAAGCATTCAAACATTGAAGCTGAAATAAATATAAATAGTGGATGGTGAGTAGGCCAATATGCAGTTTTACTGGCCAAAGCTAATGATATTGTCACTAGCTGCATATTGGTCGGCTCTCCATCAACCATTTGTTATATTCTAAGTTAAATTAATTGGTTAATTCTATTTTCAATTTGCTAGTTTCACTTTCACTTTAACATGACCAATATTGCCTAACAATATCAAAATATATTGGTCCTGTCATGGGATGCCCTCTGTGCATGCTGATTTGCTTTTACAATTGAGGTGTAAAATATAATTTAAATATGAAGTCAACATCTCTGAAACAATTCCTATATTCAGCCATCACGTTCCTTACAGTCTTGAAAAAATTGCAATATTTTGCTGACATGTCCTGAGACAAATCCATTCTTGATACACAGGCGTTTGCCATCATGACAGCCCTTAGTAAGTTAGTATACTGTAAGACCAAGGCTACTGACTTTGTCAAGAACAGCTTTTACTGCCCCTGCGTAACTGCCTTCAATGATGGGGCTAGTTTCAGTCAATAATATCATATTACACATCAATATATTATACACAAAATAATTTTCCTTCTTATTCTAAATGATAACTTCCATTAGTTATGGGTATTTACCACTTATATACAAGGAATTCCTTGCCTGTACGCTGGAAAATGTTCAATTCTCATCTCTAATGCCAGCTAATTTGCATATTTCACCATCTACACACATGATGGTGCTTCATGATTGGCCAATATCTCCCAAGCACAGTCTGCTGTCAGCTTTAAGCCAATTAAGTGACCTAACTGAGTAATCTTTGTTTAAGAAGCAAACAAAACAAATTGATATGCAATTTCACTGTTAGACATTCAATGCCATAAGCCAGCCTATATGCTATTAAGCTAATTTGTTTGTATTTAAGTCTAACTGGTAAACTAGCAAAATAATTGCCATCAAGCTCAGGGCATTTCCTAATGTATTCAGCTACATTCTGATTGGCAGTTGCAAATGACATAGTGGGCTCTTGAGATGAGATGCCAATTGAGGCAGTCAGTAGCCTTGGTATTAGTTAAAGTATAAGTGTTTCATCCCTGAGCAATGTCATATATGTCGGCAAACGCCTGTGCTTGATACCAAGCCAATATACAGTCTTGACACTCGGATGGTTAATATTCATTCGTTATGAATGAAAACAGGCACAGAACAAGGCACAGAACAAGCAACATCAACTGTTCACACGACAGTCTCCATATATTCAATCAAACTGTCATAGCAGAATAAGGTAACACGAAAATTGTCAAACTACAAATGTTTATCACAGAGAAAATTTTCAACAGCAATTTTCAATGCAAGACAGCAAAAATACTGAGAAATACAGAGTTTTCAGTTAAAGTAACGGGCCTGGCCCGTTGCTAAGGACGCCATATGGCTGGCAACTATATGTTAGTACAACTTTTGACAGTACTAATAAGTGAATTGAAGGAGTCAGTGACCTCTCGAATTGACCAGGTACTAGAAAAAATTGAAAAACACCAAGAAGAAAATAAAAAACTACATGACACCATACAAACATTATCCACTGAAGTGGATAAACACACAAAACAATTGACAGAACTGAGAAGCCAAATAACACTGACAAAATCACCTCCACATTTACAGGTTCCAGTTGTCAACAATCAATCTCTTACCTCGCCAAATAACGTCATGCTAAGTGACAGAGGGACCAGACGAAATAACCTGATCATCACAGGAATTGAATTAGGGTCAGAAGACCCAAAAACATTTCTTCTAGGGTTTATTGCAGCACGTTTTTCTACTTGTTCTGATGGCATTTTAGCTGTGCAGAAAATTAGGTCACCAAATGAGCCATCAACCAGCAGAGGTCAGGATGCACCAACACTGCCTACAGCAGCGCCACCACGATACCTGATTACAATGAAATCATGCTGGGAAGCTCAACTCATATACAGTCAAAGATTGCAAGTATTAAAAAACGAACAAATATACATATCTGAAGACCTAACACCTGCTGAATCAAGGCTTTTTTACAAAGCCCGACAACTCAAAAAAGCCAACATCATCCACTCAACATGGACCAAAGAGGGACAAATTTTATTTAGGAAAACTTATACCCAGGATCCAGAGGAGCTAAAAGAAGGCAACCCACTTCTTTTAACAAACACAAACATCAATATAGACACAACAACATCACAAACACAACCAATACATGCCCCCATTCTTTCAAAGCTGAAAAAAAACACAGAACAAACAGAGTGCGGCTTCAAACAGATTGAAAAATGCATTAAAAAATTGCCCATCACAACACCACAACAGACTCAAGAGCCACAAGCATCAACAAGTGATTCCACTGTCAATGTCAGATTGAACAGGGTTATGATGGAAGAGAATATAACAAAGAGGATCACCAGACAGAAACTACAAGAACTTCAAAATGAGGAACAAAACTAATTTAAATAATAACTCATTGACAAACAATAACACACATATCACACTAAATGAAGATGTATCACTAGTTTAATTGCTAGAAGATAATGACATTAATTTTGATAATGAAACTGAAAATGAACCTTGACTTTTTTCAAAATTCACCATATTATCACACTCATGAATTTTGCCGTTTATTAGATTCTAAGCGAGACGCTTTCATCATTTTAAGTCTCAACTGCCAATCTTTACATGCCAAATTTGAATATTTAAGAACATACCTGGAAACTATAATAATTACAAAATTGGTGCAGTATGTTTGCAGGAAACGTGGCTCACAGCGAATAGTGATCTTTCTTTATTACAACTTGACGGATACAACTTGATTTCTGTGGGTAAGTCTTGCAGTGCACATGGAGGAGTGGCAATTTACTTGCATGAAAATTTTAATTTTAAAATAATAGATCATGGTATGAGCTCTGATATATGGGATGGTCAAATTATTGAAATTTTTGAAGAAAGTGCTATTGTAACCAACAATAAGAAAATATTTATTTGTAATGTATATCGTCCCCCGATACAAACTACTGAAAATATCATGACCTTCAAATCTGACATGATTAGTCTCTTTCAGAAATTCAGAAACCAAAACAACGTCATTTTTACAGGAGATTTCAACATCAACTAGTGAAAGTATAAAGAAAATAACTCGGTCAATGACTTCCTGGAGTGTATTATTTCACATGGATATGTACCTAAAATTACACTACCAACTTGATTAACACAGAAAACAGGCACACTAATAGATAATTTTTTTGTCAAAATTTCAAATGACCTAACTGCAGTAAAAACTGGAATATTGATCAATAACATATCAGACCATCTTCCTTACGTTATATGTTTAGAAAATTTCCACAAAATTAAAAAAAACACCAGATATGTGAAAATATTTCCCAATTACAATATTGCCTTATCAAATTTTCAAGAAGAATTACAAAGTACAGAAATCACTGCCAAACTAAATGAAATATGCCTTGACAACAAAAACGTAAATGGCTGTTATAATGAATTTAACAATCTTTTAGTTACACTTACAAATGAACATTTCAAAGCAAAAACAGTTAAATACAATAAATACAAACATAAAAAATGCAAATGGATGACAAATGGCATTCTCAAATCTATCCGGTATAGAGATAAATTATATGCCAAACTTAAATCTACAAGTATAAATGATAATCAATACTTAGGATATCTCACTAACTTCAAAACCTATAACAGGATATTAAAAAATACTCTCTGTCAAGCCAAGATTCTTTACTTCCAGAATCAATTTCAAAGATTTAAATCTGATATGAGGAACACCTGGTCAACAATAAATGAAATCTTAAATAAGAATAAAGTGAAACAAATTTTCCTAGTTATTTCATACATAGTGGCAAACGTCTTGATAACCCTCAAGTTATTGCAGATGAATTTAACAAATACTTTACAGATGTAGGTCCGACACTTGCTTCTAAAATAGATTTCCCCAAAAATATATGCTATGAAGATTATTTGCAGAATCCTGTTCAAGATCATTTTAAATTTAGATCAGTTACCATTGAAACTGTTATTAAAACAATAGAAAGCCTAAAACCTAAAGCCAGCAAAGGTGCAGACAACATAAGCAATAAAATACTTAAATACATAAAATATGAAATTGCTAGTATATTATCAAAATTTTTGAATATGATATTTGAACAGGGTATCTTTCCAGATATACTAAAGATAGCAAAGGTAATACCCATTCACAAAAAGAATGACAATCATTGCTTTGAAAATTATCGTCCAATTTCTATTTTGCCTATTGTGTCGAAGGTCTTTGAGAGAATAATACATGACCAAATCTATCAATACTTTACTACTTCAAAATCATTTTATACCAGCCAATATGGATTTTGTACCTTACACTCAACAGAATTTGCAACTCTTGAACTGCTGGATAGAATTATTTTAGATATGGATAAAAACAAACAGCCTATACATATATACATGGATCTTTCAAAGGCTTTTGACACATTAGATCATACCATATTGTTAAAAAAACTAAAACACTATGGCATTAGAGACAAATCCCTAGATCTACTAACAAGCTATTTAAATAACAGGATTCAATATGTAAATTATGGCGATATCTCTTCTAATCATTCGATAATTAAATGCGGCGTACCACAGGGCTCCATACTTGGGCCCTTGCTTTTCATTATCTATGTAAACGACATAGTTAACTCAAAAATTTAAACCTTTACTATATGCAGATGACACTACACTTTTCACAAATATAAATTCGGACTTTACAAACGATCCTGAAATATTGAATAATGAATTACAATCAATATCTGACTGGTTAAAAGTAAACAAAACTCTCTTTAAATGTACAAAAAACAAAAGCAATACTATTCCATACATCACAAAAGAAAATACAGCATCCAGAATTATTCATAAATGGCATAAAGATAGAATTTGTTGATAGATTTAACTTTTTGGGTTTAGTTATAGATAAACATTTGAAATGGACTCATCACATTGCAGCTATATCCAAGAAAAAATCTAGAACCCTGGGAATCATGACAGAGATAAAACAACAACTTCCTTTGAACGCACTTCTTAATATATACAATGCCTTAATACTTCCCCATCTGAATTATGGATTAATGATATGGGGCTGGAAATCTAAGAAACTAACATCTCTCCAGAAAAGAGCCATGCATATAATCACAAATAGCCATTACAGAGCCCATACCACTGAGCTTTTTCGAAAATTAAATATGTTAAAGATTAAAGATCTATGTGCACTGCAGGACTATACATTTTGCTTTAAATTTGAAAACTCATTGCTACCTCATTACTTCACCAATGAAATGAAAAAAAATCTAGAAAATAAAACCCACAGATATGTAACTAGACATATCAACAATATAAAGCTACCCGCTGTGAGACATGAATTTGCCAGACACAGTATATCCTATACCTGTCCTAAAACGTTAAACAATATGCCAAGTATTTTTAAAGAAAAAATAAACACACATAGCTTCCACGGTTTTAAATTATATGTGAAAAAGAAGACAGTTGAGGCTTATATTGATGATTGCAATATTCCAAATTGTTACTCAAGCCAATTTAATAGGCCTACAAATCAAAATTACTTGTCATAATCTTCTACTCTTACGCAAATTTCCTTTTATTACATTAAATTTGTAACTGTATACTCTTCCCTAAAGCGGCATGTCATTAAGCCTTTGGGAAGAGTAGCTTTATTTAATAAACAATTCAATAAACAATTCAATAAACAATTCAATAAACAATATGTTCCTAACAGAATATCCAGCTAGCAGAACATCGTGACACATTTCTATTACTCAGCCAAGAGTCCCAACTCCAGGCCAACAGTTAGCTGACAATCCGGCCGGTATATATACTCAGACAACAGTCATATATTCATAATCAGATTATTTGGCAAATATATATTAAGCTAAAAGTCCAAACACAGATCCAATATTAGCCAGTCCCCAATAGCGTACCCAGATCAGCTCAATAATGTTACTTGGGAGTCAGCAATGCCACAGAATAAATCATTTTTTGGTAATGTTTATTTTGATTGATTGATTGATGTTTCAAAGGTATAGATAGTTAAATAGATAGGTAGATAGTTAGACTGATATTGATAAATAGATATATAGGTAGATAGATAGATAGATAGATAGATAGATAGATAGATAGATAGATAGACAGATAGATAGACAGACAGACAGACAGACAGATAGACAGCTAGACAGACAGACAGACAGCGTGACAGACAGACAGACAGACAGACAGACAGATAGATAGATAGATAGATAGATAGA
The DNA here is from genome assembly GCA_932294295.1 of Alitta virens. NCBI lineage: Eukaryota > Metazoa > Annelida > Polychaeta > Phyllodocida > Nereididae > Alitta > Alitta virens. Next base: position 6,750,017 of record OW028585.1, on the reverse strand, counting down.
TAGATAGTAGAGACATGCCCGGGGCGGGCGGGCGCGGGTACGCGCGGGCTGCTGGTGTTAGGCGTTAGTTGCAGGCGCGGGGCGGGAGTGGGCTTCTTTATAATGCTGCAGGCTTTGCCGGGAGTTGGCGCGGGCAGTGACTTGCGGGCTTGCACTACAAAATGCCTGCAAGAGATTCAATTAAGACACCTCTTCATTAAAGCCAGTAAAAAAAATAGAACTTTCTTCATTTTCTTCATATGAAATACATGAAATTACATCACAGTCAAGATTCCTTTGGAACTAGTCAAACATAACTTATTGAATAATATTTAGTTTCATTGAAGTCAGAACAGAGGGGGATTTAGGACCACATGCTGGTTATCCCATGTGCTTTGATAATAACCCTTTATTCACTGGAGCATGAACTTGTCTTCATGGGTTGATACTGAACATTGCTTAGCTTTGTTGTATATATATCTCCATGGATTTATATGAAAGACACCATTTGTTAATGTAAATGCTAGCCCAGATAGTCATTTTTATTTGAGGGAATATTAATAACTTGGGTTAAGTTTCTAAGCATCATTCAGTCCCAAGCTGAAGTTCCTGTCAGCAGCATGGGTAAGACTAATAATCAAGTGACAAATTCACTGATTACTGGAGTGTTAAAATTAGGCAGCCTCTACAATGCCAAGTCTGATGTCTGGCAAAAATTTGGTATTGTAATTGCTGAGAATGGAAAGGATCTGCCGTATGCTGGTTGCAAGTCATGCCATCATGTTGTGTCATATATTGGAAGACAGAGTGGTACTAATTCCATGAAACGTCACAAATGCAAAGTTGGTGTCAATCAATCATCAATTATTACAGCATTGTCTCCCCAGAGACCTGGAAGTCAATTTGCCAAAGTAAGCCAGAAAGATAAGGACAAATTAACTAAATCATGTGCTGGAGCTGCATGTGAGGACCTCTGTCCGTTTGAAAATGTTTCTGGAAAGGGACACTTAAAAGTGATCCAGGGAGTACTTAATGTGCAGTGCAAATATTCACGACAATTAGATGCCACAGAAATCATGCCTCTTAAAAATGTTGCCAAGTAAGACTCTTCAAACATATTTTGTATTATATTGCTGTAATGTGTTGGATAAGTTAATTAAACAACCCTTAAACTGTTTTGTGATTCATGGTGTGATAATAATAAATTAATATTTAAAAAATGATCGTGAGTGTGGGCACTAGCGGGCTCAGATCTTGTGGGCACAAATGCCCGCGGGTATATGTCTGCAGGCGCGGGGCGGGCGCGGACATGGAGGATGCATTTGCGGGGCGGGAGTGGGCAGAATTTTGATGCCGCGCAGGTCTCTAATAGATAGATAGATAGATAGATAGATAGATAGACATATAGATATATAAACAGAGAGATAGATAGATAGAGAGTAAGAGATATTGAGCACTTACCAAGGGCACATGCAGTGAATCCAGAAAAAGGTATGTAGTCTGCAGATGAGGGAACAAAATCTTGGAGGTCGCATTTGCTGTTAGTAGCCCAATAGTCGATGGAAAAGCACCAATTTCGCTTGTCACATTCCTTGAGACAATCGCTAACAGAGGCCATGGGTGTGACTGACTGTAATACATTAAAAAAATCTGACTCGTGAAGTATTAGTCAACTAGATAATATTCAAGTACAAAGAATATTGCACATGATTTTCTTTGCATGTACATTGTAATAGAGTTGTATAAAGAATTTGACTAGTTCTTTGATTTAGAGAGTGATGCAAGTTATCTGATCTCAAGCATAATGCATATATGGGTATTCGTCTAAACTTCATATTTACCTCTCTGTCTCTACTGGACACTACCATTCCTGTTTGGCATGTATAGTACCCAACTGAAAGGAGGGAAAAAAGGACATTGTAATTTGTCACAAAGCGATAAAGTTTGCTAGAAATCATCGTCCCGAGTATCGAATACAACTACATCGTGGAATAAGTGGCACAACAGCCGAAAAAAGTTGCTTATTCCGTCAGCATTCACACCGAAGGACCAAATAATAGAGCACATTTGTTGGTGGCAAATGTATTCGATACTGGGGCCCTAATTTAACAGAGGGCCAAATAGTTGTTGAAGTTAAACAGCGTTATCATACAGTTAGTTTCCTTAAATATGATAGCAACCTATTCTTCTTCTACCGTATAGTCGGCTTAAACTACCTTCACTGAAAAAATTTAAAAAATGGCAAAACAAAATTCAACAAATATATAAAATATGTCATAAATATGTATGTGCAATTGACTTGCATCTTCTCAACAAAATGTTACAAATATGCAAAACACTCAACTTATGCACCACATTGTGCTGCATGTTCTTTTAGATCCGGCTTTGAGTAGCCAGCTATAGCCAGACAGTTTCGCTTAGTGGAAAGTTGCATCGTATAGCAAAAGTTGTCTAGCTTTGTTCGGGTTAATATCTGGCAGGCTCTTTTTAATGTAACTAACTGTACATACCAAGTGCTCCATTTCCGACAGCAAACATCATCACCAAGTGAAAAACAAGATGACAAAGCTTCATTATGATCTGTTAGTGATGCTGATGACATGAATGTATTTCTCATACTGAATAGTTACATCGAACATATTTACACAATGGTCTTGTCACAATTTCATTTGGCTAATATGGTTGGTAATAAAGTTGGTGAAGTTCTGAATATTTCATTACTTGCCATTGATGAATCGACATGGTAATTTGGAAGACAATGGAATGCTAATACATGTTTTTCTGTCAGGAACAACTTTGAGGATTCTATTACAGCCAATTTGGAAACAAAACTTCAAATGACGTCATGTAAATCCCAGACTGCTATTGGGTGACTGCCATACCCAGTCCTGGATCCATATGACATCCTCTGGAGTTCATTATTTTACCATGGCTACAAAGCATATTGATTGCAAGTGTTTGTGAAATGAGACATTAGAGTATCCTTATACTAGATTATTTATGAGAAATTTATACTTAATTTTTGTAGTCATAGATTGGATTCAACAGCAGATATAGCTATGAAAGTAACAAAGATTAATTGAGTTTTATTTCCAAGCACCATTATACTACATGTATTAGTTGCATTACAGTTGATACAATTAAATGAAATTATATCAAATAAATATTCAATTATAAAACGGTTAAAAAAATGACATAAAACTGACTAACATAAAAACATGGCTAGCTGCAGCACTATTACATATAGCTGGTAAAACAAGCAATTATGTAGTACTAAAAACTATTATTAGCACAATAAAACATTATGTATGTTCCTGCATTTCCTGCAGAACACTGTGTGCATGTATATTGTTGTTGAAATAAAGTATTATAACCCTTACCCATTCAATGGCTCTTTGATAATACTAAAACAGTGAGATAACAATAAAAAATGTAATACATATAAAATGATACTTCTAAAACATATCAGCACCTTTCAATATCAATGTTTCAAGGCAACTGGGTTGTTATACATTTACCCCCAATGGGTGGGGTATTTTACTTGCCTCAGCATAGAAACGGAGTACAAGGCACCTCCATTTAATGTTTTAAAGCTACCAGATTTATATGCATTGCATGACTTGAAGTTATGTTTTTAATTAATTAATGATCTGCTTCCTCATTATTTTCAATCTTTTTCCTTTCTTTGGGAGAATGTCTCCCACAAATGCACAACAAGACAATGCCCGAATCTTCGTACACCCATTGCATTGCAAATAGACTACCCAACATTTTTCAAAAAAATAAACGAAATTTCAAAAGATAAAATAACAACCCATAGTTTAGATGACTTCCAAAATTCTTGCAATGAAGTTTGCCTTATCAAAAATTGCTTTATCTGTGATCAAAATTGCTCCTCTAAAAAGTCCTTGCCAAATGTCACTAATTTGTCACGATATGCATGTATTTCAAAATTGTATGCGCATATCATTCCATCATCTAAATTTCCAAAAAAATGTCGAAATTACAAGGTGGTCCCTCAGAAGCGACATTTAATTGTCTTAGAGGGGTCTCCTTGCCTCTTTTTGTAACTGACTTTCCTCATGGGGCTAATAAATCATTTGTCATTGTCATTGTCCAATTCAGTGTCTCATGCGATCGACATTATAAATCAGTTTTATTGTTGATTTTCGAATGAACTTGATTTACCGAGATAATTATTTGAACCTCGACAATCGTTTAATTTGTTCCGTTGTTATTTAAATCTGGATTGTCACTCAATATGACAGTGGTCAAAAGATTGAACCACATTAGGGCATTGCTGGGTTCACTATATCTCTATAAAATTACTGAAGTTCCCCTAGCATTTAATTTTTTATGCCATCAGAAATTGCCAATTTGGTTAAAAGATGATGTCATCGACTTGTTAGTTAATTCAGATGATGTCATGTGAACCTAGATCTCCCATTGGCCAAGGCAGTCCCTGAATCAATGAGAGTCCTGGATTTACATGACGTCATCTGGAGTTTAGCTTCCAAGTCTCTGAGATTCGTTTCCAAGTCATCGAATTTGGCTGTAACGCTGCACTTCCTCGTCTCAGCCACTTTCATAGCTTGTCTTACAACTAGGACCAACCCCTTCGATCAGCTTTGAGTGGTTCTGTATTAGTTCAGCACTGGCAGTAATCAGCCTAATAAAAGCTCACTTTGGCATGCTGTATTAGTTTCTGCACAGCAATAACACTTATTAACGTACTTGGTACAAAATAATCAATTCTAATGAAAAACTCACACTCACAGAGCCCTGCAGTTTTTCCTGTCTTTTAAGTGTTAGCGAAGTCCAAAATAGCTTTCTGATATACAATTACTTCATATATTTAATGCACCTTTTAACTTCATATGCATCATATTCTTCACTGCAATTTATTTTCGTAAACCATTTGTAAACCAATTAAATCTATTTTAATTTTTTTAATTACTTCTGACCTATTCCATAGGGACAAACGTATCATATCAATGCTAGTATTTTGTGTAAAAACATTTGAAGACTTCATTGCCACCGGTTTTGATAAGTACTTTGGACCAATTTATGGATCTCAGAGCTTTACAAAAGCCAATAACGTTAGTCTGGGAAAAAAATCTAGTTTTGCTTTCAGTGTTATGTTTTATTATTTTTCCTAATGTCACTAACAGAGTCCAACATTAAAGGTGCACTGTCTGTCAAATTTGCACATAAACATAATGATATGAACCAATACTGCCTTCTTGTTTCATGATATATTTTACCAAACCATGCCCGTTTTTCGTCAACAATTTAGTTTTAATTTACAATAAATAATATTAATATTAGTTTTTCATGCCATCAAAAACTCAATATGTAAACAAACCCAGTGATGATGATGTCATTTCAATTGTGTTTTCAATGTTTTGGTCTGGATTTTCTCTCAATGTATAATTTATATTTTAGTAATTAATGTCTGATAAAATCATTACATATGTAGTGTCAATGGCCATATTACCCATAATATATTATTACCTATAGTTAATGTGCAAAAAACTTTTTTTTAAAGTAATGCAGCAGAAGTTATGCAGCATCCGCTTTAATTATAGGGGGAGCCACATGTACACTTGAATGACTTGAATTGTTTAGTTAAAAATTAAATGCACATAGTCAATCTAACATTAAATCTGCATTGGTTTAGAGTTCAATACAAAGTTCAGTTTTATATATTCTAGTCCTGCATTTAATACCATTCTTTTTTTGCACAGAAAGACTCAAAAGTTAATTTGGAAACTCACCCTGCTTCGATTCAAACCAGTAACTAAGGTGCTATGTTTATTTAAATCCTACTGGCAGCTTGCTTGTGTCTCTTTTTCGCCACTTGATCACTTGAGTGGAGTTGCTGAATTACCATGGCTGTTTCGAAGCCTTTGTATGAAAGACTTATTAAATTGTTTATAAGTGCTTGTTTATCATTTAACAAAAAGTACTCATACCAGTACTTGAGTACATCTGAAAGTACTTGTACTCAAGTACATTGAGAAAGGCTGTATTGTACTTGTACTTGTACTTGCAGAATGGGTTGGTACTCGTACTTGTACTCGAGTACATTCACCTGTACTTGTGCCCAGCCCCAGTTTTTGTATTTTATTGCTATGAATTTAGTTGTTATGTATTTTATTTGTATGTAAAGTATTGTTATGTATCTTATTGTTATGTATTTTGTTGTCATTTATTTTATTGCTATGTATTTTATTGTTATGTGTTTTATTTCTTTGTGTTTTATTGTTTTGTGTTTATTTTTTTGTGTTTTATTGTTATGCATCTTATTGTTATGCATCTTATTGTTATGTATTTTTTTGTTAGGTATTTCGTTGTTTTGTATTTTATTGTTATGTATTATATTGTTGTGTATGTTGTTGTTATGTATTTTATTGTTATGTATTTTATTATGTATTTTGTTGTTATGTATTTTATTGTCATGTATTCGATTGTTATGTATTTGTTATGTGTTTTATTTGTATGTGTTTTGTTGTTATGTATTGTATTTGTATGTATCTTATTGTTATGTATTTTGTTGTTATGTATCTTATTGTTAGGTATTTTGTTGTTATGTAGTATATTATTACCAGCGGCAGAAATAACCACATAAATCAAGAGATGATATACCAAATCTTGGGAGTACACTCTATGTTACACATTTGCCTCAGAGGTGGGACATTTTTGCCTCAGCATTGTGGAAAATATCAGGCACTCTCAATATAACATGATGATGCTGAAAATAAACTGCAAAGGCTTTGACGCTGTTTTAGGTCTATAAGATTAGATTGCTAAATTTAGCTAAAAGTAGATTTGGAACAGACACGACCAGTGTTTTATATGTGTATATAATTTATTTGTGCATACAATAGATAGGTAAATTGAAAAGATCATAATCATGCAAATTCAAATTAATATATTTACAAAGTCATTCTTATTCAAGGGCTTCAGCTTTGGTGAATTATGATATAAAAATTACAGTACAATTAGGCGAGTTCCTTATATTAGCTCCATGATTTTCGTGTTTATTCTTCTTCTCTGCTTATGTGTACCTTGAATCAAGATCAAGGATTGAACATGCAATAGAATCGCGAACAGTTCACAGCAGATCCCAGAAAGGGGCTCCACAGTGTCATATTTACAGCAAAGAAGAATACCAAGAAGCACCACTCCCTATACTTCACATTGTAAATGCTGCGCCTACATCCCCCAGAATTCCCAGTGCGCCGGTTTTTATGGGGGTAGTAGGCGCAAACTTCGACGCCGCCCAGTGGATAATAAAGTTTATTCAGAAACGTTCTCACAAGTATGTAGTTTTGTCAATTTCACATTTATAGTATGTTAATATATAATTTTCACATAATCTTAGTGTTGTAATGACCGATTTGGAGCAATATATTTACCAATTTACGTCAACACAGTTTGAGCTCTTTTGTTTCAACATTGAAGATCTTAACGCTACGATGACGTCACAATCTGCCAGTACGATGTCATTCAATTGAGGCAATTGTTCTGTTCGTGATGTCATCTGCTCAGTTAACAATGCACCTCCTTCCCCCAGCAAGCCAAGGAGGACAAATTAATTGCAGCTGTTGCAATTTTCATTGAAAATAAACCTCACAGACCATGGTTTTGTTGCTGTAAAATATATCCACTGCTGTCATGGCCTCTCCTGGGTCAAAACAAAGATACTTGCAATTTGAATGCCTCTTTTGCTTCTTCGGCGCACACCAGGTAGCAGCGCAATCTTTGTTGCAGCCCCCTGGTGGACCACTTCCAACCTTAGTGACAGATATGCCATCTCGTGGACTGCACTTGATTTTTCTGCCAATTATTTGGATCCAAGCAATTCTACTTGGTTGTCGCAGTTCTAGGCGAATTTGTGTCATGTTTTCTGGCAGATTGTTACAGGTTTTCTCATCATTATCATACAAGAAACTCAGAGAGGGGTTCACTTCAAAGTCAGTGGTGGAACCACATGTTGCTGAAACGTCTCCTTTTGGTGTCAGGGCCGTCACATCTAAAACGAAGTTGGATTAAGATATTTTCAGACATGTTTCGTGAGATAGTTAGTTTGTTGTATTATAATATATAACAATTTGTTAACCAGTAAGTTAAGTCATGTGCATCTCTTTGTTCTCATCTGTGGCAGGTATGGGATAGCTAGACAGGCATAACTAAAGTGTACATTGCACAGTGTGATTAGGGCTTTATGTCCTGTATTTCTGCACAAGTTGGGCTTATTAGGACAGGCACAGACCATGGCAATGAGACAAAGGATACAACAGCCATCCAACTTAGGCTCGACCGGGAATCGAACCCGGGACCCAGCGGTTGGAAGCCCAGAGCGCTACCTCTGAACTAGGCCCCCCGCCCAGTGTACATTGCACAGACCTGGTGTTGGCCATTGGGGGTTGAGGTCTTCACACAATGCACCCTTGCATCCAATAACTTAAACATATTTAGACATGAATAAGCAAACAATATCAAGACTCCCTGGCATGTTATAGAGCATTCAATCAAACTGTCTACGTATCACACATGAGATTCATGGAAGTTTGGATGTGATGTCATGTTGTTATAAGAAGCTCTGGCCAATCCCCGAGTTTGCTGTTTGCCCAAATTCCAGCGAGGGTCTCAAATATCAAATGGGGGCCAGATTAGTTTTTTAGCAAGTTTTATATGTATTTTAATTTAGTGGCCCCCCTCCTCACCAAGCAGGTGAGTGGTGTAGTGGTAAGACGCTCGCCTGCTCCTCTGAAGGTCCCGGGTTCAAGCCCAGGCTCAGGCACCCTTCATGAGCAACATCTCAGCTGGATGTCATTCGGATGAGACGTTAAATTGGCGGTCCCTTGTACTCGATGTCTATGCTGTCGCAAGTAAAAGATCCCACCCAAGGTGTAAATGTGTAACATGGGTGGACTCCTCCTCTCTCACCTCATCATCAACCCTCGATAGTGGCAAGAACTTGCCTTTGAGGGCTGCACTTTCCATATCTATCTATCTATCTATCTATCTATCTATCTAATTATCTATCTATATATCTATATCTAGTTCACTGCTACTTTGAGCCCACACTTGCCTACGCCACATGGTCAGTTCTGGTGGGTTTGTTGTTTGATTGAACAAGCAGTAACTGAGTAATTTATTACCCACCAAAGTGCACAATAAAAACCATACCTTGTTGACATTTTGGTTCTTCATCTGACCATATCCCACTACGTAAGCATTTCCTGGTCAGTGATCCGTTTGACAGATACGATCCATTCGTGCATTTGTATTCCACTGTCGCATTCGCGTATACATATTCAAATGTTGGTGATGATCGTTCTGTGAATGTTGGTAATCCGGGGTCTTTACATGCTAAATGAACAAAGATTAATGCACATAAATCTCATTGATGGTACTTTAGAATTCAAATAGATATGTAATGATCAGTGCACCCTCCTAGAGCTAGTTCTTAATTAAATGTCAGACACATGCAATATCACTTTATTGTTGATGCCTTGTACTTAGTGTCCATGCTTGGGCAAGTAAAAGACCAACCTATGGGGTAAATGTGTAACATGTTGTGTAATGAAAGGTTTAACTAGTCATTTCAGCTTCAGGCATATGCACTATTAACAATAGAAAATAATAGAAAAGAAAAGAATAGAATAGAATAGAATAGCATAGAATAGAGAATAGAATAGAATAGAATATTAATTTTAAGTCGACATAAGACAGCAATAAAATTAGCTCAAAGAGTTATTAATCGACTGTATATGTGCAAAAATAAACAGTTTAACTAATTTGTATCTGTCATTCATTTTGTTCTTTTCAGAACCTATTGAAGATAGCGGATGGTAAGCAGTCCAATATAGGAGTCGTATTGGTTTATGTGATGAAGAAAAAGAAAATGTGATAGCACAAAAAATATTCCTGAGGACGGCTCTTAAATGTGTTTCACTAGCTATAATATTTTTGACCGATTTCCTTTACACATCTAATCTATTTTTAGAATATTCCAATGAGAAAAAGGTGGAAATGGGTGTCAAACCCTATTAATAGGAATGTGACTGTACTGTATTTTCCCCCATAATACAATAACCAATACCATATGTATTTCAACTTAGCATTTTAAATTTAAATGTTCTGTCAATTTTGGTTGTATAAAATATCATTAAATTAGGCGTTATATCATGGGTGCCATCATAATATTCAAATTGACTGTATGGACTTTTTCAGTCATACTTTGTCATATAAAAAGTAGAGCAGAAATTTCAGCAATAAATCTATGAACAGCAGACATAAAGATATCCAATGAAAGACAAAATGCAATTAATTCACAGACATACCTGGTAAGAAAAAATATATAACTTTACTGAAATTAGTTGTAAGAACTCACGGCTAACTACAATATTGAACATTTTAACCCTGTATATATCTGTATATATTTCATTTGTCATATTCGTTTTATTCTAGTCTAACAAAAGCTTCTGCTTATGTTATCTGTTCTTACATACCACTTTAAAAAAAAAATATCTCATCTTATCTTATCTTATCTTAGTGATAATATTAAAGGTCAGCCTACATTGTTCTGATGCTGCAAATATGTATGCAATAGGGATATAAATAGTTTCACAACCAAATTTAATAGCTAATGAAATGGTGCTATGATTGGGGTTAACATTTTCAATATTGTAGTTAGTTATAAGTTCTTACAACTAATAATGATATTTAAATGTTTGCCCATATTTGGCACGAGCTAGGTAATTTCAATGCCTAATAAGGGCAATAAATTGAGGAATAGTCAATTTATGATCGGTAATAAGTGACAAAAATGGGTAGTGGTGAAATGATCGCAGCCCAACACTTTAACCTGATATGAGTACCAAAAAGTGGTAAATCAATAAAATTATGTCGCTCTGCTATTGTTGAACTGAAAACATGTCTATACAATGAAATGTATTAATTTGACCAAGAAATTTATTTAAACGATGGTGTTTTGAATTCCTCGAAAAAACTGGCAACATCCATTGTTGGTTTCAGCACAGTTTATATTTTGACACAAGTACCCTGACTATTATGGGCATGATAGGCCATTCCAAGATCAACACAAGGCTGCATTGGTCCTAGTCTGACTTCTATGCAATTTAATATATGTAAAGCTGAAAAGTTGTGTAATATTAAATTTTCATAAAATATTAAGAATATAAAATGTTTGTTATCTAATATATATTCAGACTCAGACAGACTCGGACAGACTCGGACAGACTCAGACAGACTCGGACAGACTCGGACAGACTCAGACAGACTCGGACAGACTCAGACACTCAGACAGACTCGGACAGACTCGGACTGACTCGGACTGACTCGGACTGACTCGGACTGACTCAGACAGACTCAGACACTCAGACAGACTCAGACAGACTCGGACAGACTCGGACAGACTCGGACTGACTCGGACTGACTCGGACTGACTCGGACTGACTCAGACAGACTCAGACACTCAGACAGACTCTGACAGACTCGGACAGACTCGGACAGACTCGGACAGACTCGGACTGACTCGGACAGACTCGGACAGACTCGGACTGCCTCAGTCTGAGTCTGTCTGACTCAGACAGACTCAGACATACTCTGACAGACTCTGACAGACTCGGACAGACTCGGACAGACACGGAAATACTTGGACAGACTCGGACAGACCCGGACAGACTCGGATAGACATATATTTACATGACAGAAATTAGTTTACAATTTATATGACACAATTACACGACAATATGACAATAACAAATTAACATTTCATTTTAGTAGTAAAAATGTCATTGTTATTTCTATATGTAATTACAAAGAGAGTATTTCCTGCACAATAAGAGCAGTTAAGCAAATCGAACAAATTATCAAATGAGCATCAAATGAGTACCATACTTTAATATATAATTAATTAAATAACGTCATATCCTTCATAGGGCACTGAACAGTGCACAAAGCTTGTGTCCAGTACATATTCAACTCCCGTGAATTTGTGCTTAATTTGGCGTTTTATTTCTGTGTGTGTTGTCTGTTCGAATGACCTGACACTGGATGTTGTACAAAAGGACTTTCATTTCTATGATGAATAAAGTATATCTTATCTTATCTTATCTTATAGTCAGCAGATAACTAACATCTTTGTTGGTTAATGCTGGATTGTCACTCAATATGACAGTGGCCAAAATCTATTGCATTCGCTTCATTGTCTTTTTAATACTGATTACCTACCACCCAGAGCCTTGCTGGGTTCACTATCTCTCTATAAAATAACCTTTACGTAGTATTAAATTTTTCATGCCATCAAAAATCCAACATATAAACAAACCAAGTGATGAAGTCACAATACTCAACAATGGGTGATGATGCCATTTCCATTGTATTTCCAATGTTTTGGTCATAATTTCTTTCAATGTATCATTCATTTTTTGTAATTAATACCTGATAGATTTATTAGCTCACATATATGTAATGTGCCTGGATCAAATAAGGTTATTTTCAATCATTTGATGAAGTTTTAGAAAATAGTAGTTTTGACAGACAGCGGAGCTTGAAGCAGATAGATCTAAATAAATGTTCATGTCAACTCTTCCTTCTCGAGAAATAACTACAACATATTTGCTTTAATTCTAATCAAACAAACTGATTAAAATTACATACCAGCAAAACATGAAGTATGATGATCACCGTTGCTCAGCATTGTCTCAGGTACTGTGAAATTCAGAAGTCCGCATAAGTTTGTTGAAGAATTGTGATTGATGCCAAAACACCAGCTTTGCGAATTGCATTGTCTTTTACATGGATGTAGAGCTGTGTCATTGAAGATGACCTTGAATGATAACGGGATAATCATAATGATGTTCAGGGTTGCAATGCAGCTGTCCGTATATCCCAGAGAGCATTCCAAGCGTTTCTACATCGGCACGACGTCGGCGATGTAGATACAATATCGTAACGACAGTGGCCAACATAGAAACGATGCTGGGCCGATTTGGAACGCTATCAGGGATACAGTGAGGTATAATTGTTAGGTAATATCACTTGTTAACCTATGAATACAATATATACCAACATTTTTATGGCTTTCATTGTAAGGCATGGCATATGCTGGGTATGCGTTTGAGATATCTCAATTTTATGCATTTTATTCGGATTTTCCATCAGTTTGAAACAAAGCATTAAGTGAATGTGCAAATTAAGTTTGGATAGCCAGTGTAGTATAATATAATTTAGATAATATTACAATATCTACATTAATAGCGACATATTCTGGCAAAGATGCATGCACCGAGGTGCAGTTGTGCAAGAGTCCTGCTCTGGAAACAAAATATTGTATTTTCATATGTTTTCCAAATCTTGTAAAAAGTAGTCCAGATATGTCAGTGTGACCGTCAAAGAGCACAACTAGGGTATATAGAGTATTTCTATAGCCAAAAAGTTTGACATGTTTGTTAATGAGGTAGAACCCTTTTGTATATCCATAATGACCCCTAAGTTAATATTTTTTAAGATAGCCCACAACCTCAGTGTTATTTAGAGATGGCTAGTCTGTCCCAGAGGGCCCCTCCTCATAAATTATTTGTATATAAATATTTTGTCAAATTGCAAGTGAAAAATAAAGAAGAATCTGAATATATCTAAAATATTTATTTTTAATTCAGAGCCCACATCATGGCTGATATTACAGAAATCACTGATCTGTTTTGGCAGATCAGACGAGGTTGGTGTGTAGCATACAGGTGTAATTTAGCTGCAGCGATGATTTTTCGATGATATGCTAGTGCTAATGTCCTCTATTAATTTTGTTATAAACTTAGTAATATTTTATGCAATTTTCAAAATTTTAATATTTTACATTCATAAAACAGGATTAAACGTACAGGCATACTCTAGCCACTGCGGCACCTTTTTTGTGGTATGTGAGCACTTCTTTATTTGGGCATACATGAACGTCATTCTGTGTGATATGAAATGCAGATCACCCGGCCCCTGTCGCCTACTATTTCCAGGGCCAAATGATGAACCGTGCATGCACAGTGCAAATCTCAGATAATCCCGACAGTTAAACTGATTCTATTGCAAGTAATGCGAAGACCTAGGTGAAAATAACCGGAAAATGTGATAAGTGTGCATGTGCCATATTTAGATATATATTACCTATCATTCTTGAGGAAGCCAGAACATATATTAACAAAGATAATTTATGACTAATCTTACTTTTGCATGCGTGATTGCAGCTGCATTTGAAAACAGGCAATTGAGATTACAACAAATGGGGTAGCTGTAGCTGCTGGTGCAAGTTTTGTTTGGCGCACCCTGTATTATATCTGTGGTTCATATCAAATGAACTTGAGAGAACTTTCAGAACTTTATTCATCACCATCATTAACATATCATGATTATCATGATTATCATCAACATTATCGAGAAAAATTAAACGTTATTAATGTGACTCTTCCAGCTCAAATACTTGTCGATGGTTATGCCTAAACAGGTTTATTCATCCACAAATTCTATAAAGTATCATTATTTAAAAGTCTAGGAATATCGATGTTTCTTTGTGGCGTATAAAACAGCATGCCTTTAGTTTTCTTTACATTCAGAGATAATTCATTTAACTTCAGCCAGTTTAATTGTATAATCCAATTCAGAGTTAATATAAGTCTTAATTATGTTGCTAGCATTTCCAAAGTTGTTCGAAATGGCAAATGATAGTTACCTGAGCAGCATGGCCAGGAGCGTATTTACGATCAAAACACTTGTGTAATGCAACTGAAACAAGAAAATTCTGTTTTAAAAAAAGAGAACACGTTTGGTATTTGTTTGTGTTTGGGAAATGTCATGACCTATCAATGATTTATCGATTCATATTTGTTTAGTTAGTAAATTTTTTTCTGAATTGCCTGCTTATCAAAACAAGAAATATGTGAACTCAGCACATGAACATCTTATTATGATGTAATTTCACTGTTAGACCTTTAATACCATAGGCCAGCATATAGACTATAAGTTAAATTGATTAATTTACTTTAGATGAGTAAACGAGCAAAACATGTACATAATTAGGTCGGTTGACTGTCAGGTGACGACACACACTGTAAATGTTGGTGAATGAATTATAAATAGTCTTGTACATTTACATGCAATTTTCTCCCTTTCCATCTCTGATAAATTTGAAAGCATCTTAAAATGAAACATTGTCAATCCATTAATTCTAACTGAAACATTAAAAATCTTATCTCTATGCTCAACACATGAAACTGGCATCAATTATTAGCTACCAACTAAACACAGGCGTTTTCCTATGTTACGATTTGCTTTTCATTGCCGAGAATGCCACAAATAAATTTGTAAATACAAAGCAATCATCATTATCTGGTTTAGGAAATAATATAATCATTATTGATGAAAAAACAACAAAAACCTACGCTGATAGCATGTGTTGAAAGCACTGTCCGACAACATGTCACTTTCTTTTGAGATAAAATCTTGAAGGAAACATTCAGCTGTTGTTGCTTTATAGTCTAAGGAATAACATCGTTCCTCTGAAGCACATATTTCCCTGCATGTTTTGTGTCTGTCCACTCCTGGTATAGTCTGCAAAAATCAGTATCAATTTATTTCTGTAAATTATACAAAGCGGATAAAAACTATTATAGCACCTTTCCTGTTAATATGGCTCATGGATGGTTGGTGTTTAATTTAGAAACTTTCTTATAATTAATAAATATGTCGACAGTTAAAGACCACAGGTCAATGTGCCTTGGTTAGTTGTGCGTGATCTTTGGTGAGTTGGTCACAATGGCCTAGTGCTCAAGGTGCTCGCCTTCAAACCAAAAGGTTGGAGGTTCGAGCCTCCACCATGGCATGGAGGAACTGTGCAGATCCTCTTTGCTCCACTTCACGCAGGTGTATATGGGTCCTTGGCTATAGGCAGTGATGGCTTTGCAAGCGCTCAGCCCCTTCAGGTAATTCTGTGTAACGGGCTGTATACTCCCCAGGGAGTTGAGAAAGGCTCAAGCTTGAACAGGCCGGCCAAGGGTGTAATTGTAAAGTCGGTTGAGACTGCTCGGACAGTGATAAGATGCATTTTGTTAATTTAAAAATTTAATTTTTTTTTTTTATAAATACAATACCAATAGTGTAAGAAATGTGATAATTTCCATTGAAATATTTTGTTCATCGAAAAATGAAATGGTACATAAAATCACAGTATATATCACAGAACTTAACAACAAATTTGTAAAGGTACAGTTTCAACATTCATTATCCAAACCTTTTTCATTTAACCAATTTGCAACAAATATAGTGCTTAGTGGAATAGTGTTCACACTGGCAGAAAATATTTTTTTCCCAGTATTTCAATGTGCCTCTGCCACGTCATATTAGTTGTTATTGTTTGTAGATTTAAGCCGTGAGAGACCATTGAATATCTCCAGCTAATTATATAACAGAGTAATAAACATTTTAGGAAAATCTCTCTGTCAATGGAAACTGATGGCTGGGTACAGCAAATTCAAAGTTTGGACAGTTTTGTCGCTTTTTTTAATCAAAACAAAGCAATGATCAACGTCACATATTTAGTACTTTGCCAGAAGTTCTTTTCAGTCTTGCCCCAACTGACGTTGTCACCACTAATATGCAAGACAGGGACGTCGATTTCTCTTAGCGGGTGCTGGGGTGATGCAGACCTAGCCAGTGGTGGTGGTGGTGGATTAGGGTTTACGTCCAGTATTTCTGCACCTGATGGGCTAATTAGGACATGTAGGGACTATGGCAATGAGACAAAGGATGAAACAGCCATCCAACTGAGGCTCGACCGGGAATTGAACCCACACCCAGTGGTTGGAAGCCCAGCGTGCTACCACTGAGCTTGGCCCTCACCCTCAGACCTTGCCAGTAGGTAAAGTTATGGTGGATCACTGATGCCAAACTGCATTTGCAGATGAATTTGTACTGATATGTACTATGAAGTAAAACTGATGAACACAGCACACATTTTCCAAAACAAAAGTGTGTAGAAAAAAAGGTAATTTTCATTTGTGAATTTAAGGGGGGGGGGATTTCAGGGGGGGGGGGGGTGATTTTCAGGGGGGGGGGGTGATTGCATTGACCATCCCCCATTTTACAAAAAGTGGGGGGTATATATCCCCCCATTCCTCTTTCGACGCCCTTGATGCTAGGGACTGTAATATTTACTTGCAGATGCACTCACCAAATAATCTCCACCTGCTACCACCATCCCAGAGAAGCACTTGTAACTTCCAACTGTAACAAAGGTAACAGACGAATAATTATGTTTAACAGATGAATAAGTATGTTTAACAGATGAATAATTATGTTTAACAGATTAATAATTATGTTTAGTCAATCCAGGGAGGCCAAGGAGAATTAATATATCTAATCAATACATAGATGTAATAGAATAATCAGAATGCTTGATCAATCGTTTGTTGATCTATCTGTTGAGGTAAAATAATAACTAATTAATGTGTTAGTTTAATCCATACAGGTAATTTATGAACCGCTGAGTATAATTAATCTACGTAGGTAATAGATGAATCACAGTTCCACCAATATGGGAAATTTCCAAAATACAATATTATTAAATTTTATGTTTTATTTTGTTTTATCATTAAAAATTAGAGATTAAACAACTGTGCATTTTAACAATTCCATCATTTCAAGTCACAAAGAAATATTAATTAGAACTTTTTTCAGTGTTTTACCATCCACAAAAATGTAGTTGACAAATTGTTAAATTTTTCATAGCTTTTTTAATATAAGATACAGTCACTCTAAAATCATACATTTTTTAAAGCTGTTTCCATGATGTCAAGATGAGACTGCGAGCAAATTTTATTAGAAATAAAAATTATGTGAAAGATGTCCAGCCCCAGCCTCTATTATAGACACAGCTTTTAATAAAACAATAGTAGTATACTTACTTAAGAAGCTTTCACCCAAGGGCAATAGAAGAAGCATCCAAACGCCCAATTGATGCTCCATGTTCTCGTAAAATGAATTATACTTCAAAGTATTCTGCGATACTGTTTATTGCTTTGTACGTTATTGTCATACATTTCTCCTCCAGAAGACAAGATACAATGTCCGTTATTCTAAATAATGATTGTATTGTTCTCTATATTGTATCACCGGGTTGCCATTTAATAATTCAGTATTTTTCCAATACACTGCACACAACCATCATGGCCATCTTACAGCAACTTGTATGGAGTTTTCAGATATGATACCATTCGAGACCTCATTTCCTCATTATTAAAACCACTTCAGTATCAAAATATAACAACACCACAATATAAAACAATGTCATAATTAAGAGAACTCATCATTAGAAGACCACCTAATTTTTAAAACCACTTCATTAGGAAGACCATCTGTTAAAACCACATCACTATTAAGACCACCTGATTAAGACTGCCTCACTATTAAAAGCACCTCATTATTTAGCCAATAAATTTGGAAAAAACTTGACCATTGTATTTAAATGACTATTAATTCCGTCATTAAGACCACTAAAATTTGCCTCAAATGAGCAGGTTTTACATCAGTTAAAGTTAGCTTTTTATTTCTATAATTTAATTTTTTTTTTTAATATACATACCTGTCCATCCAATAATATCATTTTGAAAATAAGATCCATTTGCAGTGGAGTACTGTTGCTTCTGATACACTCATTGCAGACATTACATATTCTGTTGAAAATCAAGCACCTGATGACAAACAACTAACAACAATCAATTCTAAGAGGGATTAAGTTTATGCTTAAATTAGTTTTAGGTTGTCTACTCTAATAGTATTAGCTGATTGAGGCTTATCACACTCGAGCACTTGATAAATCCTGAATCAGCCTCCATATCACTAATCAATATACGCTTGTAAATGCAAAAACAGTGTGTTTCTGCCAGCTTTGTGATAGCAGAATCGCGTAAACCCAGTACATCAACATCTAATTGTTCATTAATTTCATTTTTTGACCATTATTACCATAAGCAAGCCTAAAGACTATAAGAGGGATTGATTCATTTCAGTAATACTTATATATATCCCTCGTAGTCAGGAGTTCACTAACACTTTCTGTAGGTTATATTCCGGTGCCAAACTAACTTATACTCCACTAGACATACTTGTTAATTTGTTTAACTGCTGTTATTTATTATATGTCCATGGTTTTATGAAGCTTACCATCCAACAGCAAATGTAATAGGTTTTTCTTTTCTTTTTAGTTTTTTGTTTATTTATCTATCTATTTTGCTGTTGTTATAGAATACGTCAACTGCATTCGTGGACTTTACAGGGTACAAATGAAAACAAAAATATTTGCACACTGGATTCTTCCTTAGACTCTTTGGTGTACACCAGGTGGCGGTTTAATCTTAATCGCAGTCCCCTGGTGAATCTTTTCCAACCTTCGCAACATATATGTGTCAGCTTTGTGTCATTGCAGGATTCCACATTTCCAACATCGGGAAAAAAGTGGTTCACTGCCAACTGATGGCACTGAATTTCAGTCCATTACATGCAACGCTATATTAGCAGGGTCTCATATGCAGTATTGCTATGCAGCTTTTTGTGACCTCTACATGCTAAAATGCATTCATTTATTCCAGCATTCACGCAGCTTCATACTTGGGCAGGTTATATGCCTCTACCCAAGTGGTATTTTACTATACCACTTGGGTAGAGGTATCTTTGGCGGCCTTGGGGTAACTTATCACACCCAGATCATATGATTAGCTCATGAAGCTACAATTTTGATTACTCCCTGGTTCATAAAACATTCAAGCATACGGCTGAGCCATTGTAAGGATAATGAATCTGAATTATCAATACCACCGGAATAAAGAATCATAGTCAACAATGCTGTTTATGCTGCTCTGGGGACAGTTGTTTTAAGGCATGTGGTTTTCAATGACACAGGTACATGAAATCAGGGTTTGTACATGCCAGCAAGTTGGAATGCAGGTTTTGTGGAGAATGTCTCAAAAGGGCCGTTCTGTGTCTACTCTCCGAGGGGTTACATCCATCACAAAGTCTATTATGCATGGTGTATGTATATATTCCGATAAGCAGTGTGGAATTGGTGGATGCTATAACCATTAGGCCACCCAGTTGCATCATCGATTCTTGTTTGATTATAGGCTCCACTTGACACCTAGGAACAGTAATTGTGATTGGGAGGAGATGCCCCAAAAACATGCATGTCACAATATAGGGATGCCATCTTCAAATCAGTTTGAGAAATAAGAAAAGATCCAAATTTGTCAGTGGAGTTTTGACGAAGAGTTTAAATATATTTGAAATGGTAATCACACATATTTTCATGATTGGAAAGAGTTAATGGCATTTTTTATTTAGAATATGCCATCTACATTCATGGCGTTTACTAGGTGCAAAATAAAAACAAAAATATCTGCACACTGGATTCTTCCAGAACACCTTTAGTGCACACCAGGTGGCGGTAGAATCTTAGTTGCAGTCCCCTGGTGGATGTTTTCCAACCTTTGCAACATATACGCCATCTTGTGTACTGCACTCGAGTTCCTTTCATGTTATTTTGATCTGAGCAAGTGTAAAGGTTTTTAGTGACCTGTATATGTTGCTAAAATTCATTCATTTATTGCAGCATTTACACTAGGGCAGGTTATATGGCTCTACCCACTAGGTACTGTAAACTAGGGTATCTTAGCGGCCTCGGGGTAACTTTTCACTCTAATGGCCAATTATGGGGTAACTTATTTTTGCATATCCATTTATAAGCTATTGGCATTCATAAACTCAAACAAAGAAATTCTCTTAAAAAAAATATTTATTGGTGTAGTGCTGTGTTGAGTAAATGGTTTTGACATTTGAATTCTTTGAAATGACATTTCATTATATTCATAGACGATGAATTATTTAAGTTTTGTGTGGCACATGCCCTAATTTAGATTACCAAGTCTATTTATATCTCCACGTGTGTACATTATCATGTTATCAAAATGGCAACTGCTATTTTTTTCTGAAAACTTTGAGACAATTTCCAACTACCATTGTGCCTACACCTCCTTGCCAGAAGTTAACTTCTGTCACTTGTCAGGGTCTTTGGAATTGAGTTCTCCTGTACAATGAGATCTGTATGCAGCATATTTTATGCGTCACAATTCCCAAACCCCTTACTTACAATAGAATTTCCCGCTCAACAATAGACTCATCCACGTTAGGGGAAGCAGGTTATCTGCAGTAATCAAGAAGTGACATATAATTGTCTGAGAGGGATCTCCTTGCCTCTTTTGTAACTGATTTGCCCTGAGGCTAAACAAATTCATTGTCATTGTCATATTGTAAAGCTCATAGACATCTCTTTAATATAATAAAATGTTCCATTCGCATTTATTATCATTACATTATTATGCAATGCCAACCTGTTCCACCTATGTAAATATAGGTCACACCCAGATCATGTGATTAGCTCCTCAAGCTACAATTTTGATTACTTCCTGTTTCATAACATTCTTGCGTTCGGCTGAGCCGTTGTTAGGATAATACATCTGAATGGTCAACACTAATGCTGTCCATGCCGCTCTGGGGACAGTGGTGTTCGGTGTGGTTTTAGCGACACAGCAGTAACTGTTGCTGTATACTCCGGTTCATGAAACTAGGGATTGTATATGCCAGCAGTTTGGAATTCACGTATTTTGTAGATATAGATAGATAGAAGATAGATAGATAGATAGATATGGGAAGTGCAGCCCTCTAAGGCAAGTTATTGCCGCTATCGGGGTTGATTGATGAGGCAAGAGAGAGGAGGAGTCCACCCATGTTAAGCATTTACCGAATGGGTGGGATCTTTTTCTTGCCTCCGAACGAAATCCAGCTGTGATGATGCTCATGAAAGGTTGCCCGGGCCTGGGATTGAACCCGGTTCCTTCAAAGGAGCAAATGAGCGTCTTACCACTGGACCACCTAGCTGCCAAATAATGTCTCAAAAGAGTCGTTCTGTGTCAACTCACCATGGAGGGGTTACATTCATCATTAAGTCCATTATGTACGATGTATGTATATTTTTCCTCAAGCAGATCTGACCGGTGTGGAATTGGTGGATGCCTTAACCATTAGGCCACCCTGCTGCATCATCCCTTCTCGTTTGATTATAGGCTCCACTTGACACCTACAGCAGTTTTAGAGCGAGCATGGACAGTTGCATCCTCAGAATGACTTTTCAGACTGATTAAAACATTTGATAAGAATGATATAATCACCCCAACATCTGGGCAATAAACTTATATATTCACCTCTTTGGACCCCTTTTCTGTATAGCACAGACAAGTATTTTATGACAAGGACATTAGGAATGGGCCAGAAAAGTTGTTACAATCTTTCTGTTCAGTCTCTTTCACCCCTGAACTGTCCATGAAACTTCTGTAGTTTTCCATCCATAATTTTGCCATTTTCTCCATAGCTTCACTGCTGCTTCAGTAACCTTTATTGAATGTTGTATGTATACATGTATGTAATGTAAAATGTTATTTTAAGTCGTATTTGCTTAAAAGCTATTGCTCCTGTACAACTTTGTAAGAACTGATTTACAAACAATGACCAGAAGTTTTCCTCAACAGTAGAGAACAACGGTATAGCCTATAATATTTCCGTGAAATTACACCTGGGCAGGAAAAGCCTGGCGCTTGACCTTGCTCATTATGTCATACCGTGTGGTTGTCATGGCAACCCTATGTCACGTGTCTCATGCAAGGACAATTCTATCGAGGTAATTTCACACGTTTGTTTAGTATTTTCTTGGAACCAAATTTAGCGCAGCCTGCATGAATATACGGAGGCCTACTGTTGATTTCCTAAGATAAAATAAAATGTTTTCAGGAATGTTTTATTGTTCAAAAAATAAGAGAAATATTTTTATTTGTTTCTTGGTCAACTTATTTAGTTGATGAATTTGGCCGTTTTGACCAACCCTCTAATTTGACATATAACTCACAAGACTAACCCAAAAGTGCAAGAAATTCCCTATATATTATTTATATAATAGTTAACAAATATATTTTCAATATATTTTATACACGATGACCTTCGAGATATTGTATTTACAACTTTAGGCATATATGTTTTTTTTTTCACAACACATCAAACAGTATGTACAATGTATATATTCACATTTCGTTTAAAGGTACACGGCAAAAAATAATGTTTTATTTAATAAATAAACAAACACACCAATCGATGTTCACATATTTTTGAATGTTTATGAAATATGATCATTACAGTGTAGTTGAGTGAACTCAATAAACAGCCACTGATTAATTTTTGAATGACCAAGTTGCTCAAATTACAATTAGTATTTGTTTCTTTCTGCGACAAGATGCCAGAGACATAATTTGGGTTAAATAATTTTCATTTATCATAAAATAAGATAGAAGTGGTGAAATGGAAATAGGATATAAGTATACAAAAAAAAGTATGCTAGAGAATGTGAACATAGTTAGATGAGAATACAATTAGGAGATTCTACAACAAAGGTTACTAGAGAATGTGAACATAGGATAATCTGGAATAATAGAAAGCAGCTAAAAATGTAATAGGATTAACTAAGATATAACAAAAGATAGATAAAAGTGTAGTATGGGAGACAGAGAAATCCCAAAGTCACGAAGGCCTGTAGGCAGAAGGACTGTCTCCCATGTAAAGGGAAAAAGAAAAAAAAAAAAAAAATATATATATATATATAATAATAATAATAAAATCACAAAAAAACAAAGACATAAAAAAAAAACATGTAAAAAAAAAAAAGACTAAGTGCAGTGGTAGATCGATGTGCTGTAATATGAGGCAGACCCTCGTTGAAACTAGTATTTGTTTCTATCTTTTTAATTCCTGTACAAGGGGTAGTATATTAAACTTTTTCTTTCTCACCCAAGAAAGGAATTAATATAAATAATTCGCTTCTACATAGAACGTTACAATCTACACTGGCAAAAAATTTGTTCGACAAAACTGTGGATCGACAAATTAAATGTCATGAAGACAAAATCAAATCAAATCTACCTGTATAAAAGCGTGTCTACATGAACGCAAATTGACATGAAGCTCCTGCTGTATAACACATGTTTTGCACGATTTACTTACATTCACATTTTGTCATATTTCACAATAAACAACATCATGACCAAGTCAAATTGCAGTGTAGATAGATAGATAGATAGATAGATAGATGGATAGGTAGATGGATGGATAGATAGATAGATAGATGGATAGATAGATGGATAGACAGGATAGATGGATAGATGGATAAATGGATAAATGGATAAATGGGTATATGAATAGATAGATAGGTGATAGACAGATCGATAGATAGATAGATATATATATATACAGATAGATAGACAGACAGACAGACAGATACACATATAGATATATAGATAGATGTGGAAAGTGCAGCCCTCTAAGACAAGAGAGAGGAGGAGGCCACCTATTTTACACATTTATCCCATAGATGGGGTAATTTACTTGCCTCAGCAGTACATATTGGAACCAATGAGGATTTGTAATTGCATATTTCATGAACGAGAGCAATCTATTAGTTGCTTTATCAGAACGTCAGATGTTTGTTTTTTTACTTTTATTTATTTTTGTTGTTGGTACAATTCTTATCTAATGAGGGCTATTTATCCAACAGCTCATTGAGTAAAAAGTTAGTCAAATAAGAATTATTTTGTGATATTTTGATGAAAATTTTGTCCTTTTTCACTAACTGCAGACATTTTGACTGCATCTAAAATGACTGACTCCTTTTTCAAAACTAAAAATCCAGATAGGACTCCAAATCAGGCAGATTAGGGCCATCGAAGTTTTTATATTGGCCGGTGTCGGTAAGACGTCGTATCAACATCGTCGATGTTGTCCCAATTTGGAATGTTATGTGTGTAGTTACTTATCTGTCGAGTTTGTTAGTCAATGTAAAGTACGCCATTTGTCATACATTGTAATAACTAACTTTTAATCAAAATATATCATGTAGAGCTACCATTTACAAAATACTCACTGTGGTGGTGGTGGTGGATTAGGGCTTTACGTCCTGTATTTCTGCACGTGATGGGCTAATTAGGACCGACAGGAACCATGGCAATGGATGAAACAGCCATCCAACATAGGCTCGACCGGGAATTGAACCCGGGACCCAGTGGTTGGAAGCCCAGTGCACTACCACTGAGCTAGGCCCCCACCTCACAAAATCTTCACTAGTACAAAACCATGCATTTGGCTGTGGAATCAACTACCTCTGCATGTCAGAAATTCATAAACTCACATATATATACATTCAAAGCAAGACTGAAGATTTCATTATTTAAACATTATTATGATCCACACTATCTTTTTTATACTCTATCTTTTCTTGAAAATGTCTTACATTATTATCTATATTCCAAAGACACTGATTGTTTATCTTAAACCATTTACTTTTTGTTTTTACTACTTCTGTCAAGTGTTTAGAACATTTATGGATTTAACACTATGTAAAATAAATTATTATTATTATTATTATGATTACAAGATTGACTACAGCCAAATAAGTGTTAAAAAAAGGACTAACAGATTAGTCAAAAATGGTATGGCTGGATAATCATTCTAGACACAGTCAAAATGTCTCAGATTTTACACAAAACACTTCTAGTGCAAATTCAAGAAAATTTAGATGCATATTAATACCACAATAACATCATGGATATACCAGACAACTCGATCCACGATATAATTTTCAAACACGACCGACATTTTTCTGTAAAAAAACTATAAGCTGATATGACAGTTGCATTTCATGGTAGTTTATCAAACTTAACTTCACAATTCAATTCACCAATTACAAATTATATCTTTCTCTATACACATATATACAATGCAATAAATCAAATGGAAACTCTGCTTAGTTTTACAGTGTTTTAATGGCATTCGCAGATCATCAATGTGATGGCGTTTGATGGAAGTTTTGGTCGTTTTATAAAATCATGGCCTCCCTCATTATGTATCCCATCACCTTGAATAGGTTGGCCCAGGCATTCTCTACTTCCGGCGTCCAGTTGTCGCCTAGCAACGGCTCTATGGCAAACAAAAACTGCGGTCCTATTAACTGGAAAAAAGATTGAATAGAGTAATGAATAATCGTTGAATGGGACATCATGAAAAGTATGCATAAAAAAAGTTTAAAGCTGCAGTGTCTGACAAATTTGCTATTTTGTAAAACTCAATCAAATTGTTCATAAATAACCTTTGTTAATCAAGGCACACTAAATTTGTGTGAAAAATTATTTTATTAGACATTAATTACTAAACAATTAATCATACATTGAGAGAAGATACAGACCAAAACATTGGAAAACACAATGGAAATGACATCATCACCATTGTTCAGTATTGTTACGTCATCACTGGGTTTGTTTACATATTGAGTTTTTGAAGGCATGAAAAACTATTATTTATTGTAAATTAAAACTAAATTGTTGACCAAAAATGGACATGTAATGGTAAAATATATAATGAGACAAGAAGGCAGTATTGATTGATATCATTACTTTTATGTGCAAATTTGACAGACAGTGCACCTTTAAACTCAGATACACTGCAGTGATTAAGTGTAATGTAAATTTGACGCTTTTAAGCGTGGAGTGTTTTTCGACCTTCAGTGTTTTTTTTTTCTCTACGGTCCTGCCATTAAGCCAGGAAGGTGTTGATTCTATCAAAGTGGTGAGAAGTCAGATAAAGGTGTGATAAATGGATCTTTTAGAAACTGAGAATAAATTACCAAATTGCCTTCATTATGACCATGAAAATAGCTCCATGAGAGACTACACTTAATCCATCTATCAGATTTTTTTTAACACGCTTAGGATAAATTGAAGTACTTTCAACATTGCCAAAAATCTGATGCAATTCAAAATAAAAGCAATTTCAGTCAAAAGTGTATCAAAGTCAACATAATTGTTGTTTCAAAGAACGGAAAATAAAATACACAGACACGTAACCAGACATATCAACAATTTAAAGCTACCTGCTTTGAGACATGACTTTGCCAGACACAGTATATCCTATACCTGTCCTAAAACATTAAACAATATGCCAAGTATTTTTAAACAAAAAAGTAAACACACAAAGCTTACACGGTTTAAAATTATATGTGAAAAAGAAGACAGTTGAGGCTTATACTGAAGAATGCAATGTACCAAATTGTTACTCATGCAAATTTAATTGGCCTACAAATCAAAATTGCTTGTCATAATCTTCTATATTTACGCAAATTTCCTTTTATTACATTACATTTGTAACTGTATACTCTTCCCTAAAGCGGCATGTCATTAAGCCTTTGGGAAGAGTAGCTTTATTCAATAAATCAATAATTCAATAAATCAATAATATCCACACAATTTGCCATATCGGCAAAACATCGGCACAATGTTGGCCAAAATCGATCAACATTGAACTAATGCGTGGCTTAAGTTGAAATACTATATGGGTATGATTGGATTATTCGGATTAAAGTTCATATAGGTCAACCATAAAAAATGATTTCGATATTTTGTTTAAATATGTAAATACATATGATAAGACTAAAAAAAACACTTTAAAATATGGGCAATCTAAATAAATATAATTAACTATAATATTTAACTTTTTGTTGCTTATGTAATGCAGAGAAAAGCATAGTAAACCAATAGCCATACTGGAAAATCTGATGCCATCTTTCACTGATATTCTCAATTCATGTCTTATGTTAACATCCCCTTTTCACGCGGCAGCCACGTTGGCATTTTTATTTTGATTAGGTTATATATTATGACATCATTACTTTTCCACTGTTCTTGCACTCTGTGACCTCACCAAGGCCATTGTCTACTGATGACATAACAATACTATAACTGAGTGCAAAGAGAGGTCAATGAGGCAAAAGTGCAAACATGGCTGCTGGTGAAAAGTGTGTTTATCACCTCAATACAACCACCGGAGATTCTGATGACATCTTATACTAAAGGTTGTTGCACCTGGGTGGTCTAGTGGTAAGACGCTCGCCTGCTCCTCTGAAGGACCCGGGTTCAATCCCAGGCTCGGCACCCTTCATGAACATCATCCCAGCTGGATGGACTCCTCCTCTCCCTCACCTCATCAATGAACCCTCGATAGTACTTGCCTTAGAGGGCTGCACTTTCCACATCTGTCTATCTATCTATCTACCTATCTTATAATACTTGAATCAACATCACAATCTAGAAGTATCTGAAAAGAACTTGTGTGACTGAACATAACACTTTTATACTTACATCGATATAGTCCGCTTTTGCGTTAAATATGACATGTTTACGACCAAGTTCATGGAGATGATCTACCACTCTTTCCGGATTGTCTACTCGTTCCAAGACCTCTCTAACCGTCGTCATAACTCTGAATTATAAATTAATTGAATGATTAAGTTATCACATCATATTACTATCTAAGATGAAACAGGGAAAGATGTGATAACATACAGCGTTTGCAAACTGTATGATCATAAATGATAAAATTAAATAGGGAACTAGAGTATGATATTTAGTAGTTTTACCAAGAAAATATGGGTTATTTTTGGTGAAAAATCCTTTGGTACAACTCCGAAAAATGTATGGGTAAAGTGACACTCATTGTTAATCTTTACATTTATTCATGACATAATATATATATGAAACCTATTGTTTCTTTGGGCAAAAATAAGAAGTTAATAAACTCGTCTTTGGATATGGAAGTACACTTTCTTTGACATCACTAGTTTAGTTCAGTTTCTCGCCGCGATTTACGCAATCTGCACAACTTTGTGCAAGATTGAATGGACATAACATCTGTAATACTTTTACTAACCTTGTACCGTGCATACGTAACTCCATCTCAAATTGTGCATCATCCTGGGAGAAAGCTCGGAAGATGGAAAAGGCACCCTTTGTGTCAGGATAAGTTTCAAACAGACTACAATAAAACAAAGTATACAATATTCAACGAGGTAATAAACATTTCATATATATTATCATACCAAGTTTGCATAAACCATTCACAAAGTTCTGTGCCATATACTGCTCTATTACCATAGTGATCGACCTGAAGCCTTGGGGACATTCCGAGTATATTCCGGAATATGATATTTCTTGTTAGCCCCAAAGTGACTCGCAATGTGCTTCAGCCAGCTTCTGGGTAACGTCCGGGATTAATTTCTTATAATCATATCTACATCTGCCAGCATCTTATACATCTAAACGAGAGGTGAGCCTTTGCTAGAGAGATAACAATGTACTACAACAGAATCCATAGATTTGGAAAATAAACTCCAGATGACGTCATATGAGGGACTGCTTTAGCCAATAGGGGAGTCATGGATTCAAATGACATCATCTTGGATAATTTCATTAGTTTTACAATGTACTACAGCAGAATCCATAGAGTTGGAAACTAAACTCCAGATGACGTCATATGAGGGACTGCTTTAGCCAATGGGGGAGTCATGGATTCACATGACATCATCTTGGATAATTTCATTAGTTTTACAATGTACTACAGCAGAATCCATAGAGTTGGAAACTAAACTCCAGATGACGTCATATGAGGGACTGCTTTAGCCAATGGGGGAGTCATGGATTCACATGACATCATCTTGGATAATTTCATTAGTTTTACAATGTACTACAGCAGAATCCATAGAGTTGGAAACTAAACTCCAGATGATGTCATATGAGGGACTGCTTTAGCCAATGGGGGAGTCATGGATTCACATGACATCATCTTGGATAATTTCATTAGTTTTACAATGTACTACAGCAGAATCCATAGAGTTGGAAACTAAACTCCAGATGACGTCATATGAGGGACTGCTTTAGCCAATGGGGGAGTCATGGATTCACATGACATCATCTTGGATAATTTCATTAGTTTTACAATGTACTACAGCAGAATCCATAGAGTTGGAAACTAAACTCCAGATGACGTCATATGAGGGACTGCTTTAGCCAATGGGGGAGTCATTGATTCACATGACATCATCTTGGATAATTTCATTAGTTTTACAATGTACTACAGCAGAATCCATAGAGTTGGAAAATAAACTCCAGATGACGTCATAAGAGGGACTGCTTTAGCCAATGGGGGAGTCATGGATTCACATGACATCATCTTGGATAATTTCATTAGTTTTACAATGTACTACAGCAGAACCCATAGATTTGGAAACTAAACTCCAGATGACGTCATATGAGGGACTGCTTTAGCCAATGGGGGAGTCATGGATTCACATGACATCATCTTGGATAATTTCATTAGTTTTACAATGTACTACAGCAGAACCCATAGATTTGGAAACTAAACTCCAGATGACGTCATAAGAGGGACTGCTTTAGCCAATGGGGGAGTCATGGATTCACATGACATCATCTTGGATAATTTCATTAGTTTTACAATGTACTACAGCAGAACCCATAGATTTGGAAACTAAACTCCAGATGACGTCATATGAGGGACTGCTTTAGCCAATGGGGGAGTCATGGATTCACATGACATCATCTTGGATAATTTCATTAGTTTTACAATGTACTACAGCAGAACCCATAGATTTGGAAACTAAACTCCAGATGACGTCATATGAGGGACTGCTTTAGCCAATGGGGGAGTCATGGATTCACATGACATCATCTGAAGTTTATTCCGAGTGTATGAAACATACACTAACTGGATGCATAATGGGGAGAAAAAGTAACAGAGACATCATTGTTGCATGGGTGACGTCACATAATAGATGACGTCATTACACAATACTTATATGCTACAGTGGCAGTGACCTCTGTTGGTACTTTTCCTCCCCATTACTTGGATAATTTCATTATTTTTACAATCTTCATGGATTCTTCTATCCAGAATTTGCATAACTGTAGACAGCCACTGGTGTTAACTTCGTTTGGTGGGCCTACTAGAAAATATGATTTCTGAGTTCAGAGTTCTTAGTACTAGAAAATGTAGAAAATCTGATGCTTTCTATAACGA
This sequence comes from Alitta virens, assembly GCA_932294295.1. NCBI lineage: Eukaryota > Metazoa > Annelida > Polychaeta > Phyllodocida > Nereididae > Alitta > Alitta virens. Next base: position 6,718,952 of record OW028585.1, on the reverse strand, counting down.
AATGTTGCATGTACTTAATAACTAATTGCATCAATACCTGTAAATTGCAATGATAAATGTAGACATGTACAACAACTAACATTAGCCTATGAATAATGAAATAGAGAATCTGATGCCATCCTTAATAACGTAATCTCAATTATAGTATATTTTCATCTAAATATGGGAGTGGTAGAATCATTTTGCATCATCGAAGCTCCAGTGACTACATAAAAACAACTACACGTGACTGTTGGCAGTTTATTAAGCAACAACAGTTAATGATACTTTCTGCAGCCACTGAAAGTAACTTTAATTAACTTTTAATTGACTCTAGAGAATATCATGTCATTTGGAAATAAATAACTTCAACTATCATGTGCAACTATAAATTGCATCAAAACTTAAGGCAGTGGAATAGTTTTTGGCACGACTAAATCAACAAGCCCATAATTTAGTTGATACAATAACAAAAATTATCAGAACTGTCAGTAATTACCATTACTCAGATAGTCTTTGTGACAAATTTCGTGCTATTTGCAGGCTAATTGGCAATTTAGGAGGGAATGGAAGTCCGTTGATATGCAGATCAGCCGTAGACCTTATCAGGAACTCTGAATTAATCGCGAGGAGAGAGTTTTGGATTATGTGAAGTTCTGTTTTATCACATGTGAAATTACAAGAAATTATTTATAATTCTCATGTGGAGGAAACAAGATTGTTGTAATTACCAAATCTAGAATCATAATTCCATCATGAATATGGAAATCTAAGTTTCATAAGATTTAGGATGCAGGCTGTCATGATGCTGCTAAGTACATTATTTTGTTGGCGTAATTTCATATTGGTATATGGTTCTTATACCATTTCTTATTCCTTGGAAAACATTGTCAGTGTCAGATCCAACAAAAAAAAATTGAATTTTTTTTCCTTGAATCTGTTTAATTGTTACACATATGTTTTCAAAGCAGTATTTCTTTCCTGGACAAAGGGCTGTTTTCGTGCAACTATCGTGATATGGCCAAGCAAAGAATCTGTTTTTGGAAATAGCACTTCATTATAGACACGATCAAAATGTCATTGCCATGCAAAATACTCTTGTCTCTTGTGTGATGCTGAGGTACAGTGTACAAAAAACTACTTTAAATTCCACACCAACAATAGCAATCCATATCATAATTTTATCCAGGCCTACATTGTATACATATGAGTCATTCGAATGACCCTCTCAGAAACTATTTATATTTCATACACTTATCATGAGATAAATTTGTGCACATTTTGAAGTGGCTGTCTCTGAGATACAATAGTTGTGATTCTTTAAGGTCTCGGAAACTAAGTCATATTCTGGGTCATTTTTGAATGTCTGACAGAGACATTTCAAATGTTACATGGCCAAATGTGCCACATGCATTTTCCATGCGTTTGGATAAATGCATGGAAAACGCATGGTTTTCACTTCATTATAATTAGGCAAAAACCATGTGTTTTCCATGAGATTATCCTTCTCATGGAAAACGCACGTGGCACATTCGGCCATGTATGAATCGTCATATTTTCCAAGTGACAAGATACCCACAGCTAGAAGTGTTGTTGAGGAGGTTTAAATTTGTATGTAAATGTTATCTGATTATTCAAGTTCGAGTTCAAGTTCAATCGTTTATTCACCATATATATCTACAAACAGAAAATGGATATTGTCATTATTTTAGAAATATGTGTGGATATGTATAAATATATATATGATTGGTAGTCTCATTAGGCATCATTGAAGTGCCGCTCACGCAAGACTACCATAGAAGTTAAAACAACTGAATTAGATTTGAATGGCAATAGGAAAAGAACATCATAAGGAGAACTGGATATGCATATTACAAAGTGCTCCTATTTACCTGCAGAGACTGAATTCATATAATGCTTTAATTTGATAATTGTTAAGTACTATGCTGTGATAGTAATCAGATTGCCAACCTTTCTTGTTCATGTTGAATCTCGTTTTAGCAAGGAAAGGTACCCCAGGCAAATCACACAAAGTTGGGATATTATCATAATATATTCATGTGGCCCACGTGGTCAGAACTGTCAAACTAACAGAAACAATTAGATGGGCTTGTGAAAACAGTGTAAATGCTTGAATATCACTGTTAGTAGCTTCAATTGCATGCACACCATTTCTCAAGTAAGCAACCTCCTCGTGGTTGATGGTGGTTGTTTCATTTTACCTTTTTGAGTTGAAGAATCGACTAAACATTACATCAAAACTTTGTCCAGGGGTAGCGGTCAGGCCATGTCACAGCAGGGTAAACTCATTTATATATAGCGTTTGGGTCACCCGATTGGCCAGTCTTGAGGCCTATCTCAACTTGTTTACTGAACACCTTCAATAGGGCAGGGACCTAGCTCAGAGGTAGCGCTCTGGGCTTCCAACCGCTGGGTCGCGGGTTCGATTCCCGGTCGAGCCTAAGCTGGATGGCTGTTTCATCCTTTGTCTCATTGCTATGGTCTCTGCCTGTCCTAATTAGCCCAACTGATGCAGAAATACAGGACGTAAAGCCCTAAACACACACACACACACTGAACACCTTCAATAACTTACCTCGTAAACATTTGGAATCCTAGATTAGCCGTGTGTTCTTCAATAATTCGCCACGTATCAAGAAGTAACTGTTTTTCCTCTACGGACAAAGTTGGACGTTGTTCTCTCAATTCTAATATCCTCGCTTGACGTATCATTAAAGGGGAAGGAATTAATTCAGCCTCATTTGCATTTACACTGTCACTGTTTTTCATATTTTTGCGCCATTCTTCTCTGAAGCGCCCTCTTGTAGATCTTTGCGGTGAAGTACATGGAGTCTCCCCCTGGTGATAACTGTCATTACGGCTATCCTCGACTTGTAATGATAAATCTTTCTCGTTGTGTTTTTCCTTCGCGCGATGTTTTAATTTTGGGGTTGAAGAGTGTGCCCCCATCCTGGTCCACTCTGCAAAAATAGGTAAAAACTAAATTAATCTTAGACTAGTAATATTACAAAAGCAGTGTTCATATGGTTTTCAGTCATACGTTTGCACAAAGACCTTCCACTAATTTCAATCGAAGATGGATGACTCCAGGATATAATTAGCATCCTAATACTTCCATCTTTACGACATTGATTTTCAATTCTTTTTGGTCCTATCTGCTTTAATATTGCCAAAGACAGATATTTTTACGGAAACTACATGGCCAATTGTGCCACGTGCGTTTTCCATGTGTTTGGATAAACTCATGGAAAACGCATGGTTTTTGCCTCATTATAATTAGCTAAAAACCATGCATTTTCCATGCGTTAATCCTTCTCATTGAAAATGCACGTATCCCATTTGTCCATGTAAAAACACATAAATATGGTCAAATACATGTGGAAACTTATTTGTTATTGGAAGGTGTCATCATCAGAAAATTGGGATTTACGTGTTGTTTATTGCTTGTTATTCCGTTAATTCTGTTGATCCACGCTTTGTATGAAGTTCAACTAAATAACATGTGGACATTACATTATCCTCATTAAATAACTGACTATGTCATTCTCATTAGGCTAACTGCTTAGAGAGCATTCCAAATCGATCCAGCATTGTTTTCATATAGGCCACTGTTCTTATAACATCGTATTAACATTGCCGACATCGCGCCGACATGGAAATGATTTGGAATGCACTCAGGGTGATGCGATAAATTGGCAGGTAAATAAGGAGTAATAGGTAGGAAGGTTTAATGATGCATTTAAAGTGCATAAGGTCATTCATGCCTGTGTCATGTACACTCGGTGACAGTGAATTTCGCCACTACAAAGAGATTCGCCACCCTCCTAATATTCAATTATACACATTGCACGGTCTTGATTTGTTGCAAAACTAATTGTATAGATCATTAACAGTGTTCTAACACTGCGGCAGCCATCTAAAAGGTGTTTATTGTAGTTTTAGAGGGGGGGGGGGGAGATGGCAAATCTCGCTGTCGTGGCGAAACTGAGTGTAGATATATGAGTGCTAAATAGGCATAACTGGAGTTTGCATTGCGCAGAGCCCTGTTTTGGCAGCTGGTATTTGAGGTCTTTCTCCGGTGTTTCCAGCCAAAGAACTGGAAGTTATTTTTAGCCCTATGTAATGAGCATACATTCATTGGAATTTAAGATGGTGCACCTGCCTTCAAGAACATGATAATACATTAATGACGGTTTACACATTGGACCATACATCTCTCTGCATTGGTAGAGCACTCTGATAAGAAGGGGTGGGGGCCTAGCTCAGTGGTAGTGGGTTGAGCTTCCAACTACTGGGTCCCGGGTTCAATTCCTGGTCGAGCCTATGTTGGATGGCTGTTTCATCCTTTGTCTTATTGCCATGGTCCCTACCTGTCCTGATTAGCCTATCAGGTGCAGAAATACAAGATGTAAGGCGGCTAAACCCTAATCCACCCACATATCCACCACTCTGATAACAACTTAACCGTAAATCTAATATCCGATGGTAATGCTTGAATGTCTCAACGCCACTGGTCTGAAGCTTAGCCAGCTTATATGATCAGCTGTCAGAGGCAGACCCAATGATAAGATGATAAGGCTATTAGTCCAGACTGTTATAAATGGGTATGTATTACATTTATTTGCTTCAGTATAGACACTGCCAGGGTACAGATCACCTCCAATTTAACATCTCACAGCAGAGCTAGCCAATGTGGAACTGGCGGATGCTTTAGGCATAAGGCCACCAGGTGGTTTATGTCATATCACCATTGGACTCAAAAACAACAGTGTACAATTTAAAGGAAAGATAAATATAGGTTAAAAAAGCAATGTTATACACACATATTGAATTGTATAATCACGATGGGTTTTGTCTACAAAGAGGTTCTAGTCATCTAGACCATTTTTTCTTCTGTTAAATTATTTTTAATATGCATATTTTCTTCTAACATCACATGCATAGCCAATGTCATATATTATGTGAAAAAATACTGTGAATATGGCAACAAAGAGCAAGGCAGTGTAATGAAAGGTTGTATCATTCCAAGCGATTTAAAGAAGTGAAAATTGTGGGTTTCCTAATCTCCTATGTGGTGTTTCTCAGATTGTCTGAGATGGTTACCTCTCAAGAAGCTGACAACCCATCAACCTAATGAAGGAAACCGTCCAGCACACAACACAAAAGTGTTAATGTGGTGATGTTGTCAGCTTTCGTTAAAAAAACCGAAACTCTTTAATGGCTCTGCAAATAAAAAGAGCCCCAATCAATTATTCTTGTCTTAAGCTAAACACCCTTTTGGTACATTACAGTTAACATAAACACAACTGCAACAGATTACACACTATAACCGGTAAAATGCACACTTTTTCTTGTAAATTTCACGCTTGTTTACTCGAATTTAACGGTTCTGCAAGTACGCATTAAATTACTCGCCTTAGGAAATTTTTCTGGCGTAACATCAAGGATTTCCAAATAAAAAATGCATTTCAGGAACACAATCAAATCCTCAGATTCCATGAAATCTATTTATCTCAAATCTGAATGGCATCATTAAGATGAAATCAAACACCAAATGGGGAGTTGAAAAATAAACTTACAAATTGTGTTTGATGTCAATCAGAACCACTTCCTTGAGGATTAAATTCCAAGAACCTGTTTTGAAAAATAATAATCCTGAATAATGTTTGCTTTTTCGAATATCACCTGACCTCAGTCTTCATGGAACCAATGTTAACCTCTTTCTGCATAATTATACCAGAGAATCTTGTGTCATCTTTACAAAAATTGCTTTAACTAAAGTTTCTCACTGAATTCTCATACCATTAAAACTACAATGATAAGTATGCTCAATCGATAGTCAGCCACAGAAGTTATGTTTTGACTTGCACAAATAATTATTATATAATTACCTTTCATAACTTGTAAAACTACATTGATAGATGTAGATAATTTTATAGCTAGACAGCCACTGACAAAATGTAGAATGATACTAGAAAATCTGATACCATCTTTAACTATGTTTGGAATGGCGCTAGAGAATCTGATGCCATCTTTACCTATGTTTTGAATGGCACTAGGGAATCTGATGCCATCTTTAACTATGTTTTGAATGGCACTAGAGAATCTGATGTCATCTCTAACTATGTTTGGAATGGCGCTAGAGAATCTGATGCCATCTTTAACTTTGTTTTGAATGGCACTAGAGAATCTGATGCCATCTCTAACTATGTTTTGAATGGCACTAGGGAATCTGATGCCATCTTTAACTATGTTTTGAATGGCACTAGAGAATATGAGGCCATCTTTAAATATGTTTTGAATGGTACAAGAGAATCTGGTGTCATATTTAACCAAGTTCTATCAACTAGAGTTCGCATTTGCCTGAACTTCCCATACCGTATTTTTAACTGCAATGACGAATGTATCGGACACATATCCGCTGACACTCACTAACATGAGATTGTCAATGGTACAAGATTATCGTATACCATTAGTAATAAGTTTAATTTGCAGAACTTTTGGTTTCACTTTATTAAAAAATGTACTTATTCTGATTAATTCAGAGATTTTTAGAGCTACTGATATTACATTGATAGCTACTTCCATTTTTGCTTGCAATGTAAATTTTGCCATTTTTATTTCTCATTTTACGTTTTTTATTGCTGCCATTTATTATATTTACACAGTTATCATTAAGCAAATTTCACTATCAGCTAATCTCATCTAGCAGCTTACTTTTTTTTCCACTTGTATTTAGCTTAAAAAAAAAGCCATTTTAACTAACATTATGTGGAGACTTTCGACAGCCAATGACTTTGACTTTTAAATGATACTAAAGAATCTGATTCCATATTTAATTATGTTACTGAAATTACACTTTTTAAGATCTCATAAAAACTCAGTAAGACTCTGAATAATTATTGATGGGCTATCCCGAATTTCAAAGTCTTTTGTGAGAGACAATTGATGAAGGGTTTTCAGACAAATGTAAAATATTTTTGAAAAGATGCTTACGAAAGAAATTCCAAGTTTAAGTATGAACTAAGAAGTAGGAATCAAGAAGTAGAAACTAAGAATTGAGAAACATGAAATAGGAATAGTCATTGAATATAATGTAATTTGTCTCATTATTGCTCCAAAGTGTGAAGTTCTGTGAGACATGGTAATGTCACAGTGAGACATGGACTGTGTATACATTGTATAACAAAGCTGAGACATGGTCTGCGTACATATTGTATAACAAAGCTGAGACATGGTATGCATGTACATTGTATAACAAAGGTGAGACATGGTCTGCATATACATTGTATAACAAAGGTGAGACATGGTCTGCGTGTACATTGTATAACAAAGCTGAGATATGGTCTGCGTGTACATTGTAACAAAGGTGAGACATGGTCTGCATGTACATTGTATAACAAAGCTGAGACATGGTCTTTGTGTACATTGTATAACAAAGCTGAGACATGGTATGCATGTACATTGTACAAAAAAGGTGAGACATGGTCTGCATGTACATTGTATAACAAAGGTGAGACATGGTCTGCGTGTACATTGTATAACAAAGCTGAGATATGGTCTGCGTGTACATTGTAACAAAGGTGAGACATAGTCTGCATGTACATTGTATAACAAAGGTGAGACATAGTCTGCATGTACATTATATAACAAAGGTGAGACATGGTCTGTGTGTACATTGTATAACAAAGCTGAGATATGGTCTGCGTGTACATTGTAACAAAGGTGAGACATGGTCTGCATGTACATTGTATAACAAAGCTGAGACATGGTCTTTGTATATATTGTATAACAAAGCTGAGACATGGTATGCATGTACATTGTATAACAAAGGTGAGACATGGTCTGCATGTACATTGTATAACAAAGGTGAGACATGGTCTGCGTGTACATTGTATAACAAAGCTGAGATATGGTCTGCGTGTACATTGTAACAAAGGTGAGACATGGTCTGCGTGTACATTGTATAACAAAGCTGAGACATGGTCTTTGTGTACATTGTATAACAAAGGTGAGACATGGTCTGCGTGTACATTGTATAACAAAGGTGAGAGATGGTCTGCGTGTACATTGTATAACAAAGGTGAGACATGGTCTGCGTGTACATTGTATAACAAAGGTGAGAGATGGTCTGCGTGTACATTGTATAACAAAGGTGAGACATGGTCTGCGTGTACATTCTATAACAAAGCTGAGACAAGGTCTTTGTGTACATTGTATAACAAAGGTGAGACATGGTCTGCGTGTACATTGTATAACAAAGGTGAGTGATGGTCTGCATGTACATTGTATAACAAAGGTGAGACATGGTCTGCGTGTACAATGTATAACAAAGGTGAGACATGGTCTGCGTGTACATTGTATAACAAAGGTGAGACATGGTCTGCATGTACATTGTATAACAAAGGTGAGACATGGTCTGCGTATACATTGTACAACAAAGCTGAGACATGGTCTTTGTGTACATTGTATAACAAAGGTGAGACATGGTCTGCGTGTACATTGTATAACAAAGCTGAGACATGGTATTTGTGTACATTGTATAACAAAGGTGAGACATGGTCTGCATGTACATTGTATAACAAAGGTGAGAGATGGTCTGCGTGTACATTGTATAACAAAGGTGAGACATGGTCTGCGTGTACGTTGTAACAAAGGTGAGACATGGTCTGCATGTACATTGTATAACAAAGGTGAGACATGGTCTGCGTGTACATTGTAACAAAGGTGAGACATGGTCTGCATGTACATTGTATAACAAAGCTGAGACATGGTCTTTGTATATATTGTATAACAAAGCTGAGACATGGTCTGTGTATTTGATAAACCATCGGGTTATCGTGATAAAACCTATAACTTTTTTTACCCATTTCGAGTATCACAAGTTGGAGTACATTTGCTGTCATGTTGCTCTGTTTTCAACTTCTGTGATGAACTCAAAACCTTGGATATCTGAGTTACAATTACATGCCTTTCATATCTCTGAATTTTGCAGAATGAGATTGAAATTGAATTGCATGAGCTGTAGATTCTTGTAGAGGCTTAGATCGAAAGTTTACTTCCACGTTTTACCTATGAATTAAGAAGTAAGAATTAAGAATTAAGAAATAAGAACTAAGAACTAAGAAGTTAGAACTAAGAAATAAGAGCTAATAATTAAGAACTAAGAAGTGAAAACTAATAATTGAGAACTAAGAATTAAGAACTAAGAATTAAGAACTAAGAAATAAGAGCTAAGAATTAAGAACTAAGAAATAAGAGCTAAGAACTAAGAATTAAGAACTAATAATTAAGAACTAAGAAGTGAAAACTAATAATTGAGAACTAAGAATTAAGAACTAAGAATTAAGAACTAAGAAATAAGAGCTAAGAATTAAGAACTAAGAAATAAGAGCTAAGAACTAAGAATTAAGAACTAATAATTAAGAACTAAGAAGTGAAAACTAATAATTGAGAACTAAGAATTAAGAACTAAGAATTAAGAACTAAGAAATAAGAGCTAAGAATTAAGAACTAAGAAATAAGAGCTAAGAACTAAGAATTAAGAACTAATAATTAAGAACTAAGAAGTGAAAACTAATAATTGAGAACTAAGAATTAAGAACTAAGAATTAAGAACTAAGAAATAAGAGCTAAGAATTAAGAACTAAGAAATAAGAGCTAAGAACTAAGAATTAAGAACTAATAATTAAGAACTAAGAAGTGAAAACTAATAATTGAGAACTAAGAATTAAGAACTAAGAATTAAGAACTAAGAAATAAGAGCTAAGAATTAAGAACTAAGAAATAAGAGCTAAGAACTAAGAACTAAGGAGTTAGAACTAATATTGACAACTAAGAAGTAAAAACTAAGAATTAAGAACTAAGAAGTAAGAACTAAGAAGTAAATACCAAGAAGTAAGAATTAAGAACTAAATGGTAAGAACTTAGGAGTCACCTCCAGGCTTTCGTAGATGTCATTTTAACTTGAAACTGTGAACTACATTTGTAAATGAAGTGAAATATTCAAATTGCATACATATGACTTAACATTTACAATGGTGGGTAAGTGAACTCTCCTCTTAATATATCCATTGAAATTAATCTCAGGTTATAGTAGAAGTTAAAATGGATATCCACCAGTTTTTTGTTCATGAATATGAAATTTCACACTTAGTCTAAGTCTACAGAAACCTAAAAATGGGCGAATATGATAGCAGTAAGTAGAAAACGTAACTGTCCAAATGATTAATGGAACATACGATACCATATTTGTGCTTCTCATTTTGTTGCACGAAACAAAAAACCAAGCTGAAAGATGTAATGTAAATATTTCATTCCTATAATTAAAGAGTATGCTATTTAAGAATCTGATGCTGGTCTTACACTGACTTACGCAAATTTAAGCTTAAGTTTTTTTTATAGAATTTCTGAAATTGCACAAAAAAACCCAGCCTGGTTGGCCTGATAATGCTTGATACATTTGTAAACAACAAATATATTTGAATTTTAGGTTTTATTAATGATTTGGCATACACACAAAAATTTATAGAAAAAAACATACACACCATCAGTTCAGTCAGCTAATCTAAGGCACTGTTCGCTAATCTAAGTAATTGACAAACATTTGTTTACTAGATCTTACTCTAACACACACTTGTCAGGTCCAAACAGGAAGTGAAAAAAGCTGCTGTAATCTACATGCCAAAAAAATTCTCTTGCAAAGTAAACATTTTCTGTTAGCTTTGCTTTTGTGTACTATGATTGTAACAGAGGTTTTAAATATTCTGGTCGTAGACATCTTGTTTATGCCCTCAGTACTGTGGCTTTTCTGCACTCACTACACCTAACTGTTAAAAAGACCAAAAGGTGCTTATATAACAGATATGCTGATGCAGAGCCAGTAGTTGGACAGATTAATGAATGTTAAATATAGTTCGCACAGATGCAGCCACAGTAGACGGGTTAACTAGAGATGACCTAAAAGTCATATTGCACTTTATATGTACAGCATAAAGTGCCGCATTTTTATTTATTCACTTATGTTTTTTTTTTATTCACTTATGTTTTTATCTGTTATGTTTTTTTTTTAAGTTTTATAACGTTTACAATATATTCTAATTACCAATATTTTTATACTATACACCATGAATTGTATCTTACTATGCATGTGTGTAAATAAACATATTTAAAAAAAAAAGGTCTATGGTAAGACTGGCAGATTCCCAAGGGAAACTATCCATGCAGCTAACATTTCCTGCTGAGACACTTAGAACTTTAGTAGGATGGAAACAAACACATTGAAACTGGTGAATATCAGACTATTGAAGAATGTGCCTATTTTAGTGTTGTACTGTTTATATACGTATGTGTGTACATATGTGTACTTTGGGAAACACCGATTTGACTGTACATTGCAGCTTAGGTTATCAGACATTTAACAAAGTCATTTAACAAAATTGATTGCAAAGCAAATATTCTCTATACATGAATCGTTAAGTCGAAAGGAGGAGGGGGGGGGGGGGAGGGGCAATAAGTGATACATACATTTGTTATTAATTATATTTAGATTAATATCATAACACCACATACAATTCCAGGCCCATTCCATGATAAATATCAAAATCAATTATATACTGATATATTTCCATATAGTATAAATAGGGGTGGGGGCCTAGCTCAGAGGAAGCGCTCTGGGCTTCCAATCGCTGGGTCCTGGGTACGATTCCCGGTCGAGCCTAAGTTCGATGGCTGTTTCATCCTACGTCTCATTTCCACGGTCTCTGCCTGTCCTAATTAGCCAAACTGGTGCGGAAATACAGGACATAAAGCCCTAATCACACACACACACACCATATAGTATAAACAGTGGGAGCAATGTATATATATATTTGAGACTGCCAGATTCCCATTACATGTATGACAGCAGTTTAAATTGATCAACTATTGGATTAAACTAGAAAAACTGCCAGCTAAAAATATCTTTAAAAAATGTTTAAATGAGCAAAAAGATATGCACACTTCTGGTAATAATGCTTGGGTTGGGAAAATTATTCATATGCTCATATTCATATGCTCAATGAACATTATCCACAAAGAGACCATTTAAGACTTGCAAACAATGAGCTAGAATCCATTGCTAAAACGTTCAAATCTAAAATCTATGAGAAATTTCAGGAAACTATACTAGCTAAAATCAATGACTCTACACAACAGCCAAAACTTAGAACTGATTACAGGCTAGAACCCTACCTTCTACTATACCTTAGCAGACAGAAAAATGTATAATAAAATAGCCAGATTTAGAGTAAGCTCACATAATTTATGAATTGAAATAGGTAGACATGAAAACCCTATGCAGCCAGCAATTGAGAGATTATGCCTAAAATGCAATATGCATGAAATCGCAGATGAAAAACATTGTCTCATAGTATGCCCACATAACACACTTAGTCGTGAGGACCTCTTTAAAATAGATAATGATCACATAGAAAATTTTGAGCAACTAAACAATGAATACAAATGTAATACCATCATGAAATCAAAACAGCGTGAGTGGTTAAAATTCCTTAGAAAATTTCTTGTAAATATTGATGCCTAATGCATTGTGCATTATTGTGTCATCATCCATTGTCGAGCATTAACCATTACTCCCCAAACCAGCAGTTTCTGCATTTGTATATATTGTGATCTCTGTGCTTTTACATCCATGTATATAACTGTGGACTATGCCTACTTGTATATATTCCTAAATTAAATGTTGCACTTATATTAATATTGTGATAATGAACAGTATTAACTGCAGTAATATGTGTATTTAGGGTCAATATATACATGTGACATGTATGTACACTAATGGACTTTAAAAACGCACAGGTAAAACATGTTGTACAAACCCGAGATAATGCGTTTTTAAAGTCCATTAGTGTATATATATATTTATTTAACCAATGTATGTAAACAAAACGTAATGCTCATATTATCATGCTATTGTTCAGCAACTGGGACCATGGATGTGTGGATAATCTATTTATAATGTATACCTTTAACTTGTATACCATGTATATATATGTATTGAATATAGGAATAGTGAGTAGAAGTACATGTTTTTATCTGTTATTTTTGACAAATGTATCATGTATGATATTACTGTGTCAATAAAAGCACATCTATATGTTAATGTATGGTTTTCAGTCTATTGACTTGTCCGGCTTCTGCTCCCCATACCTTTGCAACATACAATTAGTTCCTTTATATATGGTTGAATCTGCTGCTATCAAGGGCCGCACCCTAGTTCATAGTCAAATAATTTTTCAATAAGTCAAACCATGATAATTTTAAGACTTATAAGAAATGACATTGCAGATGTATAAAGATACAGTCACTAATGTAATTTCAGTGTTAATTAAAATGATGAGTTGGGGGAGCTTTAGTGACCTATTCCTGTCTATAGCTATAACTATATAAAGCCAGCTGCTTCTGCCTACTCCTAGCCTATAGTCGTCTTGCACCTACGACAATTGCAAGAAATATATAAACTTTGGTAAATGTAAGAAGTTAATCTAATATAATATTATCATAAGTATGTATGTACACTAGACATGCATCTTTTCAGAAATCAAAAATATGCGTAACTCTCAAATTATGCACCAAATGGTCCTGCATGTGCTTTTAGATCCGGCTTTGAGTAGCCAGCTATAGCCAGACAGTTCCGTTTAGTAGCAAGTAATTGTATAGCAAAAGTTGTCTAGTTGGACAGTGCTACTTAATATTACATTGGCCAGGTCCTAAGTTCTATCTCCAGCTTGGGCACTCTTCCAGAGCTAGTTATTGTGATATAGTTGAGGTAGACGTAATGATGAACAACACAAAGGTGTAGCTTGGCAGAGAGGGTGGCTTTTATCCCTGTGGTAACAAACTCTAGTGCAAAGGTATTTTTTGAAATCTATTGCCAGGGGTCTTTTCCTTATTGGTCATTACCCTTGACTGAACACACAGGGCATAATTCTATTGGCCTGTACTCGTCACAACCCTTAACTTCACAGTTAAGTTCTCTTAAAGCAATACTTAAGATCTTTTACATAAGTTCCTTGTTAAGGTTTGAGCTAGGTTATAGATTTTAACTATAGCCTAGACTTATATTCCAATATATTTTGATTTGATAATTTCTAGATACATGACATTACATCTCAGTTTGATGTTGGTCGCCATTACTGATGAGCCTTTGAGACATAGTACTTATTCAGTAACTGAATTGGGTGTGTCTTTTGTATGACAGGCACACCTGGCATATCAAATTAAACTAAAGATATAAAATCCAAAGTCTGTCACATCAAACAGGTCTTTTTATATTTCTTTAATTTTGTATATATTCCTTCAGCTGGTTTGCAAGAAGCAATATGACATCAAAAGTGGAATTATGTGCCAGGCACCTGCGACAGACAAATTTCTTGCAGCCTTATTGAAAAACATCTTTGGCAAATCGACATAACACCTGGACTTTGAAACCATATCCACCGTTAACAATTCTCTTTGCATTGGGAACAAAATATATGGTTGAATTGATAAGAATTGATATTGCATTATTTGATGTACTCAACACTGCTAATCTGGTTAATTTGGATGTAGCGGAATTATGTCATATAGCGAACAGAGACTGTGAAGCCAATTGCTACACACAAGAAGATACTGTCACAGGAACAGCTATTAGAGACTTAGTTCTTGTCTCACAAGGACAGTTGTTTTCAATTATGGACAGACATGATGCTTTTCAATTTTAAAATTTTTAATGACATCTTGATTTTTTTATTGTACATTGCTGCTTTGGGTTTAGTGCAGTATAGCGGACCCAAATTAATGCCCATATTTGGCGGCCATAAAAAATTAAATTTTATCCAATATTTTACAAGTTTTAAGTTCTAGCACAATTAAAATAACATTTGGTGTAGATAAGATGGGGTTTGGGGCCGGTAGCCCCCTAGAAAAAGCAAAAATAAACACTGTCGTTACCGTGAAGATGAAACCGCCGTCATAACTACATTAATTTTTGTGATGTCATAATAACATTTCAAGCATTTTACGTCATAGGCCTGGCAATGAGGCTCGTTATATATGGTCATAAATCTGGGTCCGCTATACTGCACTTTTTCCACTGCTTCTATAAACTGTTCGATTAAATTTTTCCATAATTTTGTGTTATGTAGGTATGAATAAACATAATAATATTTATTATCCACTATTTTCAAAACATACCAGTAATGATTCATCCCAGATTTTATGCAAAATTAAATCCGTTTGTACCAGTGTTGGCTGTTGGGGACATCGTCAGACTGATGACGAACTGATGAGGCATGTTGGGTGGATTTTAGCTTTTAAAAATACTGCAAGTACCACAAGAAACCACAGTTGTCACAATGGGGAGAAAAAGTACCACAAGGTCACGGACAACGTAGCAGATAAGTATTGTTTGATGACGTCATTTATAGTGTGACGTCATCCATGCAAAAATGGTGTAGTGACGTCATGTTATGGTTTTTTTTGATGTAGGCCCTACTACGGCTGTAGTTAGACCGATATCATCAGTCCCTACAGGTAAAGGGGGTTTCACACATAGCCGGATCAGACGCAGGAGCGTCCCGGAATGAAATTTCGTCAAGTCCGGGGCGGTCCGGGCGAAAAAGTTAGAAATGTAAACAAAAACAAATAATTGGGCGGTGTGGACACGAAGGCAAGACGGAGGCAACAAGGAGCAACACGGTCATGACACGGATGTGTACGGGTGCTACAAGGATATGTACGGAGGAGCACGGTTAAACAAGGCATGAGCCACGGTTGTAGCCGGAGGTAACACGACTGTGCCGGAGTGAACCGGATGTTACACGGGGCCTTCACGGATATACCCGATCGTTACACGACCTTACTACGATATCACTACGGAGTTAAGCGGTTTTCACCCGGATCGCTCTGAAATTGGTATTTAAACTGGCTGCGTTCCACTGTCCATCATTCCACTTCGGACTACCATACTGCAAAGGTGTTGCTGCTACTACAGAAAAAATTGGATATGTCTTTATCACACTACGACAGGGTGGAATTGGATTTGAAGTGCATGGACATGCAAGTCCAGCTATTGACTGCTGCTAATGATATAATTCTGCAAGAAGAACACAAACTGCAAGATGATGCAGTGAGGGCCACAACATCAACTGATGAAGATGACCTATTAGAAAATGCTCCTGCTGCACCAAGACGAAGAAGAAGAAGGCAAATGTGGGTGCGACCTTGGCTGCTAAGAAGACCTCTTTATGGGCAGTATGAAAAACTGTTGGCTGAATTGACTGCAGAAGATGTGGGTGGCTTCAAGAATTTCATGAGGATGGAGCCTGACTTATTCCATGAAGTTCTTGCCAGAGTGGGACCTAGGATTACAAAGCAGGATACCTTTTGGAGGAGGGCCCTTGAACCTGGATTGAAACTGGCTATTACCTTGCGCTACCTGGGTACGGGCAACAGCTACAAGTCTCTGCAGTATGGATTTAGGGTAGCCTTCAATACCATTTCTATCCTGGTCATCGAAGTCTGCCAGGCCATCATAGACGAGTACTCAGCAGAAGTCATGCAGTGTCCTGTAACCCCAGAAGCCTGGAAAGCAGTTGCCAATGGATTCTACAACAGATGGAACTTCCCCCACTGTGTCGGCGCCATTGATGGGAAGCACGTTGCCATCAGATGTCCTGCCAAGTCTGGATCCCTGTTCTACAACTACAAGGGATTTTTCTCTATTGTCCTACTGGCTGTAGTTGATGCTGAATACAAGTTCCTCTACGTTGACATTGGTGCCAGTGGATCAGGCTCAGATGCTGGAGTGTTTAGCCAGACAGAATTGAAGGAAGCGCTAGAAAGTGGGAACATTGGATTACCTGAACCAGATAACCTGCCTAATGATGACCAACCAGTGCCTTACTTCATAGTTGGGGATGATGCCTTTGGACTGCAGACTTGGATGATGAAGCCTCTGCCTCACAGGAACATGAGCATGGAAGACAGAATCTTCAACTACAGACTTTCTAGAGCTAGACGGGTGGTAGAGAATGCATTTGGACTTTTGGCTGCCAGGTTCAGGTGTCTCCTCACAACAATGCCTCAAAGTCCTGACAGAGTGTGTACCATAACTCTTGCTTGCTGTGTGTTGCACAACCTACTGAGGGTGAGATATCCAACTGCTCAAGTGAATGCTGTGGACCAGGAAAATGCAGACATCCATGAGATCATCCCAGGTGCATGGAGGGACAATGCTGTCAATCTACCAGACATGGGACATGTGTTCAGAGGCAACACCAACAGAGCAGCCAAGGAAATGCGGCAATACTTGGTCAGCTACGTGAACTCAGCAGCTGGGAGTGTACCATGGCAGCAAGACAAGATTTGAAAACAACACGAATGATTTAAGTTTCAACATTTAATTAATAGCAAACTTCAGACTTCTGCAGCACACAAGTGCAAAAAATACACATCATTTAATTATTGTCATGTAATACAGTTTACATTGTTCATTACATTTAACTTCATCGGTATACAGTTCACATGCAAACATAAGTAATAACAGTTCATTGTTCATTTCAATAAAGTTCATTGTTCATTTTCAGCTCAACATTACTCGGTTGTGGTAGTTGGAGGCGTGGGCACCGAAAAGGAGGAGTTATGGTCATCACCACCAACCATTCCCCCCACACTAGTGTTCAACAAGTAGCTGGTGAGCGAAACATCCTGAGGCGTGCTGCAATCCTGTGGTGACATGGAAGGACGACCATGAGAAGGACCTGAAGTCAACCAGGCCTGACTGATAATGGTAGAAGATGGCGCAGGAGGGGGGGTCGGTGCAGGCACAGACGAAGAAGAAGGGGCAGCCGACACGAGAGGCTGGGGCGAAGGGCCGGATGGAGTAGCGAACATCCGGGCAGCAGGGCTGGATGAATGCTGTGCGAACATCTGGGCAGCAGGGCTGGATGAATGCTGTGCGAACATCTGGGCAGCAGGGCTGGATGAATGCTGATGATGAGGGAACATCTGCACAGGAGGACCGGATGAACTGGCTGTAGGAGCAGGGAGGACGAACTGCTGCTGATGCTGCTGAGGGACAGGAGGCAGAAACTGATGATACTGCTGTTGCTGTTGCAGTTGCTGTTGCTGCTGCTGTTGCTGTTGCTGCTGGCGCTTGCGACGATACGCCTGCTTAAACTGCATCAGGCTGTTTAAGGTTTGGGCCTGGTAATCCCACCAAGTCTCGGTGTCCATCTGCATCACCTCGTGGTAGATCATGTCCGTGAAGACCCTCTTGGACAAGCTGCCTGAGTCCGTCGGCTGACTCAACTTGCTGTGCATGTCCCTCTGCAGATCGGTGGCTTTTTCAATCAGCTGGAAATAGGAAAAAACACAACATTAGAGTAAGTCACATGGCAACTGCAACAGCATGTGCATTATTGACAATGTACTGAAAAGACACATCACCATACAGTGAACACTGGAAGTGCCAAGAAACAAAGCTACCACTTTCTACTATGGAAAAGCTACAACTTTAAAATGCAAGATTACAATTACAACTTTAAACTGCAAGATTACAATTACAACTTTAAACTGCAACATTACAATACGATTATCTTGATTATCATGGCAACTGAAGCAGTATACTTACTTGAGTGACAGCTTGTGTAGCAATTCCATCTCCACTAGCTGCAAGGCTGGATGCATCACAGTCATGATGATGACGAGGCTGACGTCTGGACGTCTTCTTGCTTGGAGGAGGGGCCCCCATCTTCCTCGTGCTGCTGCTGCTGTCGCCCTTGTAAGGCCCACCCTTGGACCTGCTTGTATCGGAATCCCTGCCACCATCATCCGAACTATCGACAATGACCTCCTCAGCTTCAGACGTGTCATCCTCAGTGGTAGGTCTGTTGCTGCTGGTTGGAGTTTTGGCTGATAAGCTCTGGGAAAGCTGCCCACCTTTCTTTCTCTTCCCAGCATCAACCCTCTTGATGTGGCGTTCGAGGTAGCCGAAATTCTCCATTATCCAGTTGTCCCGGTCTGTCAGGATTCTAGCTGCCCCACCAGAAGGCTTCTTGGTTGGATCCGTGAGCTTCCCAACTGCAGTGCGCATTGAGTCTATCCAAGTTTTCAGCTGCTGCGCAGTACAATCCAGCTCCTTCGCCTTCTGGTCTATCATTCGCGATTTTATGTCTATCCGCTTGTATTGAGCAAGCCGCCGGTTATACAACATCTCCTGGGACCGGTACCAGTCGGCCACATCTTGTTCCTGGTCTTCTGTGAGGTTCAGGGCTTCCTTTTTCTGCCTCTTCGCTCTTGCTGCAGGTGGGGGTGGAGCTGCAGTAGGAGGTACTGCAGGTGCAGCAGGTACAACTGGCCCAGGTAAATCTGGCATGCCTTGTGGACTTTGCGGTCTTGAAGAGGTATTACTGGCTACATCTTCTTCAACAGCAGCAGGTGGTGCAGGTTCCTCTTGGACAACAGTCTTCTTGCCAGGCCTCCCCTTTCCTCTCCTAGGTGGCATGGTGGTTAATTCAAGAAACGGCAGTAGCAGCAGCAGCAATCCAGAAGGTAATATCCAGAAGAAATGGTGGATGATAAATGAATTACTTCGATGATCAACGATGAACGGCAGGCGGTGGAATGATGCTTCTCCAAAGACGGCGGTTGTATATATACTCAGGCATCCGTACTCACTCCGTGTCAGTTTAATTAACTCCGTCTTGACACCCAGTTCACTCCTGTATGTCCGCATTGATCTCGTGTGACACCGTGTACATAACGGAGTTAACCGGGTCAAGCAAATGACATGTAAACCCGCTCTCCTTGTTCACTCCGTTTAGACTCCGTGTTGGTCCTAGTTCACTCGTGTGGAACCGAGTTGCTCCTTGTGCTCTCCGGAGCGTACTTTTCACGCCCGGTTGACGCCGGACTTAGCCGGAGATCACACGAAGTCTTTCGGTGTCAATACGGAGGTCCCCGGAGATCGACGGAGTCTACTGGGAGTCTACACAGATCTACACGGCCCAACACGGATTTCACTATTCCGGGATCTCCGGCATGAAAAATTAAACATGTTTAATTTTTTTGCCGGAGTCCCCCGGAGATACCGGACCATGCCGGACAATGCCGGACACTCCCGGACATGAACAAGATGTCTATACGCCTTTCCCCGGAGTATGCGGGAGTATTACGGAGTTGACCTCCGGGACGCTCCTGCGTCTGATCCGGCTATGTGTGAAACCCCCTTAAGTTTTTTTCAGCCAAAAAGGCATTTTCAAAAAAACCCTTTGTCAAAAATGGCGATTTTAAGAATAAAACAAGTTTTCAGACAGAATCTGCTCAGTCAAAGCGGTACGCAATATATTTTTCTATGTCCGTGTGAATTATTGGCCACTAAGCGGGCTTAATAACCACACAATTCTACAAAGATCGCGATGAAATCACACTAAAGAAGTTGTGATGGTCATTCCGTCCTCAAAAAAATACACAGAATAACGAATCGGCGCCTATGACATCACAAGCCATTTCTCATGATAAAACAAGATTTTGCATCACAAAGCCACAGTAAACACATCCTTTAGAATGTGTTCTGAAAACATCTTCCAAACACATTAACATACCTTGACATGCAATAATTATCCATTTTTAAGTTGCGATATCTAGATGGAACGATATCTTGTTTACTTGTTCATGATGCAACGTCGTGGTGGCACACGTGGGCGTGGATATTAGAGATTACAAAAGTGAGAAATCATTGAAGATGCATATTAAGAAAAATATGTTTGTGCTCAAAACAGTTCTTAAAAAGCTTATTATGCTCTTCAAGATTATGTTTGTCATAAAGCATGGCAAATAATATTTTTTTGCAAAATCTTCAGAGATTATATCTTTACAGAGGGCGCTTCAGTGACGTGACAGGTGCGCCACCACGCATACAATAAATATCCTGAAATAAACGATTTTTAGCTCTTAAATGTGTAAAGTAGCACTAATACAGTGGATTTATTTTATTGTAACAATTCTAGATCAAAATAAACGAAAACAAGGTCCGTTTCTTTAAAAGAAAAAAAGCCGTCAAGTTTGTTTTTATCTCAGACGAATTGTGTGTGGACGATTTGCACGCCGTCAAAAAATCACGGATTTTGCTAGGCCTGAATTTGTACTTACTTCAAACTTTTCTCGGCTTCTACTAGTCAGATCTTCACCAAATTTGGTTTGTAATTTGCGCTTTTGTATTGCGGTTCTAATGGTGTGCCATTTATAGCTATACTCCAAAAACTGTACACAGAAGGATTTCCCTATGTTGTGAAACCGCGCTAGGTTGTAGTGCCCCCTGTAGGCTCTGTTACTTTTTCTCCCCATTGATCCATGCAAGAACCAAACTAACACAATTAATCCAAGATAAGGTGTCACATCAGCTCAATGTCAGCGATCCCCATGTTCAGGTTAACATCGAGCCAATGTCGGGCCCTCCTTAAACGCTATCTGGGATAATATTGGGGCAGTTTATCTTGGTGAAATGATAAACAACATTGAGGTCATCTCGTTAAGTCTTATAACATTTTCAGGACCAAGCCCAAATAGTATAGTAGGTTGTTGGCTATTGACGGCCATTGTTGGGCGTCTACATCCAGCCAATGACGTATGTTACCTGGGAAGTATTCATAAAGTCATCGTGACAAACTTAATATCGAGTGATCTAAGTTGTGCGATTCCACTAAATGTATATCAATACATTGTAAAATAACATCCGGTACCATGCCAGTTCGAGGAAATTTAGGACCGATATAAATTTGAAGTGGGCGATGTTCATAAGCAGTGCCTAGCACTCCTATAAAATCAAATATCTCAACATTTCCCAATACAATTTCTTCCATATTTTGCATCTAAATGGTTTGACCTTTAACGTTGCATACAATGAAATATTTGTTCATTTTTTCTACGCTATTCATCAGTAGTGCCATCAGCATCCTCATGAGAGTTACTTCATTACTCCGTTTGATGCAGGAGATGACCTTCACCCAGTGTCAATGACCTGTGCCCCTGGACACCTGACTGAAAGGGCAAAGAGTAATGACTTGGCTGAGCTGGAGATCATTAAATGGCAAACAGGTTCTATGAGTTGAATGAATATAAGGTTTTATCGTTGGGCAATCATTACTCCAATATGCTAGAATGACAAATGGTGAGCAATAAACACATTATCAACAGTACTGAAATTATAGTGGCATATTTAGGAAGCCAATCGCAATAGAATAGAACAGAATAGAATGGACTAGAATAGAATGGAATGGAATGGAATAGATTCGAATGGAATAGAATAGGATAGAATAGAATAGGATAGAATAGAATAGGATAGAATATAATAGAATATAATATAATAGAATTGGATAGAATAGAATGGAATAGGATAGAATAGAATAGAATAGGATAGAATAGAATATAATAGGATAGAATATAATAGAATATAATAGAATAGGATAGAATAGAATATAATAGAATAGGATAGAATAGAATAGAATAGAATAGAATAGGATAGGATATAATAGAATATAATAGAATAGATCATCGCAGAAACGTTGCCAATATCTTTTTTCATTAAAAATGTGGCTCTTGCTGAAAAATATGTCATAAGCTCTACAATTAAATACCAGTCATAATGTTATGGAGTTTTCTATTAAAGTTTCCATGGGAAAAATACATATTATGGCAGGTAGCAGGGTGTCTCAATTGTGTTGTGCACAGCACAACACAGATGATAAAAAGATTGAACATGTACTTATCGATCATTATGGAACACTTTAGACATAGCTTCCAGCATACAGCCACAGCTATAGCTAGATGGCTTGGTTAGTAGTACCTTTAGTACAATGGTTAGTATGATGGTTAACTAGCGGTCTAGCTAAGTCTAGCTAAGTCTAGATAAGTCTAAAGCAAAGTCTAGCCAAGTCCAGCTAAGTGTAGCTAAGTCTAGCCAAGTCCAGCTAAGTGTACCTACGTTTTGCTTAGTCTAGCTAATTCTAGCGAAGTCTAGCAAAGTCTATCTAAGTCTAGCCAAGTCTTGCTAAGTCTAGCCAAGTCCAGCTAAGTGTAGCTAAGTATAGCTACGTTTTGCTTTGTCTAGCTAATTCTAGCAAAGTTTAGCAAAGTCTAGCCAAGCTCAGCTAAGTGTAGCTAAGTGTAGCTAAGTTTTGCTTAGTCTAGCTAATTCTAGCAAAGTCTAGCTAAGTCAAGCAAAGTCTAGCTAAGTCTTGCTAAGTTTTGTTAAGTCCAGCAAAGTCTACCTAAGTGTAGCTAAGTCTAGCTAATAAAGTCTGAACGTTTATTTTGAGTAGTACTGTTGCTAGTTCACTGTATTCGATGTAATGACCTTTTGACATTTCTGATGCTAATTCTCGAAAACTTCCATAATGTGTTTTTAAATGTCAAATCTCATTCGCTGAACAAATATATTCTGCCCAGAAAAAATATGAATAATGTAAGGAAAAGGAAACGGAGATATTATTTCGATGCAACCCGCTTCTTAAAAATGTCCATAACTACTCATGTTCCAAGAAGCACCTTCGAAATGGTTCCTATAACAGGAGGCATTAAGTCGTACATCTGCTGCCAGGTAACATAATAATTGTGGTTACATTAGCTCAAGTAACGTCAGGACAACTTCCTCCAAGAAAGCATAACGATAAAAATGTTACCATAAAATATTTAGACCACCAAACCTGGCTATGCATATTTATTTATTAATTTATTCCAATATATTTTACATGGGTTGCATCATCAGCACAGCTGTTTTGCAGATGGCCCATAAAACAATATTTTATATAGTACAATATAGTTTAAAAAAAAACATATAAAACAAAAGGCGGATAGAAACCGATATAAAATAATTAAACTAAAATGTGGCATTTCAAGGCATATTTAAAACCAATCAGGTTGTTTACATCCTTTAAACTTGATGGAAACAAATTCCATAAGATAGCACCAACATAACCAAAAGACCTCTCAGCAAACCGACTAGATACATGTGGCACATAGACATTCATGGGGTGGCTTCTGGTATTGATACCATTGACATCACAGTTCATTACAATATTATCAACTAAATAGGTAGGGGCCAGCCCATGTATGCGCTTAAACATTAGAGTGGTAGTGAAATACTGACATCTTTGTTTTACATTCATCCATTTTAAGCTTTTTACAATATCAAGACCTCTTGAGTTTACATAATCAAAGTCATTAGTAACCATATGCATATGTATGTCATTATTTATTTTTATTTTATTTACCATAAGTTTATTTTAGGTTTATTTTACCATTAGTACAATGGTAGCCAGATAACTGGTGCCATATATACCTCTATTATAGACATGTATATAATCAACTTGAAAAAAAGAAACATATTAAAGAATAAAATAGATTTACATATAAATCTAGATTTTGATATATAAATTAAATTTACATTACAGAATTCACTTATTAAAAAAATTGAAAAGAGAAAAAGAAATAAATGAAATAATAAATAATTAAACATATATATGCACAGAAAACTACTTCAGCAGTAATAGTAAAATAAATATATATATCACATTACTATACGGTTAAATTTCAAGAACAATTAAATTACCAAGATCCATGGTTCCCTGTTACCTATCAAATATTATATTCAGGTTGGTTATTTTTTTAACATTACATTACTTTAACGATCCAATAATACATACCATGCATACAGGTATATGATTAAACTGTGATCAGACCAACGTTTTGAAAATGGATTATTCAGCTATCCAACTATGTATAAATATATAATATGAACATATTTTCTTTTACTTTGTTAACTTAAGGTAGATTCTATCGTAATATTTTTATGCCGTTCCCAAGAAAACACGTTTTTAAGAATTACTTTATGTATTGAGCTAGTCATTTATGGAACATTATGCCAGTCCACTTATAAATTGCGCTTGAAACATTATGTTTCTACACATTTTTGATTTATGTACTTCTTATTTGATTTTTATATCATACTGAATTGTATTGTTATCATCAGGGCCAATTGTATAACACCATCTTTATCTGAATTGTTACTCTGAATAAATATGTATTTTATCAATCAATCACCTTCAATGGCTGTGTTCCAAGACCATTCAGTGCTGATTACAATAATTCTAAGCACATTTACTCAACATTTGATGATAATAATTTCTTGAACAATTTTAACTGATTAGCCCTAAACCTGTAATTTGAAATTTCAATTAGCAGTTACCCTAAAAGAGCACTTGAGAAAAAAATTCTTGAATTAAATTACAAATCCATTAAACTTAAATTATCCATTATGATTTGAAAAGTCTGTTTTATTGAACCTTAAATGTTTCTTTACTTAAAACTTGAACATCGAAGCTTTTAATGTGTACTAATGTGTCTTGAAAGCATGTCATTAATAATGCCTAATTTAATATCAACGCAATGTAATGTCAAATCACTTAATACAGTGAAGCTATGTTTCCGGAACGCTTCACTGTTACGACCACTGTTCGAATGTTCAATGCATTTATGCTGCTGGGGTCTGAAACTTAGGCAACTGATATGACCAGCTGTCAGAGGCAGATGTAATGGTGAGATGATAAGGCTGCTTGCCAATGGGTTCCCACCATGTTACGCATTCACCCCATGGGTGGGGTCTTTTACTTGCCCCAGCATAGACACCGAGTACAAGGCACCTTAATTAGTTTCTCGGTAGCACGGAATAAATTAAATATTAAACTAGAAATACAAACTATTAATTAGCACAGTAAGCCACTTTCATATATTGTCTACACTGAAAAGCTATGACTGAAGTGCCTCCTATATTACATGCCGATATTGCAGCATATAAACTGAAAGACTCTAGCCAGGTCAGCGCAAAGTTGCTAGCTATAAAGTCCTTCATTTTCTGAATCACAGACATCAACGACTATCATGTGCGATGAGACTGGTCAGTGCTTGCTGCCAGTCAAACTACTCTGGACAATACTGTGGGCATTCAAGATGGACAATTTTTTCTTTGTCATTTGTACTATTATGATACATGTATTAATTATTATTGTACTATATTTCTACCTCAATTTCATCGATTTAAATTGTATTCTAACTGTAGTCGTACAGAAGCATACGCTTAAAAATGTCATTTACTTGACGTTTTAGATTGAAAACGACTTTAAATAACTTATACATACTTTCATATAATTGAACTTTCCCATGATATTAAGATAACCTTACCATTAAATCCAACATATTACACCTTGAAAGGTCTTAATGGAGAGGTTTAACCGTGTTTCTCATTGAAGCCGCGTCGCAAGCCCGGTCGTGTTACTGTTAATGACAAAATGTCATTTCCGCTATTTGGGTGTCAGGTTTCGAAAAGCATTATGCATGAAAAAATGTCCTGGCCATGCTTTATTGTCATTTGCAGTTCATTATCTTTCGCATTGCCATTTGCAGTGAGTTCACATTTAAAAGGTAATGACACCTTGCTGTGCATGTTTTATACTTTGTCTATCTTTTTCTTTTCTAAATACTTTTCACCAATTTTTACTAATGAAAATAAAATATTTTATTGCTGGTAATATTCATTATACAAAACTGTAAAGTATTATATTTTCCCGTATAAACATTACCAATGAAATTATATTAAGATATCAGCCAGCTGTGTCGAAGGATCCTAGGATCCATTTCTTGGACACTCTTCCTGAGCTACATCTCAGTTGGGTGTATAACGTTGTTCACACTAGATTGGACGTGCCTTGTAGTCGGTGTCTGTACTGGGGCAAGAAGAAAACCCACCCACGGGGTAAATGTGTATAGTTGTGTAGATCTCAACGATATTCATAGCTAGAACAGTAACTGTTACTTTTAAATTAAAAGACGCAGTTTACGTTGAGATTGTTGAAAAATACAAAAACATTAATTTAGTGCAAACCAATTAAAAATGTAATTGATAGATGACATGTGTTACTATGATGTCTTTACCATGACGTTTTTACCAACTATTTCAGTTCTCATGTTTCTTTGAATAAATAATTAGTCCAAAAATACAATATCACAAAGGTTAAATCTGTAAGGTAATTTTTCCAAATACAAATCAAGTAATTGAGGTTCAAAAATATACTAGACTGATGTTTTATTAAATACCAATTTTTCTAAATATCCTTGATCTTGTTAAAGACTTCCATAATAATGTCTGCATAAATTCTAATGCTTATATTTTCTGTTAAAGGCCTCTCCATGGCTAGGGTGGCAACATTTGGGCTTAAAATCTTGAACTCTACAGGCCAACCTATTCCTGGCTGTAACTGTAACTGGTTAAAGCCAGCCGCTTTTGTCTACTTCTACCTTATAGTCGGCTGAAACTACCACCACCGAAAAAATATAAACCTTGGTAAATGTTAGAAATGTATTATTTATGGGCAATCGACATGCATCTTTTCAACAAAAGATTACAAATATGCCTAACTCTCACCTGCATGTACTTTTAGATCCGGCTTTGAGTAGCCAGCTACAGCCAGAAAGTTCCATTTAGTGGGAGGTAGCATCATATAAGTTGTCTAGCTTTGTCTAGGTTCAATTTAACAGGTCGTTTTTAATGAACCTAACTGTGGGAGCCTTATCATGTCATCATTATGTTGTTTCTGGCAGTTGGTCATAAAAGCTGACTAAGCTCCAAACTGCTCCAAACTGCTAGACTTGGGTAAACAAAATAAAACAATTTCCAAGAATCTCAAACAATGTTATATTATTACCATAATAATATATTAACAACCTGATGACAGGTATGTGCATAGGTCTGTGCATTGCATGTACATTTTCCAATTAGCCTACCAATAAGCACGATTACATTACTGCAGCTATGACAATATTATTGCCACATCATTCTGCGGTGTAGGATTTCGTAAATCTACACCCACAATGGCCTTCATATTTTTATGTAATTTGCAACAAACTGACAGAAAACAGCTTTTGCATTGTGGATCTGTAATGTACGAAAGAGACAATTAAGGATTGTGCAGCCATCTAAGATACAATACAGTGTTTCTCAGAACAAATACTCAGTCTTCACAAGCTGTGTGTGTGTGTGATTAGGGCTTTACATCCTGTATTTCTGCACCTGATGGGCTAATTAGGACAGACAGGGACCATGGCAATGAGATGAAGGATGGAACAGCCATCCAACTTAGGCTCGACCGGGAATCAAACCCGGACCCAGAGGTTGGAAGCCCAGAGCACTACCTCTGAGGTAGGCCCCCGCCCTAGTCTTTACAATCTAGACTTATATTAGTTAGACGACTATTTATTAACCTTGCTACCTGTCACTAAATCATCTAGCTATAGATGTCTATTACTATTAAAGGGGCTGTATCCCTAATTTTGCTTATTTTGTGATATATACAGCAATGAAGAGTAGAAACAGTAACTTATCCATTCATCAAATTAAGAATGCAAGAACACTAACCTTTATGGAGTATTTTGAGGTTTTTAGAATTTGTGATAAACATGTGTTTGTGAGCTTTTGGGGATGTCTAATCGATACAGAGAGGCCAAATAAAGTGTTTGCAGACATATAACTTCAGAATAAAGGTTGACATATATTAAAAAACCAAAGAAATACTTTGCTACTGGAATTTGAGGTCAGTGCTGTAAGTAGTTTGGGGTGAAATAGCAGCATAGCAGAATAACTGTCAATGGCCAGTCACCATGTGCTCTTGTCAAAGGGATTGTCAAGCTATATGAATACCATTGGGTTTATTCATCTCCTTGAGGCAGAGGGATGATATGTGGCAGGTAATCTTGTTATAGAAGACAACATATGAGAATGGCCAGCTTACTCATTTCA
The DNA here is from genome assembly GCA_932294295.1 of Alitta virens. NCBI lineage: Eukaryota > Metazoa > Annelida > Polychaeta > Phyllodocida > Nereididae > Alitta > Alitta virens. The sequence goes on along the minus strand of OW028585.1, from coordinate 6,690,067 downwards.
AGGGATACAGTCCCTTTGAGTAAAACTGAAGTGTTCCAAAATAGGAAGCCACCATGACTATTTGATTACAGGCTAAGTGCAGAAGGACAATAAGAATCACATCTATAATTTAGTTGCTTATTCCTGTAAAATACTTATTTTGGGCTTTGGTTAAGCTAAGTATTGGGTATCTACAACTAGGTATGATTGTTATAGCTTCAGGTAGATACTGGCTATAGATGGTCATAAAAAAATGGGGATAATTTGGTCGTTCAAAAAACGTGGATTTTTAAAAACCCAAAATTCGTTATGCACCGTCAAATTTGATTTTACATGGAACCAAACACATCATGGTTTTTCATACGGTTAACTGCAAAACGTGTATTTTTTCCAAAAACCAACAGGAGTTTTCAGTTTTTACACTGTTAATAAGGATTATTCATTCAGTCATGTGCTAATGTCAGATGAGCTACTTTTCAAACTCCATTTTACAGTTTTGAATCCTTATGTTATAACAATAAAAGCAGTTTTTGTGTTTAGTGAAATACCAGAAAATTAATTTGTATTTCCAATATATTAGTTATTAAAGACATCTTAACTGGTATGGTATAGGGGACAAGTTCAAAACCAAAGGTGATATTCTAGGCAGGATTTTTATTTCCAAGTAGGCACTGTCAGCTCAATGTCTCATGTTATTGACATTAAGTTGAGCTCCTGAAGAACCCTGGACCTTCAGAGAGCTCGCCAATGGGTTTCACAGAGTCAGGCTGCCCAGTTGGTAGGCACAGTAAATTATATTTATACAGTTGTTCTCAAAACTATGTAGAGCATGCAATGTATCACAATATGCTTTAATAGATACTCTGAAATACAGTTTATGTGTGATATATTTACATTTTATTTACATCCAATTACATAGACTTAACTCCAGAGGACGTCATGTGAATTCAGGAATCCTATTGATTGGCCGAAGGACTGTCTTGGCCAATGGGAGTCCTTTATTCACATGACGTCCTGTGGAGTTTAGTTTCCAATTAAAAAGTCTGTAAATAGGCTGCCAAGAAGATTTTCCCAAAGAAGTGGTAAATCTGGGTTGACATACTTACTTTGGAACAACTTCCAGCTTTTCAAGAAATGTTAGCTTTACATGGCCAAATGTGCCACGTGCGTTTTCCATGAGAAAGATAAACGTATGGAAATTGCATGGTTTTCAGCTAATTATAATGAGGCAAAAACCATGCAATTTCCATGCATTGATCCAAACGCATGGAAAACGCACTTGGCAGAATTGGCCATGTACCAATTCAAATAAAATTTTGATGAATAGAATGCAAAGGTATAAATCCAGTTTACATAATTAATGTTTTACTTGTACAACAACACTGAAGGTAAATTCCTGATTTAGTATTATCATGTCACAGTAGTAGTGAATTGTTTACGTTAATATATTACAGTGTATTGATTTATAAAGATGTTGCAAGCCGTTGCATTTTCAAGTTTATGTCTATTCATAAAACATGAAACCTTACAAAAATGAATTGAGGGACAGATACTTGTCGGTAAAGATAAAGAGTCAATTATTGGTCATAAGTGTCTGAATAATCTTTTCCGAATGTAGTTCTATGTGTAAGTTTTGTTAATTTCGAAAAAGGTCTTACTATGAAGTTATACAACAAGAATTTAGAAGATAGTTTCGTAATAGTACACAAATTCTAGTATTTTTGTCTACTCGATAGGTTTATTCTCAAGTGGTCTGAATTTTCCACCACTTAATTTGTTATCGAGCGAATACGGTAGACTATAATAGCAGACTTATAACTTATATTTTCGACTAATACCACATATATAATACTATGTATACTGTATGTTATTATGTAAGCTAGTGGGTATTTTTATGCCCAAGAAGTGTGATTGGGAAATGTCATACATAAATTGCATGCATTGACAACAAAATGTCATGTGTCATGTACGGTTAAGGATCCATCTGGCAGTTGTCATAGAAACTCTTACGCAATACACTGTGTCACTTTCATAATGTCACACATATTACAGGAAATTGAAAATGATATTTTATTTACCAGGTAAACAATATAGGAAACAGCTTCCATAGACTGCATTCATATTTCCAATGATCAATTGTCTGCTCTTTCGTAGTATTCCCAAATTGCATTCCATATCACACAGAATGACGTTTGTACATTGCCCATAAAAGGAAGGTCAGGATAATGAATGAGCTGTCGACAGACGTTCGCCAAGCATTAGACAGACGTTCACCGAGTGGTCGAGCGTCCCTCAAACACTCTTCAAAAGAATTTAAACGTGATTAACAGCATCCCGTTTGACCACGGGTGAGCAATAATAGTCCGTCTTTGATGTTCGTATTCACTCGCCATCCCCACTCGTGACAGAGTGAACTAGGCTTAAGAGTTGCAATGTGGTGACCAGAATAACTCCAGACCTTCACAAAAACCAATAGACATTGCTTAGAAAATGCAACACAATTGATCTTTTTTCTGTTCTTCTCTGAGTCAATGTGGCAAATTCAAAGTTAACTGCATATAAAACAAATGACCAAGCGGTGGTACAAAAAGAACAACAACTCACCTCAGGAGTTGCTATTTCGTGTTCACAATAACCTCACACCTTGTGCAAAACCCCCATAACTTTGGCTTAGAAAATGCCACATTCTTTGAGAGTCGACTGATTAGCTGTCACTGTTGATTCCATAGCTCACCCGAGACAATGTTAAAGATTCTCGCTCAAAGTGGAAGTCGGTGTAACTCATAAATAATTATAATGGCAGGTGAAACCATTACATTAGCGAGAAGATTTATTCTGAAAGCATCTTCTGTTTTTCAGAAAGAACATTACTGGGACACTGAAAGTCTAGTTTTTAGGTCTATGATATATAGTGGAATGTCTAAAATGTTTGACGCACGTACTGTAACAGTGATCTAAAATGTAAAAATACATGAAGAATAAACAGTAACTGTTATTTCTGTCACTTTTATTAGGTTTTGTTGCAAAATTCAACTGCGATTGAAGTAGCGAAGTTAAAGTCATCAGATTCTCTAATATCATTGAAAATATCAGGGGCTGTCTATTGTTATTATTATGATATTTGATATTTGCACTCAAAACCAATGGATACTTTTTTGTGTAGCTATAGCTCAGGCAAATTGATGGAGGAGAAGGAGGAGGATGAGAAATAGGAGGATGATGAGGAAAAGGATGAGGAGGAGGATGAGGAGGAGGATGAGGAGGAGGATGAGGATGAGGAGGGAGGAGGAGGATGAGGAGGAGGATGAGGAGGGAGGAGGAGGATCAGGATGAGGAGGGAGGAGGATGAAGAGGAGGAGGATGATGAGGAGGAGGAGGAGGAGGAAGAGGAGGCTGGAGAGGAGAAGGAGGAAGATGAGGAGGATGAGGATGAGGAGGGAGGAGGATGAGGATGAAGAGGATGATGATGAGGAGGATGAGGAGAAAGGATGAGGATGAGGAGGATGAGGATGAGGATGAAGAGGATGAGGATGAGGTGGATGAGTATGAGGAGGGAGGAGGAGGATGAGGAGGAGGAGGATGATGAGGAAGAGGTGGATGAGGGGGAGGATGAGGAGGAGGAGGATCAGAGTGAGGAGGGAGGAGGATGAAGAGGAGGAGGATGATGAGGAGGAGGAGGAGGAGGAAGAGAAGGCTGGAGAGGAGAAGGAGGAAGATGAGGAGGATGAGGATGAGGAGGGAGGAGGATGAGGATGAAGAGGATGATGATGAGGAGGATGAGGAGAAAGGATGAGGATGAGGAGGATGAGGATGAGGATGAAGAGGATGAGGATGAGGTGGATGAGTATGAGGAGGGAGGAGGAGGATGAGGAGGAGGAGGAGAAGGATGATGAGGAAGAGGTGGATGAGGGGGAGGATGAGGAGGAGGAGGATCAGAGTGAGGAGGATGAGAAGGAGGAGTAGAATGATGATGAGGAGGGAGGAGGAGGATGAGGACGAAGAGGAGGATGGGGAGGAGAGGGATGGGGAGGAGGAGGCTAAAAAATCTGTCTTTATGCGCTGCTTTCGTTGGTATTAATGTGGGACTAGACAGCGTAACATTTTGCCTTGAGACAGCTTTTCCATCAGCCTTTCACATTTATGGTGGAGCCTCGTTAGTGGAGACAACTGTCCTTCATAACAGAAAAAACCAAATCATTGTCAATGACTATAGCTGCATCATTCCAATGATATATCAAGTTATAGGTGGGCGTTTTTTTTTCTAATGAGACAGCTCAAGGCCATAGCACTAATAATGCCTGACTTACAAAATCTACATAGTTGGCATTTTATATTGTAGTAAATTATTTTTGAATAAGACAATGTCTATGATTTTTTTACACTGATAAGAGTTGATTCAAAATATGAGAGAGAGGAGAAGTCCAAAAAATAAAGTCATTCAGTTAGAATTATCTATGAAGAACAGTTTCTAAAATCCAAGGTCAAGTGAGTAGAATCTATGAAGCATTTTCGAGATGTATATAGCATAATTATATATATAAATATAAAATGAGAGATTGTCAAATATCGGGCAAAATTGTTTATAGATATAATATAGCTGTTCATATTATTTTAAAAATATTGATGTCACAGAGTAGCTTTTAAAGATAATGTTATCAGTTACGATTTAATGTGACACAAAATAAAGGTTACTGTTATTATGATATATTTACATTGAAGATAATTACATTAGCACATTACAGCTCTTCTTTTATCATGGTGTCTGTCAGGTATTGCACATTTGCTTTTTCATATAACATCATATACTATAATATACTATAATATACTATAATATACTATCATATACTATCATATACTATCATATCCTATTACATACTATCATATACTATCATATACTATCATATACTATAATACACAATCAAACACTATCATACACTATCATACTCTATCATATACTATCATATACTATCATATACTTTCATATACTATCATACACTGTCATATATTATCATAGGCTATCATATACTATCATATACTATCATATACTATCATATTCCATCATATCCTATCATACACACTCATATACTATCATAAACTTATACTATTTATTGGTAATCTGTTGGTTCCTTTGTTGTCAGGTCAAATTTACTGGCCCAGGGATCATATCACATATAAAGGTTGCAAGGCAGGTAGAAATTCCTTGGTTAAGTAGAAGTTGATGTCTGTCATCAATAATTCCACAGAAAGGAATTCCGAAATGATGCATCATTTCACTGACATCACCTATTGTCAAGAAAGGCATTAATTGTCATGTTTTTTTAGATGGAAAGCCTAGCCCATGGCAGGAGGCAGGAGGCAGGAGGCAGGAGGCAGGAGAGATATTCAACATATGCACTGATAGAGTGAATTTAGGAATACAGGCAAACACCATTGCTTATAGTTGATGTTAAAACTCCTATGTGTCTAGATTAAGCATAGGCAAATAATTATATAAACCAATACTACCTGCTTGTCTCATGATATGTTTTACCATTACATGCTCATTTGTGCACAGTAGTTCACCATTAAGGTACAATACATGATATAAATTGAGTTTTCCGTGCCATCAAAAATTCAATATGTAAACAAACCTAGTGATGATGTCACAATACTGAGCACTGATGCCATTTTCATTGCGCTTCCAATGTTTTGGTCTGGATTTTCTTTCCCTTTATTATATATGTTTTTGTAATTAATGCCTGATCGACTGACTAGCGGATACAAATATAGTGTGTCTTGATTTATTAAGGCAATTTTAAATTATTTGATAAAGTCTTAGAAGCTTGCAATATTGACAGACAGTGCAGGTTAAAGTATAGCTGGGTGGCCTGATGACAGTACAAAGAAGAATAATATAACATAACTAAAGATAACAAATAAAAGCTAGTGTATAAATAAAACAATTACAATGATGTAGGATAAAAATACTTCCTGGCCTCTTTTTTAAAAACATCCAGACTGCTACATTTTTTTAGGGAGTCAGGTAGATTGTTCCACTTAATAGCACCAATATATGTGAAACACCTTTTGGTAAATTCCAAGTTGACAATTGGGACATGTACATTACTTTCATTACATGACCTTGTTTCTCTGTTAGACAATTCAATCTGCATTGTTATAACATTAGTCAGATAATCTGGAACTAAACCATGTATAGATTTGAACATTAAAACTGACATAAAATAATCATGTCTTTGCTTTACATTTAACCAGTTTAATTCATTTATAAGATCAACACCTCTAACATTGAAATAATCATAATTACTGAGTATTACCCAAGCACAGCGGTTTTGCATGTGCTGGATTTTATACAAGTTGCTTTGACAAGAGTAACCCCACACTATAAAATAGAGGGGGGGGGAGTTCAAATTGTTTGACCCCCCGTTATTTCAGTGGATGTGACTCAGATCTTCATAAGACTCCTTTCCGCATTTTACTGCAAGGTGTCTAAAAACCGATTTGTGTGAAAAGCCCCCAGGCAGTTCTTAAAGAAATTTTTCAGTAATCAGAATGTCTGTAAAATTGGCCACCCACTGTCTATCACACCTGCAAATACCAAGCACCTAGCTGCATTACCTTTTGCGTTATAAGCTTTCAAAGTTTACAGAGAAAAAAGAAATAAAAAAGGTGCAACAATAATGTGGAAGTCATAAAAATCAACATCCTATCCTAAGATAACTTATTATGCTGGCAGAGGCACTAACCAAACGAAAGCATTGGAGTGTGTACTTTTGGAAAACCAAAACAAATGTCTTATTCACACTTTTATAATAAATTATGCATTCAGAATTGCATTTTGTATGAAATTATCCTTTTGTAGTACAATGTAACTGTACGTGAATAATAGCCAACGGGATGATTTGGGGCTTTTCTAGGCAATTAAGCCAAATCTCATCACAGAAAATAGCCATAATGCCAGTTATATTGTGCCACTTGTGCACACAGATAAGTGTTGATGAAGGCAGGCACCCAACAGTGCGCCACTGTTACGTCATTGACATTTAATTTCTAAATTTCTCAAAAAGCATGTGTATACCCTTTATTAGTGCCACTGCAATTAGGTTTGGTTTATACCACTGACATTATGGTGTCATATTTGTAGACAAGATGCATGGATGTAATTTTGCCTTTTGAATTTGTTTTTTTCTTTGGATCAAATAATTATTCAACAGCAAATGTGACTTAAGTTCAACAGACTTAAGTTCAACAGAAATGTTTCATGCCTGAAATAATTAATTATCCATTAGCAATCTTGGGACTGGGTGAAGATACTAAATGGCCAAATGTGCCACATGCGTTTTCCATGAGAAGGATAAACGCATGGAAAACGCAAGTTTTTGCCTAATCAAAATGAGGTGGAAACCACGCGTTTTGATAAACGCATGGAAAACGCACATAGCACTTTTGGCCATGTACAGTTGCAATGTTAATCAGGATGTGCAACAAAAATAGGATGCCCAGATGGAATTGCAAATTGTTTAAATGTCGGTGCGATGTCGGCGATGTTAATACGATGATGTTACGACAGTGGCCTATATGGAAACGATGCTTGGCCGATTTGGAATGCTGTCTGGGTGGCTAACACCTACATGGCGGTATGCAACTTTTTATTTTGTCAGATTTACTAAACGTGACGTTTAAATTGCTAAAAAATCTAGTGCACGCCTTGTCCTTAAAAAATCTGTCCTCAAAGACAAAAAAACAATTTCAATGCAGATTGAACACAATAATTGTCATGGTGAACAAATAGCTGTCAGGCTGGGTAACAATCTTATTGTCCGAGTGACGACTTGACAACTGCCATGAAAATTGTTTACATAGATTGCATTATATGAAACCTGCCACTTCTGCATATTATCTTATAATCCCTTGAATATGAGTTGATTCAGCAGTTTGTGTATTTCAAGTCAAATTCCTAGAAAATGTATGATTCATTGCTGTAATGATGTCTAATGTAGCAATGGTTCGGTCTACCTGTCAAAAGTTAAATTATACGTCACTCGTTGGAGAAGATGAGGATGGTCGTGAAGCAGCCTTAGGTGGGATGCTGCAGGTTTTTTTTTCTGATGCAGCTTCATAGGTAACCTCTCAGTGAGCTAATATGAAATTGTAAGGATGAGTGCTTGGTAGAATTCAACAAGATTTCATGAAAGATGTGGAAACTGAGACTTGTGCAAATCAACCTTTCCAAGTCAGCTTTTGATCCCTAGCAAATATTGATGATTGCATAATATCACCACGGTTGCATATGCTTACTCTGGAGATGCTTATTTACGAAGATATTGATGCTAATGTAATTCATTTGTCACTCTCAGATGCTAGTCACAAAAAGCCAGGTTGATATGAAGGGAACCAAACAAAGACTGCATGGCCCAGCATATCATCTGCATATCTATATGTCGTGTATAACAAAGCAAGTCTCTGTGAAGCTGATCTGCATGTGCACAGATAATAATATATATGACAAGATGTTAAAGATAGAGGGTATTCTTCATGAGCTTCATCTCAGCTGGATGTCGATCACATGGTGTGGACTCCAAGCATTATCATATCATCGTTAAATCTGTCTGGCATCTGGTCATGCATTAAGAAAAATACACATAACAAAACTGTAAGTGATAGTTATATCCAACATAGTTGGGAGTTAACTAAAATTGTTGTTGGTTATATCGCTTGGGCGTCGGGATATAACCAACACAAATGTTAGTTAACTCCCTCCTGAGTGCAAACTGAACTTGTCTGGCATTAAAACAAAATAACCAATCAAACAAATTAATAAATATGCCTCATGGAGTACAAGTTAGTTATATCCTTCATAGTCGGGAGTGAACTAACATTTTTGTTTGTTATATGGCTTCGGCGTCGGGATATAACCAACAAAAATGTTTACGCATAACCGTTCAGTTTGCACTCAGGAGGGAGTTAACTGACATTTTTTCGTTGGTTATATCCCGCAAAAGAACAAGAAAAGGTCACGTGGTGGAGTATAACTAAAGTTAATCATCCAATTAATTAATCAATATTTTGATAAGAATTCTCTCTTTTTCATAAAAAACATTGCAAAATTTGCTGAAATCTTGGCTAGAAAATAAATCCTAACTCTCTGATCTAACTGAAAAAGATAGTCTATGACTAATAACTTATGTTTGATAGGATGCTATATCTCATCATCCATTTTAATTTATGTTGTTTCAAATGTTCACAATGATGAAAAGATAACAAAGAAAGAAAATAAAAGAAAATAAAAAATTTCGAATCGGGTGTTTCAGACATATGTCATTTTCAGTCTAAAAAGGTAGAGCTCTGCTTAAGTGGATTTTTGTCACAAAAAGGACCTTCAAAGTGGCTGTTTAAGGAGAGCTCAAATGAAGCCATTACCAGCTTCTTTGCAACAAAGGCTTGCACTTAGAAGTGCTCAAACACTATTAAGTTGCACTGTTAATACCAACTGCAATAGCTGTGTAGTTCTACTAAACTGAATATATATCAATATCCAGAATTTCACAGAAGCTGCACATAAAGAGGTACAATTCAATGTCTCAAAGCTACTGTTATCAAGTTTTTATTGCTCTGTGCTCTGTTATTTCATCCTAGGCTATATATTTACCTGGTTCAACCTTAAATTTATTTTTCTGTTTCAATGAATATACTGTTGTTTTGGAAAGGTTTTTGTTGGAGTCTCTCTGAAGTCCGGGGGGGGGGGGGCACCTCAGCAGCGACACTCCATGTCTTGGAGGTGTCCCCTCATATTACATATACAATTAATTAATTATTTCTTGTATATATGTTATGACAAAATGTAGTTGATATATGTAATATGAAATAAATTAATCTGATTCTGATACTGGGTCTGAAGCTTAGCCAGCTTATACGATCAGCAGCAAGAGTCAGACATAATGATGAGATGATAAGGCTGCTTGGAGTGAACTTCGCGTTACACGTCCACCTCCTTGGTGGGGTATTTTACTGCCAGCATAGACTCAAATTACAAGGCGCCTCCAATTGAACCTCTCATGCAATCTAAAAATATCTGAATGATAACTGTTGTGGCAGTAACTTATTTCTTGAGGTTTGACATCCTTGCGATTGAGCATTTTGACAGTGTTAATTATCCCAAAAGCTTTCCAGAATATATATTGGTAATTAGAAGATAACATTGGATGCTAATTAACAATGGGCTGCTGCTTTTTGATACATTGGCAGATGAGTGTAAACCGAAAGATAGCTGTTATTTGCGACCTAGCCCTCGAGGCTCTCAAAGTAAGGTAGATCAGACTAAATATAGGCACTTCACTTAATGAGTAAATATGATATCTATCAGTTGCCCCAGCCTGATGATAATGATGGTGACTGCTTTGAATGAGTACTGATTCTGAGTTGGAGTTATGCTCGTGTCGGTTGAGTTGTTATGCTTTTGTTATTAGAGTTGCTATATTTTTGTCATTAGAGTTGCTATCCTTGCGTCCTTGTTGGAGGGGATATGCTTGTGTCGTTAAGATAGGACAATTGACTATTGGGAATTGCTGTGTATCTACTAGACTGACTGCTTTATTACAATATATATTTTTGTTATTATTATGTTGTTTATTAGTATCTCAGTAGTACAAAATTATGGAAAGATTAAATCGAATAGTTTAGAAACATAACTATAACAACATTAAGGTGTACATACAAACATTTAAATTTAAAACCATCATGACTGTTCATTATTGAAAGCAACTGTCATTGTGAAACCACAACTAAATCTCTAATATCTGTTCCAGTTACATTATCTTGCTTCTTTCAAATTTTCCCAATTTTTCAGTGTTGAGACCACATAAGTTAGTAGCGTACTATTTCGCTAAATATGTCACAAACAATATCGATTCATAATGTGAAATCCATAATACTGTGCTTACTTTTGTTATATGATGAGATGACAAGGCTTAAAACCCACACCATGTAACACATTTACCCCATGTGTGGGGGTCTGTTACTTGCCTCAGCACAGACTCCGCATACGCGTACAAGACACCGCCTTTATATATCATCTCATGTTACTGACACCCAGCTAAGATGTAGCTCATGAAGAGCGCCTGGGCCAGGAATTTAACCCAGAGCTTAGAGTTGGTCTTTGTGGAATTGGTGGAAGTCTTAACCACTAGGCCTGGTGCTGGACCAGCATTGCACATGCCTATATCTCAATGCTACTAGGTCTGAAGCTTAGTCAGCTTATATGACCAGCTGCCAGAGGCAGATGTAATGATGAGATGATAAGGCTGCTTAGAGTCCGCACGATATTATTGGATGGACATCTGGGACGAAATTAGGCCTACCTGGGGTTCTATCAGGGTATGGAAATGTACACTTTTGAATCATACCGCATCATATCACTTTGGGTGGAACATACTCCAAAACGTAGTCTCTCATTTGACTCTCAACTAATAGACAGTGTTGTCACCTGCTAAAAGGTATGGCAAAGGGCAGTTTACACCACAGTTAACCCTCATGTTACGGCTAGGCACCTCACTATTAAGACCACCATACTATTAAAACCACCTTAAAATTAGGTCTAATAGGATACTCACTCAACTCCTATTTCATCATTATTCTATTCTCGTCAACATTGAGACGGTAATAGGACTACCTCACCTTCAAGAATCGCTAATTTATGATAGGGTTGGTCTTAATGGTGCATCCCTGCTGTACACCTTGCAGGGATTCTTGACAGGTAATAACCCAGTCAGACAACACCCCAAATGGAACTACATTAACTACATTAGCTGGCTTCCTGTCTATATAGAAAGAGCTCAGTGTGATATGTGGGGTTTTTGTGGTAAGAAATGGATGCATCTGAGATACGTCACGAAATAAATGACTTAATTTTCGGACAGACGTCACAAAATTGACACGTTTCACTTAATGGCAGTTATAATGCAAGGTTTCCTATAAAGCGGACTTTTAACAATAGAAACAACATGGCTGACAATAATATTAGGTAATAAAACTTCTCGAACAAAATTTATACTGATTATTTATGATTTATACACAATACACGAACATTTAATGATAGATACAATATGGCTGACAAGAAACATAATATAGAATCCGATAATTATATCTGAATAGACAATATTTTGCTATATATAGAGAGGCCTTCTGAGGCTAGTAGCCTCGTAGGCCAAGTTGACATATTTTGTTGTATTGGAAGTCTGTTTCAAATTAATTGTTATGAGCCAGATAGAATTGGTTGTCTAGCAATCAGAATTTGTTATCTACCTATGAAAATGTAAGCCATTTTAACTACAATGAACTATGCAATGCCATTGTGTCTATGCTAAGGCAAGTAAAATACCACCACCCATGGGGTAAATGTGTAACATGGGTGGACTCCTCCTCTCTCTCTCACCTCATCAATCAACCCTCGATAGCAGCAAGAACTTGCCTTAGAGGGCTGCACTTCCCATATCTATATCTATCTATCTATCTATCTATCTATCTATTTATCTATCCATCTTGCAGCATTTAAATTTCTATATTTTCAGTACACGTAAAATTGTGCAGTAATGATTATGTAATTTCAATGTATTTAAGGTAATTTATTGTGCACTTTGCATTGATTGAATTACTCAATATATTTATGTTCTAATAAATGATGCATATAATTATATATAATACTGAAATTTTATCTTATTCAATTTTAATCTGAGCGTTATATTTGAATTCCTGTTGAAAGCCTCTCCCTCACACAGCAATGATATCACGTCACAGTTGTCAGAAATATCTGATTCTAATTTGTTATCGGACAATAACCAATTTGACCTATTCTGGTACAACATATGAAGTAAAGAATATCTAAAAAGTTTACACTTAGCAGAAATTTAAAGTTTTCAAGACAAAAAACTCATAGATCAGCAGCACTATTTTCGAAATTCTATAATTGCAATGAAATTGGCGTCTCAGTTTAAATCATTTAAATAGTCTTGCTTTTTAACTGTCATTCTGGAATATGTGCGCCGATAGATATATAGATAGGTAGATAGACAGATAGATAGATAGATAGATATATAGATGGATGGATAGATAGATAGATATATATATATAGATAGATCGATAGATAGATAGATAGATAGATAGATGGACAGACAGATATATATAAATATAGATAGATGGATAGATATATATATAGGTTGATATATAGATAGGTAGATAGATGTATAGGTAGATAGATATATAGATAGATAGATAGATGGACAGATAGAGAGATAGAAAGATAGATAGATATATATATAGGTAGGTAGATAGACAGATAGATAGATAGATAGATATATAGATAGATGGATAGATAGATATATATATATATATAGATAGATCGATAGATAGATAGATAGATAGATGGACAGACAGATATATATAAATATAGATAGATGGATAGATATATATATAGGTTGATATATAGATAGGTAGATAGATATAAAGATAGATAGATAGATAAATAGATAGATGGACAGATAGAGAGATAGAAAGATAGATAGATAGATGGATAGAGAAATAGAGAAATAGCCATTATTGGCTGTGTCTGGGCGTATTTCCTATGGAAGCCATTTCTTTTGGAATAATTACTGTGTAAGGATTGTGTAGCAAACAATTTGTGGCTAATCTTCCAAGATCAAAGGTCTGCTACTCAGCTTTATGTTAATGGCTTATGGCCATGACCTTAAATCTTTTGATTGCAATGTGTTTTTTGCTGTTGTTTTGTGAAATTGAGTCACTTTTTCAAGCCAATAGTGACTGATGGTAATATTATTAATATAAACTAAATGTGCACTCCAATTCAACATGTTTGGCTATGAAACTATGGTACATGCAATTCAAATGGTATGCATAAAATGAAAATTGAATATGCAATATAGGATCGATAACATTATCAGTTTTATGAAATGAAAGCTGTCGAAATACTGGCTCTACAAGTTTCAATATCCAGCTGGTAAACCACTCAAATAATGTGCTCTTTCCCTTTCTGTCTTCATCTCCCTTTTCAAGTAGCTCTCCCTTTATGTAATTAAAGAGAACAGCTGGTTACCTGGGCAACCCTTCGACATGTCACTAATTAAGTTAAGGAACATCTGGGGAGATCCTTAAGGCAACTTCAGGAGCTATTTATGTGATTAAGGTTCGTTGCATGAAGGCAGTCATGTTAAACCACCTGCATGACTTTTACCACCTGCCCACTAATACATTTGTACCACTCACCAGTGAAATTTAGCATTATTTACACCATTGTACAAATACTCATGTACAACAGTTAGCTCGCCCCGCCTCACTGCTGACCCAGCGTTTCCAGCGCCATTTTGGAAATCATGAATTCCTAAATTTTCATCTGATTTTCAAATTCAAACTTTTTTTTGAAAGCTAAATTATTTACTAATCCACATTTATAACTGTCGTTAATTGATTCGACAAATTGTAGATGAAGCGCTATTGTTTTGGTGAATCGTAATCAATTAAAAATGGAAAAGAACAAATTGACCATAAAAATATTGGGGTTCAGTTGTACAAAACAATTACACAATGGTTACATTATGAGACATGAGATATGTACTCCCTCAAATGTTATGTACTACTCGGCCTGTTGACTTCGTTGGACATTGACATTTTTGGAGTACATATCTTCATGTCTCACACATAACCATTGTATACTTGTATAGTGTATATATACAACATAGCACGGGTTGTCCTGTCATTTTCCGTGGTATTTTGCAACAGGTTGAATAAATATTGTCTGGACAGTATACATGCATCAGTGCCAACTATCATCAGTTTATATCGTTGAAAATTAGTAATTAGGTTTTCATCGGCGATTACTACTAGTCATTCAGAAAAGAAAATGATGATTGTGGAAAAACATCACCATTTCAAGATTAGTAATAGTGTGTGTACTCATTATTTTTAAGTATAAAATATATTCATTTAGGTGGGAAGGTTGCAAATCCGTGTGCACATTTAATCTCACAAAAATATAAAGACTGCTGCATGGCTCAGTGGGTCCTGGGTTCGAAATGGGCACAGGCATACAGTTCAGTCCAAGTTAATCAGTATGATGGATGTAGGAATTATGACATGACACAAGGTCTAACACCTGATCATTTTCCAAAATATTCAAAAAAGTTTAATTCCTGGTTCAACAGACTAATATGAAAAGAACCATGAAATTTCCAGAGAATAAATATCAACAATATTCTGAGAATATTTCCCATGTGTTCAAATTGATAGAGATAACTATCTCGGCACAGAAATAAATTAATTTGTCAATTTTATGGCAAGGAGTTGTAAAATTAATAATCACAGAAATATAAAGTTTATTGGATTTCAATATGGTGCTTTAACCTGTAATAAAGGTGCAATGTGCAGTATTGCTGTAATTAGAAATTTAACTTGACCAAGCTGTGATATTGTAAATACTTGTGATATGATAAATAAATTAATAGATGCCTGAGATGGTTTTAATACTTTAAACTATTTAATTCAGATGCGATTTTAAGCCTTACCGAGTCAGTTTGTACTTGTTGATGTTATACATTTTTATATTTTTACATATATCTGTACTTTATATAAAGTGAATAAAGATTATATATATAAATCTCAGAAGAAATGACATATGTAGGAGGCTTAGAATTGTTTTGGCAAAAATAAGACAAAATAAAACTTTAAAAGGGACATATTATTGTCACCCACTTCTTGCTTTCTTTCATCAAAGATTCCTAAAGGGAGATCACAGTGTTGACATTTGAGGATATATGTAACCAAGAAAAGCTCTTTACTGTTTGATGTGTCTGGTTGTGAATGGCCTTTTCTGTTTCATCTTGCTGAAATGATGAAGGTATCTCATAACAGGAATAAGCCATATCAAAGGCCATTACTTTCTATGAATTTGTCTGTGAGCATAACAGACCTGCCAAAAGCACATTTCTTTCAGTACCTTACATTAAGGTAAATTGCATAGTAGGTCTTTTACTGTTTGCATTATTCAGATCAAAGAAATGCAGATGTTCTGTTGTAATCTTTCAATGCCACTGTGACTCAGTGGTACTGGGTCTGAAGCTTAGTCAGCTTATACATATGACTAGCTGCCAGAGGCAGACGGAATGATGAAATGATAAGGCTTGGAGTCCACACCGTTTTACACATTTATCCCATGGGTAGGGTTTTTTACTTGCCTCAGCATAAACACTACAAGAGCCTGACCCAGATACCATGGAGGGTCAAGATCATCAGCTTCATTGTCATCCAGCAGGGGTAAATATTGTTCAGCCGCAGAGTATATTGGACAGCTGCAGTTATGTTGGATGGATATAGTGTACACCGGACCGGATATAAGCAATGATGGACGGTGTGTCAGCCAACATACATATTTGGAAAAAGATAATTTTATCTCATCCCACAAAACTCTATATTGGACTCCCTATTATTATGATGTCAGCCGTTTTCGGCTAAAGCTGTGCTAATGTGTAGCTGATGTAGCAGCTAGCTAAACCGGTATGCTTTTCTACCAGAATATTGATAAAATCAATGTCAAGGCCAGTCCTAGGGCAATGCAAGCAGGGCGGCTGCGTTGGACCCTGTGCCTAAATAAGGCCCGGTCATTGGTAATATTAGGCCACGCTCAAATATGCTCTTCGCTTTCCAAATGAGGGATATTTACGAGGCAAATTGGGCCCTGTAAGTAAGTGCCAGGACCGGCCCCTGATTAACTTCAAGACATCAAAGTGTAGTCAATTATATATAATATCTATCAAGATTGTACAAGCATTTGATATTATTAAAAAAAACGCTTTGCCATTTTTGGACATGATATCAAAGCAGTCTAGCGGAATATCATCTGACCCAACCCGTGGGAATGTCGAGCGATCGGGCAGACCACCTACTTGTTGGATAAGAGACTTAGTAGGAATAGGATGCCTAAGGCTTTGTCTAACCTACTTCTCAGTTTCATCAGGCTTGTTTTTCAGTCCCATGTGCTATAGTTATCTTAGGCTTTGTCTAACCTACTTCTCAGTTTCATCAGGCTTGTTTTTCAGTCCCATGTGCCATAGTAATCTTCTTTCCTTTCTTTTTTTTGGGTTGAAAAGGTGAAAAATACAGCAACATTTGGTGTTATTTATTTTAGATATTACTATAATATTAAATGATTTTAAAATATTCAAATTATTAAATTATAATGAAGCTTCATGAGCTTTTTTATGCTTAGTATGTAAATGTAGCCATTTATATTCATGACATAAATTAAAAATTTTCTGTTCTCAGGTATGCACTGATTTTACATTTTTTAAGGTTCTGCCCAGATGGCATTCCAAATCGTATGGACGTCGGCGCAATGTCGGCGCAATGTCGGCAATGTCAAAACGATGTAGAAACGATGCTGGCCCGATTTGGAATACTCTCTGGGTGGTGCATGACCCTCAGGTGATGATATGAGTTTATTGTACTTTCTGTAAATTTTATTTTTAATAATTAACTGAAGATGAACTCAATATCAATATCAATTGATATTACTAAATTGATTAATTAAGATAACAAACACAGCTACATAATTGACCTTAATGTCTAATAAAATGTATCATGAACTTGTATTCAATGTAATTCAATTAATATTTTGTTACATAGCATTCACATAATCAATTTAATATTCCTTATTAATTCTTTCTATAGTGATTAAATTTTGTAACCAAAATATAATTTCAAAATTGATTAAAAACACATAATATGAAGAAGAAAACAAACACCAAAAAAACATCGATTCTTGACTACATTGCTTGCATACCACAAATACATCAAGCTGAAGCCTTCCATCTCCCTACATACCTTAGGAATTTAGTGCCTAGCAAATCCTTCCACAATCTCGATACCTTTTCATTCTAGATAAGCTAGGAATGCTTGCAATAGGATTCTTGGGTCAAAGTATAGGGTTTACCAAGGTATAAAATAAGATTAAAAACATCACTGCAGAATTTATCACATTCTATATTATGAAAATGTCTGATTATTGCTGAGAAATTATGCATGCTATCGTTTGTCTATAATTTCTGATGAATAATATGATGTTGAGAGATTAGCAGAGAAAAAATATTTTTCTTTTGCTTTATAGATGGTAATATTTCGTTAGTGAACAGAATGAAGTTAATCCCTATTAATATACATTTTCAGCTTGATCTTGTATTATATGTTTTTTTTCATTATATATTTATTGTATTATATTGGACATTCACTTTACTGTTAATAAATGAGTTCTGATTTCTGAGTCTAGGAGAACTTCAATATTTTAGACAAACCCTAAAAAATCTAAATATTTGTTCATTACATTAATGCTATACACATTTATTTCACATAATTATATAATGCATTTGATGCCTGTAATTTAAACACATGTACATCTCCTATCTGCACGCAAATCTTCTTCTTTTTATTTTGCTTTGTACATTTTTTAAATCAATATAACAAAAATCTCAACTTTTAGACCATTGCCAAAATTGACTGGTCTTATAATGGTGAAGTGGTCTTAATTTTGAGGAATATCAGACTAGCAAGAATATAGGATGTTCTTATTGTACCTTAATTGTGAGGTGGTCTTAAGGCTAAATTTTGCTGTACAGGAAGCTAATTAGCTTGAAAGGGTCTTAATTGCTTTAATTTCCGTACCACATTTAATATCAATTTCTGAAAAGCTGACTTTTTTTAAATCTCGAAAATCAATTAGTTTAAAAGCTTGCTGAAACATTCTGCGATAAATTTTGTTTTACAAGCCACCCATGTTGCCTAACACTAAAATATCAATAAATAATTGATCAAATCAGATAATATGTCGTAAATGTAGTGTTATATGGTATATGTCAAAATACAACTTTATTTGAACCCAACTTAAAATCACCCCCAGACAGCATTCCAAATCGGGCCAGCGTCGTTTCTATATCGGCCACCGTCGTTACAACATCGTTTTGACATCACCGACATGGTGCCGACATTGACATGATTTGGAATGCTATATGGGCCCTTGGAAATCGCTGAAGTGGTGTTAATGTAGAGGTGGTCTTAGTAATGACATTGAAATACTTTTTTATAATATAATTTTTATATAAATTATACTTTTGGGACCTAATACGTTTTTTTAAAGTGAGGTAGTCTTAATAATGGGTGTTGATAAGTACACTTTTTTTGTCCACTGTATGAATGATTAATCACAAAATAATATAATTGTATACTAATGATTTTACGAAGAAAATTTACCATTAAGGGCTCATGAATATTATTATGAAATTGTCATAATAGATAGGTTGTTTTAAGGTGACTGTATCAGAGTAAACATAGCTCTATAAATTAGAATCATTATGATGAAGTGGCAGTATATTTACACAAGCACATGGGAGCTACTGTGCTGAAATCATATCTGCAAACAACTGTATGATGGCTTGGCTGAGCCTTAACTAAAGAAGAAATGCTAATATTTACAGTGAAACCTTGCCATAATGACCACATTGTTGCGTAGTTACTGGTCTTATTATTAAACTTATAAGTATGACAATGACAAGAACTTATTTGACCGAAACAATTAAATACAATGATGCTTTGGATTACATAAAAAAAAGAAACATAGAGGGTCAAGGGAGACCCATTTTGTCTCAATTAGGACACTAGCATGGGTGCCCCTTGTATGTCAAAAAGCATAGTGTGAAATATAGCGTGTTACACAGTATCATTTAGATGACATGTATAGCAATCTTCTACTGTACAATCAGTTGTATTTGTCCCAAAGCCAATTTTTGATGTACAATTTATAGCCAATATTACTATGTGTCTCTACATAGTAGCACGATAGCCAGTTCAAGAAAAGTTTTTTGAATAGGGTTTATAGCTAGTTCTTAATGATGCTATTATGAGGTGATCTTAAAATGGTTTGTTATTGTATTCAGTAACTTATTTGTGTTTGTCGATGCTGAGACAAGTAAAGGACCCACCCATGGAAAATGTGGTGTTAATGGTTAGGTAGCGTCAACAGTGAAATTATACAGTTTAAAGTAGCATTTATATATACAACATTTTACATTGAGATGTTGTAAAACCTACTGTCTATGTTGTGATTGTCATGAGAAATTGCCAAAAAGTAAACATTATACTTGATCAACATAAATAACATTTTTAATAAAATTGAAACAAAAGGAAATCATGGGAATATTCATTAAAACTAAAAGGTTATTGTTCATTAGAAACTATTTGGAAATGGAAGTGAACTCTGCTTCTAAAGTTTTATGTAAACTTCTGCCCCCACAGTATGATCAAAAAATTATAGCACTACAAAAGGCTTCTCCACGAATGTTGAATTTATACGATTATATATATAATAGAATAAAATTAATAATACAAAAGTAAGCGCATTTGTTGATGCCTAAGTTGATCAACTTGAATAGGCTAAACGCACAGTAATCCCATTGAAATTGGCGAAGCCTTGGAAATGCCTTGCCTTCTTGGTTGCACCACAATGTCAAATTAAATAGAAGGGCTTTTTCAGGATTTAAGCCTAGGTTGAGTGGTTTACTTGAGCATAGAAGTCTCAAACTCACAAGTGCTATTAAGCCTACTGAATTGAGGGGATTTTCAGATAGATTTAATCCACAACCCATGGATTTGATGCTGTAAATGTGACTCTCAAATAGCCCTTTTATGATGTAAAAAATTGATGTGGGCAGGTAAAGTAAGTTGGGAATCTACTTGTATATAAGATAAGATAAGATAAAATTATATTTAAAGTCAGTGATGATATAAAAACAATACAACACAAGCTAAAAGCTTTTTCGCTGACAGAAAATATAACAAAACAAGGAGAAATATATACAAATGAGCGAGTAAAATAAAATATGTAGTTACATACCATTAACATTAAAACTTATTACAAGGAATCTCTTTTACAGAGAAAACAGTTGCCACATTGACAGGTACTAAGGATATTGCTTCTTCTTAATGAGTCTTTAATTTGCAAGAAATCTTCTAAGTTCTTTAGGTTATTGAGCAACATGTCCCACACCAGAGGACCTTGATAAGCAATTGATTTCATTCCACACTGAACTGTGTTGTATACTGGTTTCATTAATTTCAAGTTATCTCTCATATTATATGGAGTGACTTGTTTTGGGAAGAAGGAGTTATATGAAAGCATTTTTGGTGCTAAATTTAAGTCTATAAGGCATGTAGTTACATAATATGGCATGTCAGTTGAATGTTAGCTCAGTGCTAGCCACATTGGCATTGTTTTGGTTCAATGTTGGCTGTTTGGAATATTTTCATGCATAGATCTAACTTTCCATAAATTGTAAGCATAAACAAAAATAATTTGCACTTAAATAAAAAGTACCCAAACCATGTAAATGCTTTACCAGATAATTTCTTTAAAGATACCGGACTTATTTGTCTATTTCATCTTTAACTCTGTTCGATTAATCCATTTTCACTTGGATTACATAAAAAGAAACAATGATCAATGCAGTGACCCCATAGCCATAGACAGCTACTGACATTAACTTTTGAATGATACCCAGATAATCCAATGCCATCTTTAATAGTTACTTCCATTACAGTTCGAAATTGCCTCAACATCTTATGATATATCCCAATTAGAATGTACAGCTGCTGTAGACAACCACTGATATCAGGTTTTGAATGATCCGAGACAATCACTAAGTTACTAAGTTACTTCAAATAGACAATGACTGGTTAAATTTGCATGAAAACTTTCATACATTTTTAACTACAATGATAAATGTGGTGAACACCCTTGATAGCACACTGAATCGTATCCAAATTGGCTCGATGTCGATGACGTCAAAACGATGTAGTAACAATGCTGGCCCGATTTGGAATGCTATCTGGGACATAGCCGTAGACAGCCACTGACATTAACTCTTGAATGATACCAGAGAATCGAATGCCCTCTTCAATCGTTACTTCGCATAACTTGTAAGCTACAATGATAAATTCAGTGAACACATAGCCAAAGACAGCCACTGACATTAACTTTTGAATGATACCACAGAGTCCGACGGTAGCTGGGCACCATCTTTACCTTATTTGAAGTAAGTTACAACTTTTACTGTAGCAATATATTGCTGCATGTATTTCATTATCATCTTTCCAAGGATATACAGAATAACTTCTGATACAGAAACAGGGGTTCTGAGCCCTGGGAAAAATAATGACAAGGAAAACATGTTTCATACAGATCATTAGCAATGGTTAGTGCATCTCCAGGAAGCTGAAGCAACTTCCCTGTCAGCTCATGTGACGTAAGGTGTCAGCCATCTTGCCAAATGGGGAAAGAGGGAGGGGGGGGGGGGGGTTTGGGGTTTCTCAGAACGTTTGCTTGATGCCACTTGTTGCTTTTTCAGGTTTCTTTCCTAACCGTATTTGCGGAAATGTATTTAATGTCTTGTCAATATCTGATTCAGCTGAGACCGAAAATAACTGATCACCATATATTAACAAATACAATGCATTCATATTGTCTACAAGATCAATTCAGTTTATTGCAGTGCCTGTTCACCTCATGCTGACCTGATAATTATATATTTCCTAAAATAATTGAAATTCAAGAACATTTTGCTTTTCATTATATATATATATATAATCTTTAATCACACACAGAAATGGTGTACTTGATATGAGACAATGTAGAAAAAAAAATCCATTATTATTTACATAGTATATAGTTGATAGTTATGCTGAGCTAACATTGTGATAACGTCATATGTTAAATAATTACTATATGTTACAGAATAATGTTATCAGTTGTCCAAATACCAAATTCGTGTTTAACGCATAGCATAGCGGACTCACATTTATGCTTATATTTGGCGTCTGTGAAATATGAAAAAATATCAAAATTTTTGCCCAAATTTTGTGCTAGCATACAATAAGAAAATGAAAAAACTAACGACCAGATAACATTCCAAATCAAGCCAGCATCGTTTCTACATCGTTTTGAAGTCGCCGACATTGCGCCGACGTCGATACAATTTGGAATGCTATCTGGGGGTGTCTTGCCTTGAAAATGTTTGTGACATCATACATTGAATTTAAACATTTTACATCATATGCATAGCAACGAGGCCCGCTAAATATGGTCATAAATTTAGGTCCGCTATACTGCACTTTTCCCCAAATTCTTATCATATAATCATTACATCTGCCTCTTATATCAATAAAATGTATGGAAAAAATACCAACTCCAATGGTTGGCAAAATGTTCAGCATCCACACAAAACATTAATCTCATGGTATTTACAATCTACTATTAATTGACTTCAGCTACCCACAGGAAATTAACAGGGGATGTTGTCCAATCAGCAACCCAGAAGTAATTACATGCCAGTGGTTTAATTAGAAATTCGTGCTGAAATGGAACTACTTGATGTTAATTTAGATGGCATTCATCTTTCTACGGCCATCTTATGTTCTGGGTTATTGGACCAGTCCCACATTACTATGACTAAAGGTTCAGTGAACAGTCAAACACAAATAGTTCAAATGCCCTTTTATTGTCTATTTTGATAATGACTTGTCAATAATATATTAATTTAACATCTGATAACTTTTATATGAAGCTGCTGGCCTAGTTGTTACACAGGCCAGCTCTGCTGCAGGTCCCAGGTTCGACTCCCAGTCAAAACACCCTTCATGAGCTACATCTCAGCAGCTGGATGTTGATCGCATGAGACATTGAATAGCAGGTGCTTCGTACTCTGTGTCTATGCCAAGGCAAGTAACAGACCCCACCCATGGGGTATATGTGGAACATTGTTGGAATGCAAACCTTATCATCTCATCATTACGTCTGCCTCTGGCAGCTGGTAATATAAGGTGACCAAGCTTCAGATCAAGTGGCATTGAGACATAGATACAGAAACGAAATATAATATGATGATAATATCAGACGAAATTCAGATTCAGATTTTAGATTGCATATTACCATGAAGGAATGGAGAATACATTATAATTTGCAAAAGCATGTAACATCTAAAGAATCTGTAAAACTTCAAAGAGATTGTATATTAAGATACTTTTATCTGATATTTACTTTCATATACAATGTAATCCCACATCAAAGCCTCTTCTGTAGTTATAACCGTCCATAAAGTTCAAGACAGTTTTAACCTCTAAATTAGCATTTTATAAAATATTTTACGAAACATATTTCCACTACATATACTCTCTCAAACTAAATTTACTGATTTCCTCAATAATTTCGTTTCATATATTCAGAATGTAAGTGTAGTAATTACAGAAGGTATACTGCAGATGATGCATAGCTGAGCTCTCTCAATTCCTAGGCATCTGTCAAATTCTAATCTTAGTGGCTGTCTATGACTATGGGTTCACTTAATCTATCGTCAGAGTCTATAATGTATGGAAAGTCAGATATTTGCAGATTGCTAATTGTTTCTGATTGACTTCAAGCAATACTGCACATACATGTATTGCACTACCACAGGCATTACCTGGAAAAATTGAATCGTTGAGCTACACAGAACACAAATTACAAGAAGTCAGTGCACTTCACAAGGCTTGGGAATGCGAAGCACTCCCCACAGGCTCCAGCAAATAAGTCAAGATAAATTAGCTGACTCTACCGTGACATGGCCACTAGGCCTGCCCAGTGAGGTCAATCCTTCAACTCGAATAGGGTAAAATTATGTTGCAATGAATACAACCACCATCACCCATGAGGGTTTTGTTTACTCCCAGAAATGGGGGTGTATAGGCCTATATTATCTGCAGCAATGCAAAGTTTATCATACACTGTGAATGGAGGACAAGCCCATGTAATAGCTTCTAATTGTTTCTGTTAGTTTGACAGCTCTGATCATGTGGGTCGCATGAATAATTTATGATAATATCCCAACCAGGTGTAATTTGCCTGGGGTAGGTTCCCTGGGTGATGCTAAGCTGATCAGAATATGACCTGTGATTGGCTTGAGACAGTTTCAGACATTAGAGGAGATTCTTGGCAGCAAAATGTTTTGCTAGTTTTTACAGCCAGCTTCATTGACTTGGAAACCAATCTCAAGGACTTGGAAGTTAAACTCAGATGACGTCATGTGGGTCCTGGACTCTTATTGGTTGTTGAGGTACTGCTTTAACCAATGAGAGGCCTGGAATCACATGACGTCCTCCGTAGTCAAGCCTCCAAGTCCAAGAGATTGGTTTCTAAAACTATGGATTTAGCACACAGACATCTACAGAATTTCATGCAACTTCAAACTGTAATAGAATATATTTAGCTCAAGGTGGCATTGAATTAGTTTGCACCAGACTCATGTATATATCAAGAGCTGTCAGTGGCTGTAATTGCAATGCATTTGCCAATGTAGATTACAAGTTATGGAAGGTTACTGTAGTAGAAGTCATTTAGCTTAAGGTGGCATTGGATTCTATGGTATCATTCTCATATATATATCAACAGCTGTCTGTGGCTGCGATTTCAATGTATTCGCCAATGTAGTCATCTAGTATGTAGAAGGTTTATATTATTGAGTCAGAGGTTATAATTTCTGATGTGACTATATTATGGTATTCTGCGCAATTCACTTAAATGGCTGTCTGATGCCTTAGATGCTACATAAAAGGTTGTCAACACACCACTTACTAGGAACTATGTAGAAAGGCTTTATGTGACAAAGGAAATTTTTCTCTTTCATGAGATCGCCATCAAAGCAGCCAGGCAGATTGAACCTGACCCATCCGTGGGAACGTTGGGCAATCAGGCAGACCACTTACTTGTTGAAGACCTAGCCAGTCGTAATACGTTGCTTAGGGGTTTATGGAACCTACTTTCCAGCCCTACTTTGAGGTTGCTTTATGTTATATAAACTTCTTTTTTTTTTTTCTTTTTTTTTTATTATCTTTCTTTTTTTTTTTTTTCTTTTTTTTTTATTATCTTTCTTTTTTTTTTTTTCTTTTGAGGGGGTCACACTTAAAAAGGTCTACTGTGTCATTTGTGTAAAATATTTTAGAATATTTTTTACTTTTTTATACAAACTTGAAAGCAGGCACATATCCACAGCTCACTAGAGCTCTGATGCCTGACCTAAGCATCAGTACAGAACCTTAATGCACAATGGGAGATATTTATAGGTTATCACATGGCAAGAGGCTGTATCTCCCTGGTATCATCACCTGAGACCCGAAGGGTCGAGGGATGACCCAGGTTGAGGGTGATGATACCTGGGAGATACAGCCTTTTGCCACTGTGATAACCTATTTATCCCATGACTGTTTTTTTATAGCTAAAATTTAAAAAACTTGACCATACACTCATCATAACAGTAGTCTGTAGCCAACATGCCTCCTCCAATTCAACAAGTTAGCGTGGCTTATAAGAATTTTTCTCATGCTTGATATTTCACAGTGTGATCAATTACTATGTCAAGATTTATCCCCTGCAATTTCGTAAATATTGAATAACTAGAACTGATGTTTTGGGTGTCTTGAGCAACCGAAACGGAGCTTTAAACTCAGATCTTCAATGCAGCTGAAGCTAAATTTAGCACTGCAAGCCTATGACGTCATTGATGACGTCACAAAAATGTCACTCTTCCAGTCAGCTAAATGCCACAGTCGGAGCTAAAATGGCAGTGTTTGGATGCTTTTAAGTTTGTGGATTCCCTGTGGATTGGTTTTTGGGAATATTTCAAGAAATACGACAACTTCTGACCGATTACAAGCCCAGGAACAGACAGTTCACCTAAATGGCCTCTGTGTCACACTTGAGTGGTGACTTGTTGTTGATCAACAAGTGGCAGTTTTGAGATCTCCTGCACAACATTTGAAGGTATTAGTACCCTCGGAAGTGTTCTATAATTATAGAATAATGAAGGAAAAATAGTTTTTATCCATTTGATGAGTCTGAAAACTTTTTTACACTAATTTATGTAGAAAATGCCATTTGAACTGATGATGCTCATGACACAATGAAATCCCAAATTTGTCATTTTTTTTAACAAAACAAACTGATAGCAACAGCATTTCATTGGCCAGTTCAGTTTTGGAGGTGTGTCTCTGAAATTGCTCCTGATTGGTGGAAATCAATATCATCCCTGTTTATTGGTTGCTCATTGGTTAAAAATTTAAAAACCTGTATCATCCCTGCAGTTCTTGTCTATGATTGGCTGAATCTCGTATCGTCCCTCGAAAAGCCGTATTGTCCCTCCAAGCCTTTGATATCATCCCTCTGAGATCAATATCACCCAGGGAAAAACACCAGTATCAGGGAAAAAACATGCTCAGTCATGGGATAAGTGTATATATATCTATGTTTTCTGTATGTGAAATATGTTTTTTTTTATATATGTATTTATGATGCCAAAAAATGAACTATCTATCTATCTATCTACCTATCCATCTATCTAGCTATCAATTTATTTATCTATCTAACTATCAATCTATCTATCAATCTATCAATCTATCAATCAATCAATCAATCAATCAATATATCTATTTATCTATCTATCTATCTATCTATCTATAAATCTATCAATTTATCAATGTATCTATCTATCTTAACTATCAATCTATCTATCTATCTATCTATCAATCTATCAATCTATCAATATATCAATCTATCTATCTATCGATCAATCAATCAATCAATCAATCAATCTATCAATCTATCAATCTATCTATCAATCTATCAATCTATCAATCTATCTATCAATCTATCAATCTATCTATCTATCTATCAATCTATCAGTCTATCTATCAATCTATCAATCTATCTATCTATCTATCTATCTATCAATCTATCAATCTATCAATCTATATATCTATCTATCTATCTATCTATCTATCTATCTATCTATCAATCTATCAATATATCAATCTATATATCTATCAATCAATCAATCAATCAATCAATCTATCAATCTATCTATCAATCTATCAATCTATCTATCAATCTATCAATCTATCTATCAATCTATCTATCCATCTATCAATCTATCAATCTATCTATCTATCTATCTATCTATCTATCTATCAATCTATCAATCTATCAATCTATCTATCTATGTATCTATGTATCAATCTATCAATTATCTATCAAAAAGTGTTTTTCAATGACATTAAAACGATGAAATTGTCACTCCAGTACATAATCTGGGTGGAAATTATACGATGACAAATCAAAGTGGTAAATCCATGAACTAGAGCACTGAAGAACGTTCTACCATCATCCATAGAGCTCTATCTTGACTAAATCCACAACAAGCTGAACCCCTGATGACATGCTACGTCGGTCCGGTGTCTTTATTGTATAATTATACTTATTTAGCTAATCGAAGAAAGCTATATATTTTTTCTGTAATAACACTCCATATACTTCATTGTGAACATGGACTTGACATCATTGTAAGTTTCTATAGTTAGTGTTGGTTTGTGGGTGGCCCCTCGGCAGCGATGACATGGTCATCTTAGAGGAGTCACCCTGCTTAATATTTTATTAAATGAAAATCTCTGTATTTTTAACATGTTTTTGTAATAACAGTGGGCAAAATAAATGAATCTGAATCTACGTAACCCAATAGGCAATGTGTTTATCACCATGAGGAGCATATGTGCACCATTCAGAATTGGATTGACACCACCTATGTTCAAAGAATACCTAATATTAGTTTTCTAGGAAAAATATGTATGTTGGGATGGTCTACAGAGTCAAGAATTCTGCAGTTTTACTGAGCTTACCTTACCTGTTGCTGTACATGTGAATCATCTATGCAGATCATTAAACTATGGGTAATCCAGAGCTGAAAGATTGAAGCTACAGCTAGCTGACCTAAGCCATTCCAAGCTGGAGAAACCCGATATATATTAGCTGCCAATTTTACTTAACAAAACATCAAATAATTATGGAAGTTTATTGAGAAAATAGATTCACGTCCCAGATTTATTCTTCTAAGTGGCGTCTCATCATGATAAACAGTGTCTTTCATTGCCTTCATCAATTTATCTCAAATGCTGAAATCTGTCTTGTGGAGCCTGCAGGGATCTGGATGAAAAATATTTTTAGTGGCACCTCGGTAGCGATAGTAATTCAAATTGTCTGAGTCTGAGATAGCATTCCAAATAATAAAAACATCAGCTCAACGTCAGTAATGTTGTTTGTATTTTTCTTGATTGTATTTGCCTTGATTGTATTTTTCTTGATTGTATTTGCCTTGATTGTATTTTTCTTGATTGTATTTGCCTTGATTGTATTTTCCTTGATTGTATTTGCCTTGATTGTATTTTCCTTGATTGTATTTTTCTTGAGTGTAATTTCCTTGAGTGTATTTTCCTTGATTGTATTTTCCTTGATTGTATTTTCCTTGAGTGTATTTTCCTTGAGTGTATTTTTCTTGATTGTATTTGCCTTGATTGTATTTTCCTTGATTGTATTTTTCTTGAGTGTAATTTCCTTGAGTGTATTTTCCTTGATTGTATTTTCCTTGATTGTATTTTCCTTGAGTGTATTTTCCTTGAGTGTATTTTTCTTGATTGTATTTGCCTTGATTGTATTTTCCTTGATTGTATTTTATACGATTGTATTTTTCTTGATTGTATTTTTACCTGGGCACAATGTATGTTTCAAACAATCCACTGTACTATATTGTGCCTATTTTCGGTTCTACACAACACTTCTTTTCAAAGCTTCATCTTTTCATTGCAAAGACAGAAATCTCTGCCAGAGACTAATGACTCCATACAGCAAGAAGCCACTCATTTGACACCTTTTCAAAAGCAATCATACCCATGACAGAATCAAGGAACGGAGCCTAATTGCAAAGCAATAGGCTTTGTTCATTACAGTTGCAAGAATCCTCTGAAATTATCCATAAGAAATGAAATTGCAATCCAAGAATAAAAGCCATATCACTTTCCTGTCAAAAGAAGCCCATAGGCTTCTGCACCAATGATATTCACAGGTTGTAAATTTTCTATTTAATTTCATTGCAACAGTGGTGTTTGTTTTGTGAAAGCTACACAAATAGTATTGCAGTTTTCCCACTATTATGTGGACACTTTCGACCATCTATAGATATTCAGTTTTTAAAATCTTGTAATGATAACCAATGAGGGTGGTGGTGGATTCGGGCTTTACGTCCTGTATTTCTGCACCTGATGGGCTCATTAGGACAGGCAGGGACCATGGCAATGAGACGAAGGATGAAACAGCTATCCAACATAGGCTCGACCGTGAATTGAACCCGGGACCCAGTGGTTGGAATCTCAGCACGATATCACTGAGCTAGGCCCCCAACCCATGATAACCAGTGAACTCAGCAGCTGAGTGGTCTAGTGGTAAGATGCTAGCCGGCTTCTTTGCAGGACCCGGGTTCAATCGCAGGCCTGGGCAACCTTTCATGAGCATCATCCCAGCTAAATGTTGATTGGTTGAGACGTTAAATTGGCAGTCCCTTGTATTCAGTGTCTATGTTGAGGTAAGTAAAAAATCCCACCCAGGTAAATGTGTAACATGGGCGGACTCCTCCTCTCGGTGACCTCATCAATCAACCCTCGATAGTGGCCAGAACTTGCCTTGGAGGGCTGGACTTCCCATATCTATCTATCTATCTATCTATCTATCTATCTATCATAGCCACAGACAGTCACTGACAAGGCAGCCGGGTGGTATAATTGTTGACGTCCTTGCCAGCTCTGATGAAGGTTCTAGGTTCGAATTCCAGTTTGGGTACTCTGCATGAGCACAATCTCACTAACAACTTGCATTACATGTTAAACTGTGTGCCTTGTAATCAGTGTCGATGTTGCGGCGAGTTAAAGACCTCACCCATGGGGTAAATGGTTGACCTTGATGTGTAACACAGTGTGGACTCCAAGCCTTATCATGTCATCATTCCGTCTGCCTCTAGCAACTGGTCGTGTGGGTTGAATAAGGTACACATTTATAGTGGCATTGAGAAAAGACAGTGCAATGCATTACTAGCGGCAAGAACTTGCCTTGGAGGGCTGCACTTCCCATATCTATCTATCTATCTATCTTCCGAGAAAAAAATTGACTAAAAGTTTTAAATATATTCTCCATTTTAAATACTGCCGCTTCTTCTTTGTGACCACGACAAACGAGTATAATGACATAAAAATGGCAAAATATTATTATTATTATCATTATATATCTTTATTCTTTCAAAGAATTATACTGGAAAATATGATGCCATTGTGGGCTTTTTCAATTACAGATTTAATTCCAAATGCTCACGTGTATGTTTTCATATTATTTGTGCAATGTGTGAATAAGTTGTGGACACCATATTTTCATTTCAGCAAATATATAACATCCCATAATTGTAAACACATAGTAAATTCAGTAAATTAATAGCAATTGAAAATTTGAAGGACACTGACATTAACTTAATGATACTAGAGAATCCGATGCCATTCGCTTTGAGATAATCACTTCAATTACAGAAGGATTGGTCATAATTTGCAACAATTAAAATGGAGCAGCACAAAATAGACAGAAATGTCTGTAACAAATCAAATTCCAACTTTCTATGGCTGATAAAAACACTTCCAAGGAAAAAATAGACTAAAAGTTATAAAATTCTCCATTTTAAATACCGCCGCTTCTTTGTGACCACGACAAACGGGTGTAACGACATAAAAATGGCAAAATATTATTATTATTATTATTATATATCTTTATTCGTTAAAAAAAACGGTTACAGTATAAACAAAAATGTTATAATAAAAACAGTGTAAATTAACTCAAATATAGAAGTGAAATTAAAACACCCTGCATATACTATAGTACTGCCTCTGTACAATATATCAATTGGTGCAAAGAAGCTCTATAATGGGCCAAATGTGCTACGTGCATTTTCCATGCATTTGGATAAACACATGGTTTTCACCTCATTTTAATTAGGAAAAAACCATGCGTTTCCATGCGTTTATCCTTCTCATTGAAAATGCACGTGGCACATTTGGCCATGTACCTCTTGCTTAAAATTCCATTCGTCAATGTCCAACCTATCTCTAATAACAACAAATTCATTGATCTGCATTCCTTCTCTTACATCCTCCTTGTTTATATTATTGTAATATCTATCAACACAAAGGTAAGAAAACTGAAGTAAATTTGTGGTGACTATCTGTATGACTCCTAGCTCATGGTTAATATTTTGATAGCTATTCCACTACTACCTAAACAAAAACCCTGCAGTTTCAATCTTTCACCTAAATAAATATATCTTCTGGAAAGATGATACATCTTCATCATCCCTAAGAGGGAAATTCGCTGTGCAATGACAATTATGTTAACTGAGGAGAAAAACTATTTAAAATTGGTGTCCTATTTTAGTCATGATGTTTACATTTTACACTAATAATAAATTAATCATGGTGTATCTTGGGTTCAGGTACCATGGTTTTTTATTAGTCGAAGGCCCAGAGGTAGTGGGCCATATGATAAAGTTGGCAGGAGGTCACGTGACCCATGATGATTGACATTTCTCTGAAATCTGCAATCTAGTGCATGTGCAGTAGGCAGCCTTGGTGATTTTCTTCACGCGAGATTCTCAAACGGCTAGGCAAACATCATGAAGAGCGTCGTCGATTCGAAACGTTTAATAAGTGAGTTTCGTGAAAGATAGGCTACATAAATTAAAATCATCCCATCGTGCTGCACAGCTAATAAGCTTTAATTACCCGTTTTCAGATCGAAAATAACCAAACAGTTAGCTAGATATGAGTCAAGAGAAGGTTGAGAGCAGGTTCTCGAGCATCATGGCCAACGTCATGAAGAGCGTCGCCCGATGCACGACTTTTAAAAGTGATCGTCACAGAGTGGTGGTTATCGCTTAGTATAGCACATGCTGGTTCTGTCTGTTTTCAGATCGAAAAATAGACCAAATATTAAGCGAGATATTCGTCTGAGAAGGCAAGTAGGTGGGCGGCGGCAAAAAAAGAATGATCGTGGATCGAACAGATTTTGTTGTGCTGCCGCTGGCGTCCGTGCTACATATAAATAGACACACCGCCCTAATTTGCCGTCATTGTACTGCAGTCCTATAAACTTTGCCTTTGGCTGGATGCTTCTGGCATTTTCATACTACTGTAGTAGACTAGCTGAGTCTAGCATGAACAAAATTGGACGTTTAATTTTGCTGCATTGTAAGTGTGCAATTACCAGACTACATGTAAAGGGTCCCGTTTCATTTAAAAAAGACTCCCTAGGATTGATCACGCGAGAATACAAACGTTTTATCTCAGCCATAGTTCACAAAAACCACAACACACTTTAGTTTGAGCTATTTTAGGTTTAATCAATATTATGAGGTGAAGCAGCAAACCCCAAAAGCCCTGCAGAAGAGGCAGGTGCGAGGTTATTGAAACACTTAAAAAGCACCTGCATTTGATTTAAACTCATGAATGCAAATTTCAAGATGATTTACTGAAAACTTAAAGCCTAATTTCATCTCCACAAGGATTTCTCAATGTCTGTGTCTCTATGCCACTGGGTCTGAAGCTTTGTTTGCTTATATGACCAACGGCCAGAGGCAGACGTAATGATGAGATGATAGGGCATGGAGTCCACACCATGTTACACATTTACGCCATTGGTGGAGTTATTCAATTGCAATTTTTGGAGTATTTACTGAAGATTGTTGGAGCGCAGAAGGGGTGGGGGCCTAGCTCAGTGGTAGCGCACTGGGCTTCCAACCACTGGGTCCCAGATTCAATTTCCGGTCGAGCCTAATAAGTTGATGGCTGTTTCATCCATCATCTCATTGCTATGGTCCCTACCTGTCCTAATTAGCCCGTCAGGTACAGAAATACAGGACTTAAAGCCCTAATCCACCACCACTACCACCACGATTTGTGTAGCACATGAACCTTACTTTCTGTTCCACATGGAAGATTATTATGAATATGACACTCAGATTTTGATGACAGAAATTTTAACAGATATTGTAGTAGCTCAGTATAGGATGGCATCAGATTATCAAGTATCCATCAACATTTAAGTCAATGACTCTTTTAGGAATGGGTTCACTGCATTTAGCATTGTTGTTCACAAGTAACAACAAATATTGAACTAACTTAGTTTATACAAAATAACCTGTAACTTTAGTAAGAACATTATATGTCATTTCTCACATCATTTGTAAATATTTGTCATCTTGTTGTTTTTGTTTTTTTATTTGTCGGTTAAAAGCTACTGTAGCTTATGTTCTTTGTTTTATTGTCACCACCGACTGTAAATAAAGTTGAATCTTATCTTTATCTCATCTCATCTCATCTCATCTTAATGGAGGCATTAGATTCCAGTATCATTCCAAATTTAAATGACAGCTTTCTATGGTTGCTTAAGGCTTTACTATATTCATAATTATTGCAGAATTGCAGTATCTCTAATACCTTTCAAAAACTGTCATTGACATTGATAGCTATAAATGAGCACTGTCAAGAACTACGGTACACCTTATGGACTATTGCTTTGAAGCTATATCAGCCTAAAAACATTGTGTATGCAGGCCGTCTGCTAAGAAGATAGCATACAAGGTGTTCTCCAGGGAGACTCCTTATAGCTCATATGTGCGTGTGCTAGTATAACGGCACTGTGAGTGATTCTATGACCTGTAACTATTTCTGTTAAAATACGAGTAGTTCTAGTAGATTTAGGAAAAAATAAATAATTATAAGATATAATTTATGTTTGTATTTGGTCAACATTACGTTTGCTTGTATATGTGCAGCTTATGATTTTATGGTATTTTAAATTGATATGCAATTGAGTAGACTCTATATACTTCAATTAAAACATCGTCTTTTTCCAAAATATTGCAGCTGTATTTGGCAGGTAAGTTCAAGCATGAGCCTTTCTCAATATCTGAGCTCACATCAGTAACATCAGTACACCTTGGCGAAGTGAATCAGCAGTTTCAGGAGGATCTGCTAAATTCATCTATGCCATGGTAGGAGTTTGGACGCAGGGCTAAAGACAAGAGCTCCAAACAGCTATATTATAACCATATCTAAAACATTTTCTGGACTTAATGTTAATTGGTTTGAAATGAGACAAATTTAGGACGGTGTTTCACTAAAAATATTTATATAAATCCATATTCTATTCCGATTTATGTCATTTTCTATATGATACTTTTCTAAAATATGAGCCTGGTTGCAAATGTATATTTATTCAAAAAAATCTTAGTCTGTTGCAATTTATTTAGTCACAATGATTTTCCAAAAGAAATATGTGCGCATGACTCCAAATGCACACATTTCATTTCATAAAACATAAATCATAGAATGCAATATACATGATTGCATTCAAATGGCAACATATTGGAGGGAAAATAGTAATCTCCTACCTGGAGTTGACAGTTAGATCCTTTCCTTATGCTATTAGCAATGACAGACCTCCTAGCTTGTGCCACAACAGAGAACTCCTAGCTGTTCAGTTGTCACAAGCATGGACCAACTTGACAAGCAGTGCTTTTTGAATGATAAAAATGGTAAAAGCGAAGCCTGAGGAAGGTGTGCTAACGGTCATGTGACCACACTGTGTGTCACGTGTCTGCAGTGGCTGCTCTGATTCGCTATCGATTGCCTAGGAGCCACCTAGTTGTAGCCAGGAGAACTAAACATAGAAGAGATGATGCTCCTATCCAGAGTTTCTTAAGCGGCTTAGTGTTGCAAGGTGTAATGCTGACATATCTGAGAGGCAATTGTAGATAGATAGATAGGTAGATAGGTAGATTTTTAGCTTACTTTGGACTTAGGACATTTAAGTGATCAGAACACAGACTCACAGTCCAGTCTTTGCATTGCTGCTGCTGCTGCTGCCTGTCATATGACACAGTGACCTTCCTTCAAAATAACTGGAGAGCCAAATTAAATTGTGCGAAATATTGCTTCATAAAGAATTAATATCACATATGCAAAACGAACGAGCATAGATTCAAAACAACAGGTACATGGCACATAATATTTCTAAGAGTGTCACCAGTTTGTAATGTTTTGTCTAGTTATCTAAGTATGTTATTATTCCTTTAATAAACGTCCATTAAAACTAAAATGTGTTGTGTATTTGAAAAGTATTTTATCATTTCAATATATTAATATATTTATAATAATAGCAGTTAAGAGAAATTTTAATAAATTGCATAAATACTAAAAAATAAATGTATATGCATTAAGCAATACTTTTTTTTTTTAAACATCTTATAAATATATATTATAAAATGCTTTTACAGATATGGGTATAAATCATCTTCTAGAAAAATATGTTTTTAATAATATTCTATGCAATCAGCTAATAATTTATGGAATGACATATCAAATGCTTCCATGAAAGGTTACTCACAAAAATGCATATATTTTAAGAAAATCTATTTTAACAGATCTTTATGTACCAATCAAAACATTTGCCTTTTATTTGTTTTATTATTTTAACTTTTTCCACAGTATCAAGCCTACAGGTTTACTTAAGGGGTTTACTTAAGGGTGGTATTCATGGTGAAATTGCACAACCCTATGCCAATATCTGCTCTGGAGCATTCTACATCAAATCAATTGGGTGCCAGCATGTACCTGACCATTACCAAACCTTTAGGCTTTAGGCTAGTGATTACACCAATTCCAGACGGCCTATAATGCCCTCATGATGCCAGTGGTCCACATATTTTGGTGCAACACTGGGGTATGCACAGCAACACTGGGGTATGCACAGCAACACTGGGGTATGCACAGCAACACTGGGGTATGCACAGCAACACTGAACCACTAGCTACTATTGCTCTATTTGTGTCATCAAGTGCAGTTATTAAGATTTTGGAAATATTAATTCTTTGAGAAATGATTATTGGGTTACCATATGGAGATATCCAGAATTTACTTTTTTTTATCTTATCATATTGGGTGAATTGCATTACTGCATTAGATTGTATAGTCTTGTATTGTATTGCATGGTATTGCATTGACTTGCATTGTATTGCATTGAATTGCATTGTATTGCATTGTATAATGTGTTGTATTGATTGTATTGCATTTTATTGTATTGTAAGATGTATGTCTATAGAGATTTAACAAACTTTATTTCAGCTAAAACTTGGAACTTTATCAGTTTAGTTTAAATGTCCACTGTGCCTTGGAAGTTTAATATTTTGGGTCTAGATTGGGATGTTTATAATTTCTACAAAGATAGTGTATAAGTTAATCACTTCATTCATAATGGCTTAAATTCCATATATTTGTATGGGAGACATAGTTTAATATATATTGATAAACTGTTGCAATTGTTATCAATATACATTGTAATAATGAATAAATATATATATTTACATAGCGCCTGTTTCAGAAAATATAGCTACTCACTGGTGCTTGGATAAAAGAAGCTTATTGTGGATAGGCAGTTCTGAATAGATGTGTTTTAATTTCCTCTCAAAGCCATCACTGGTGGAGATTCGCTTAATATCTTCAGATTATCCATTCCAGAGGTGAGGAGCAATCACTGAGAAAGCAAAAGCACCAAATGTGTTACTAGACTGAGGTTTAAAGAGCAAGTTAAGCCCTGTCACACATAGCCGGTTTTCCCGTAGTGAACCCAGTATTACATAACAGTGACGTAACGCGCTTCCCGGCTCCAACCCGGCAACCCGGCGAGTCCATTTTTCAACCCTGCAAGTCATTCTTACATATCGGCGAGTTACTCCTGGAAGCCGTCGAGTCTCTCTTGGAATTCTTCCACTAATTGGCCCTACCCGCCGAGTCACCATAGAACCCGCCGAGTCACCCGTAGAACCCGCTGAGTCACCCGTAGAACCCGCCGAGTCACCCGTAGAACCCGCCAAGTCACCCGTAGAACCTGTTTGCCGCCAGAATATCCGTCGCCAACCCGGCGAAAAAAAGCTGTTGCATAACCATTATGTAATTCTATGGGTTCACTACGGCCAAACCGGCTATGTGTGACCTGGGCTTTATTGTCATTGCTTCTGAGATGTATTGTTTGCTGAGGCTGTTTCCTTAATAGATTCGATATGTAAGGTGGTGACTAATTGCTTAGTGTTTTCCAAGTCATGTAGTATTTAATATTTAAGA
This sequence comes from Alitta virens, assembly GCA_932294295.1. Classification (NCBI taxonomy): domain Eukaryota; kingdom Metazoa; phylum Annelida; class Polychaeta; order Phyllodocida; family Nereididae; genus Alitta; species Alitta virens. The sequence goes on along the minus strand of OW028585.1, from coordinate 6,651,928 downwards.
TTAAAGATTTTTTATTTATACACAGTTTGTAGTAGTTCAATACGGTTAGTACATTACATAAACAATAAAAGACATTAGCATACCGAGGGGAATGTGCACTAGCTTACTAAAAAGCTGTAAATTTGTGCAAACCCTTTACATTATAAATGAAAAGAAAAAGAGGCTATGTAATTATATTTGAACCTAAATTCATATAGTGACAAATAATAATTAAAAAACGTAATAATAATAATAATAATAAAAGAAAAATGAAGTTACATATATTACATAAATACACAGGGTTAAGGGGGTTTCACACATAGCCGGATCAGACGCAGGAGCGTCCCGGAATGAAATTTCGTCAAGTCCGGGGCGGTCCGGGCGAAAAAGTTAGAAATGTAAACAAAAACAAATAATTGGGCGGTGTGGACACGAAGGCAAGACGGAGGCAACAAGGAGCAACACGGTCATGACACGGATGTGTACGGGTGCTACAAGGATATGTACGGAGGAGCACGGTTAAACAAGGAATGAGCCACGGTTGTAGCCGGAGGTAACACGACTGTGCCGGAGTGAACCAGATGTTACACGGGGCCTTCACGGATATACCCGATCGTTACACGACCTTACTACGATATCACTACGGAGTTAAGCGGTTTTCACCCGGATCGCTCTGAAATTGGTATTTAAACTGGCTGCGTTCCACTGTCCATCATTCCACTTTGGACTACCATACTGCAAAGTTGTTGCTGCTCCTACAGAAAAAATTGGATATGTCTTTATCACACTACGACAGGGTGGAATTGGATTTGAAGTGCATGGACATGCAAGTCCAGCTATTGACTGCTGCTAATGATATAATTCTGCAAGAAGAACACAAACTGCAAGATGATGCAGTGAGGGCCACAACATCAACTGATGAAGATGACCTATTAGAAAATGCTGCTGCTGCACCAAGACGAAGAAGAAGAAGGCAAATGTGGGTGCGACCTTGGCTGCTAAGAAGACCTCTTTATGGGCAGTATGAAAAACTGATGGCTGAATTGACTGCAGAAGATGTGGGTGGCTTCAAGAATTTCATGAGGATGGAGCCTGACTTATTTCATGAAGTTCTTGCCAGAGTGGGACCTAGGATTACAAAGCAGGATACCTTTTGGAGGAGGGCCCTTGAACCTGGATTGAAACTGGCTATTACCTTGCGCTACCTGGGTACGGGCAACAGCTACAAGTCTCTGCAGTATGGATTTAGGGTAGCCTTCAATACCATTTCTATCCTGGTCATCGAAGTCTGCCAGGCCATCATAGACGAGTACTCAGCAGAAGTCATGCAGTGTCCTGTAACCCCAGAAGCCTGGAAAGCAGTTGCCAATGGATTCTACAACAGATGGAACTTCCCCCACTGTGTCGGCGCCATTGATGGGAAGCACGTTGCCATCAGATGTCCTGCCAAGTCTGGATCCCTGTTCTACAACTACAAGGGATTTTTCTCTATTGTCCTACTGGCTGTAGTTGATGCTGAATACAAGTTCCTCTACGTTGACATTGGTGCCAGTGGATCAGGCTCAGATGCTGGAGTGTTTAGCCAGACAGAATTGAAGGAAGCGCTAGAAAGTGGGAACATTGGATTACCTGAACCAGATAACCTGCCTAATGATGACCAACCAGTGCCTTACTTCATAGTTGGGGATGATGCCTTTGGACTGCAGACTTGGATGATGAAGCCTCTGCCTCACAGGAACATGAGCATGGAAGACAGAATCTTCAACTACAGACTTTCTAGAGCTAGACGGGTGGTAGAGAATGCATTTGGACTTTTGGCTGCCAGGTTCAGGTGTCTCCTCACAACAATGCCTCAAAGTCCTGACAGAGTGGGTACCATAACTCTTGCTTGCTGTGTGTTGCACAACCTACTGAGGGTGATATATCCAACTGCTCAAGTGAATGCTGTGGACCAGGAAAATGCCGACATCCATGAGATCATCCCAGGTGCATGGAGGGAGAATGCTGCCAATCTACCAGACATGGGACATGTGTTCAGAGGCAACACCAACAGAGCAGCCAAGGAAATGCGGCAATACTTGGTCAGCTACGTGAACTCAGCAGCTGGGAGTGTACCATGGCAGCAAGACAAGATTTGAAAACAACACGAATGATGTAAGTTTCAACATTTAATTAATAGCAAACTTCAGACTTCTGCAGCACACAAGTGCAAAAAATACACATCATTTAATTATTGTCATGTAATACAGTTTACATTGTTCATTACATTTAACTTCATCGGTATACAGTTCACATGCAAACATAAGTAATAACAGTTCATTGTTCATTTCAATAAAGTTCATTGTTCATATTCAGCTCGACATTACTCGGTTGTGGTAGTTGGAGGCGTGGGCACCGAAAAGGAGGAGTTATGGTCATCACCACCAACCATTCCCCCCACACTAGTGTTCAACAAGTAGCTGGTGAGCGAAACATCCTGAGGCGTGCTGCAATCCTGTGGTGACATGGAAGGACGACCATGAGAAGGACCTGAAGTCAACCAGGCCTGACTGATAATGGTAGAAGATGTCGCAGGAGGGGGGGTCGGTGCAGGCACAGACGAAGAAGAAGGGGCAGCCGACACGAGAGGCTGGGGCGAAGGGCCGGATGGAGTAGCGAACATCCGGGCAGCAGGGCTGGATGAATGCTGTGCGAACATCTGGGCAGCAGGGCTGGATGAATGCTGTGCGAACATCTGGGCAGCAGGGCTGGATGAATGCTGATGATGAGGGAACATCTGCACAGGAGGACCGGATGAACTGGCTGTAGGAGCAGGGAGGACGAACTGCTGCTGATGCTGCTGAGGGACAGGAGGCAGAAACTGATGATACTGCTGTTGCTGTTGCAGTTGCTGTTGCTGCTGCTGTTGCTGTTGCTGCTGGCGCTTGCGACGATACGCCTGCTTAAACTGCATCAGGTTGTTTAAGGTTTGGGCCTGGTAATCCCACCAAGTCTCGGTGTCCATCTGCATCACCTCGTGGTAGATCATGTCCGTGAAGACCCTCTTGGACAAGCTGCCTGAGTCCGTCGGCTGACTCAACTTGCTGTGCATGTCCCTCTGCAGATCGGTGGCTTTTTCAATCAGCTGGAAATAGGAAAAAACACAACATTAGAGTAAGTCACATGGCAACTGCAATAGCATGTGCATTATTGACAATGTACTGAAAAGACACATCACCATACAGTGAACACTGGAAGTGCCAAGAAACAAAGCTACCACTTTCTACTATGGAAAAGCTACAACTTTAAAATGCAAGATTACAATTACAACTTTAAACTGCAAGATTACAATTACAACTTTAAACTGCAACATTACAATACGATTATCTTGATTATCATGGCAACTGAAGCAGTATACTTACTTGAGTGACAGCTTGTGTAGCAATTCCATCTCCACTAGCTGCAAGGCTGGATGCATCACAGTCATGATGATGACGAGGCTGACGTCTGGACGTCTTCTTGCTTGGAGGAGGGGCCCCCATCTTCCTCGTGCTGCTGCTGCTGTCGCCCTTGTAAGGCCCACCCTTGGACCTGCTTGTATCGGAATCCCTGCCACCATCATCCGAACTATCGACAATGACCTCCTCAGCTTCAGACGTGTCATCCTCAGTGGTAGGTCTGTTGCTGCTGGTTGGAGTTTTGGCTGATAAGCTCTGGGAAAGCTGCCCACCTTTCTTTCTCTTCCCAGCATCAACCCTCTTGATGTGGCGTTCGAGGTAGCCAAAATTCTCCATTATCCAGTTGTCCCGGTCTGTCAGGATTCTAGCGGCCCCACCAGAAGGCTTCTTGGTTGGATCCGTGAGCTTCCCAACTGCAGTGCGCATTGAGTCTATCCAAGTTTTCAGCTGCTGCGCAGTACAATCCAGCTCCTTCGCCTTCTGGTCTATCATTCGCGATTTTATGTCTATCCGCTTGTATTGAGCAAGCCGCCGGTTATACAACATCTCCTGGGACCGGTACCAGTCGGCCACATCTTGTTCCTGGTCTTCTGTGAGGTTCAGGGCTTCCTTTTTCTGCCTCTTCGCTCTTGCTGCAGGTGGGGGTGGAGCTGCAGTAGGAGGTACTGCAGGTGCAGCAGGTACAACTGGCCCAGGTAAATCTGGCATGCCTTGCGGACTTGAAGAGGTATTACTGGCTACATCTTCTTCAACAGCAGCAGGTGGTGCAGGTTCCTCTTGGACAACAGTCTTCTTGCCAGGCCTCCCCTTTCCTCTCCTAGGTGGCATGGTGGTTAATTTAAGAAACGGCAGTAGCAGCAGCAGCAATCCAGAAGGTAATATCCAGAAGAAATGGTGGATGATAAATGAATTACTTCGATGATCAACGATGAACGGCGGGCGGTGGAATGATGCTTCTCCAAAGACGGCGGTTGTATATATACTCAGGCATCCGTACTCACTCCGTGTCAGTTTAATTAACTCCGTCTTGACACCCAGTTCACTCCTGTATGTCCGCATTGATCTCGTGTGACACCGTGTACATAACGGAGTTAACCGGGTCAAGCAAATGACATGTAAACCCGCTCTCCCTGTTCACTCCGTTTAGACTCCGTGTTGGTCCTAGTTCACTCGTGTGGAACCGAGTTGCTCCTTGTGCTCTCCGGAGCGTACTTTTCACGCCCGGTTGACGCCGGACTTAGCCGGAGATCACACGAAGTCTTTCGGTGTCAATACGGAGGTCCCCGGAGATCGACGGAGTCTACTGGGAGTCTACACGGATCTACACGGCCCAACACGGATTTCACTATTCCGGGATCTCCGGCATGAAAAATTAAACATGTTTAATTTTTTTGCCGGAGTCCCCCGGAGATACCGGACCATGCCGGACAATGCCGGACACTCCCGGACATGAACAAGATGTCTATACGCCTTTCCCCGGAGTATGCGGGAGTATTACGGAGTTGACCTCCGGGACGCTCCTGCGTCTGATCCGGCTATGTGTGAAACCCCCTTTAGGGTTAGGGTATCAGTTAGGTAACTCATTCCCAATTTATTCAGACAGGTTGCTGGCATTGACTATAAATTAGCATTACTATATCTGGGCTTACTCCACTAATAGGGATCTTGAAAATGTCACAGATGAAACATTAAACCCTAATAAATGGGGAATATGTTACAAGCACTAACATTATATGCATCCATGACAGTTTATCACAGGAAATGATGACCAGCACCCCCAGTGGCGAGAGTAGAAATTAAGACTTACTACCGGACGTGATTTTTCGAGATTATGGGTCAGTGCAAGAAAAAGGAGGTCTTTTTTTCTTTTTAGAGCTACATTAGGATATCTCAGACTAATGGCTAAAGTGTTCAGCTGAGGGACACATAGATTTAAGTAAAATAATGGATTATATATATATATTTATAATATATATATATATATCTTTATTCATGCACATATACATGGCATAATATTAATCAAGTAGTCATTGGAAAATATTAATAAGTGTATATACATTTTGGGTGGATTATATTATAATATATTATGGTTTTAGACGAAATGTATACCATATTTCTTGAATGTTGATTTATTGTTTGCAATATATTTTCCGTGGTAATTTCTATAGTGTCTTTGTGAACATGAATATGCCATCATGATGATAAGAAAATATACTTAAATAGAGGATGGGTTACCAGTAAATTCCGAAATATCCAGGCTATATTTAGAACAAATATATCGGCATGACATCGGCATGACATCGGCATGACATTGGCATGACATCGGCAGGACATCGGCATGACATCGGCGGCGATGTTTGTACGATATTGTCAAACATTGAAATTCCCTGTGGCGCTCATTAAGGGGATCCCCCTTCAACTCTACTCAGAGAGGATGTCTAATTGTCTGCACCATTAGTGTGCATTACTTCTCATATTTTTTGTAATCAAATTTTCAAAATGTCATATCAAAAATTTTAGTGTATTACCTAATTAAACTCTTGTCCTATGAGACTTCTATTACATAATTAACTCATATGTAGTTACATTTTTGTAAGACAAATCCTATTGTTGCATACGACTGGGATTACTTAGTTAAAATTATGTATTTAAATAAAAAATAAACTTACTAAACCCATGCAAATCTTGTCCTGATTTGGTGTGCCCTCTGAGTTCGGTTGACAACACAGATGTTTGATGTTTAGTAGGTGAAAATCTATACAAATTGTTATGTCAGAACAAAATATGTAAATGCGGCTAATGGTCAGTCTTGCAGCTTATTATTCGTGCCTCGATATAAGGAAACATCTCAACGATAATACGGTAATTTCGACAACGTTCCAATTTTGAAAATTCAAAACCCAGTGGTGAAAAGACATCAATTTGACAGGGAATTTTCACTAATTATTAGATAATCGAAAACCAAGCCATCATAATTAATTAGACAAATGAGGCATTCTCTTTGCAATTAGTAGCGCTGTGTAATGCCGTTAGGCTAATTTTTGGAGCTTCCCCTCTTTGGAATTGGCGGTGTTACTAAGACTTTAAAGTGCATTCATCTAAAATTAGAAATTGCAATAGTTACAATTACAATGGAATAATGGGCATCGTTCCATCATTGCATTCTCTCCGCCTTTTGCATTTACTTCACCAACAACGTACCCCAAGTTAATTTTGTTTCAGTCTAATGGGGAGGAAAGAGGTCACTGACACCATTGCAGATAAGTATTGTTTGATGACGTTATCTATATTGTGATGTCATCCATACAACAATGGTGTAGTGATGTCATCTTATTGTATCTTTATGTACTAGAGGGTGTCATGGCCAAGGGGTTAAGGTGTTGGACTCGTACGCATAAGGTCTTGGGTTCAAACCCAACCACGGCATGTAATGGGGGAACTGAGCAGATCCTCCTTGAACCACTGCTTCACTCCACCCAGGTGTAAATGGGTACTTGGCTATAGGCAGTGAAGGTAAATGTAGAGTGCTTAGCCTGATCAATGTGTTAGCTACGGCTGCTTGGCTGTATACTCCCCAGGGAGTTGAGATAGGCTCATGCTTGAATAGGCCTGCCAAGGGTGTAATTGTAAAGTCTGTAGAGACCGCTTGGAGCTGTAAAGACAGACTGTAAACCTGTACATTTACATTTACAGTCATAGTGCCTCTGTACATTTACATTTACAGTCATAGTGCCTCTGTACATTTACATTTACAGTCATAGTGCCATGTACATTTACATTTACAGTCATAGTGCCATGTACATTTACATTTACAGTCATAGTGCCCCTATACATTTACATTTATAGTCATAGTGCCTCTGTACATTTACATTTACAGTCATAGTGCCCCTGTACATTTACATTTACAGTCATGGTGCCCCTGTACATTTACATTTACAGTCATAGTGCCCCTGTACATTTACATTTACAGTCATAGTGCCCCTGTACATCTACATTTACAGTCATAGTGCCCCTGTACATTTACATTTACAGTCATAGTGCCCCTGTACATTTACATTTACAGTCATAGTGCCCCTGTACATTTACATTTACAGTCATAGTGCCCCTGCACATTTACATTTACAGTCATAGTGCCCCTGTACATTTACATTTACAGTCATAGTGCCCCTGTATGCTCTGTAACTTTTTCTCCCAATTGACTTGGTACGTTCTAATTGACTATGAGCAAAGCGTCATGTCCTTGTCTAAAGCTGCACTGTCTGTCAAATTTTGCAAGACTCAATCAAATAGTTCATAAATAACCTTTATTAATCAAGGCACATTAAATGTGTTTGATCTAATGATTTTATCAGACATTAATTACTAAAAAAATAAATCATACATTGAGAGAAAACCCAGACCAAAACATTGGAAACACTTTTGTGATGTCATCATTGGGTTTGTTTACATGTTGAGTTTTTGATGGCTTAAAAAACTAATATTTATATTATTTATTGTAAATTAAAACTAAATTGTTGACCAAAAATGGGAATGTAGTGGTAAAATATATCATGAAACAAGAAGGCAGTATTGATTTATATCATTACGTTCATGTGCAAATTTGACAGACAGTGCACCCTTAAATGAACATGGTTTTAAGTGAGTGTATGCCGGGTTCCACTTGAGTGGCCTGCCTAATGTCGATCAGCCTATCAAAAAGGAATGTAAATATGCACAAAGCCATTAAATGTGTATAAGCTACATGAAGCTGTGGTAAGCTCAACCAAGCCATATCTATACATTCAAGTTCAAACTGCAGTAGAAGTGATTTAACTTTAGCTTAATGTGGCATTGGATTCTGTGGTATCATTCTCATGTAGATGTCAGTAGCTGTCTCAACTTGCTCACAAGGGGGAGTGAAAGGCGGGGTGCACTTTCATCCTTGCCGTCACACGATCGGCCATGAGCGAATTCACCACATATAGTTCCTAGGTCATTAATATTGAAAACAGCTGTCTAGTTGCCTCAACCTATGACTCAAGATGGCCATTTTATTTTTAGGTGAAATAACATGAAAACAGCATGCATGACCTGAACTTTACTAGTTCTAAGGTTGAGAGATTGCTATTAGCATTGATACATGAGTAAATGGGTTAATCTACATAGCGAAGTCCCAGTTCGAATCACTACGCCTGGCCAATGAGGTCAGGCCTTCAAATAGAAAAGGGTAAAATACCAGCTAATACCGTTACAACGGCCATAATCACGTGGGTTTTGTTTACAGAATGATCTGTTTGCAGATATTAATTGAAGCTATTAAAAGTTATTCTGAACAATGTAAACTGTTTTCACACTCCATATCCTTGAGTAACGTACACCGTGCATGCAGGACAAGCCCATCTAATTGCTGTTACTAGTTTGACAGCTCTGACCACCTGGGCCTCATGCAAATTAGCTGAAAATATTTCAGCGTGCCTGCAGCGATGGATTGACGGTAGGAGAGGAGGCGCTGTAAGCAGCTTGTAGCTGTCTGTGTCTGTGATTTCAGCGTGTTCGCTAATGTAGTTTACAATTCAAAGTGGTATATTTCTGAAAAAAATACAAAGCTTGAGACGCCCACCACCTGTATTCACAGGTCAGCTCTGCCATGGCGCAGTGTTGGCTGTTGTATGAGTCCACAAATGAGGTTAGTTAACAGCAGACAATTCCCTTTGGGGATTTCTTTGGGATTCAGAACAAGAAGATCAGTTTACATAGTCTTCCTCAGAAGTTTGAGATTAGGAAATTTGACTCTTCCTTATCAGGGAAGCCTTGTTTGAGGGTAGCCCTAAACAACACCCTGAAATAGAGAGAAACACAGGGACAATTTAAAGCTAAGACTTATGCAAATGCGTTCTGTTCAATTTTAGTGAATATTCTCCCATAGGGAAAGAGCCATGAACAACTATTATAAGTCATGTTGGAAAATATCACCAAATTTGGATGAAAACATTCCATATGCAAATGAAGTTTACTCCTGATCTAAAAATAGGCAATATTTTTTTATTAATTATAAGGGCCACACATGATAACATATGAATCTACACTGCCTTTGATACACTGGACCATGAAATACTTCTGTTTAAATTAAAACACTATGAAGTGAAAGATCTTTCAGTGAAATTATTTTGAAGCTATTTAACTAACAGAGTGCAATATATTGTCTTAAACAATATCAAGTCTAATCTTGTTCCACTTCAGCTTGGTGTTCCACAAGGATCCATTCTTGGTCCTCTTTTATTTATCATTTATGTCAACGATCTTGTCAACGCTACTTATGTCCTTCATCCAATTGTTTATGCTGATGATACTACTCTCATGGCTTCCCTAAATTTGTCAATGAATTTAACTTCTTAGGCATAAAGTTAGATAGACATCTAAATTGGAAAGCTCATCGTGATATGATTACAAAGAAATTGTCAAAAACAGTAGGCATTATGAACAGATTAAAAAATATGTTGCCTCTCTGTGCCTTGTTACATATATCAAGAAAATACTGCGGCAAGGCATATATATAACATATATGTTACATATATATAATTCCCTTGTGTTATCACACTTAAACTATGGAGCTCTTCTTTGGGGTTGGCAATGTCAAAATATATTCATTTTACAAAAAAAGCTGTCAGAGCTCTTACTAATAGTAAATATAATTGTTATTCTAGTGGTTTATTTAAACAACTAAATCTTTTAAAATTCCATGATATCTATGCACTGTGACCTGAAATTCTGCCATGAACGATTCAACAATGCCTTGCCGCAGTATTTTCTTGATTTGCTACTGCTATTTAGAGATGATCCTCATTTCTATGAAACTCGAATAGCTGGTCAACTACGACTTCCCTTAATTAAACATGAATTTGCAAAACAGAGTATTAAGTATAGATTTATCAAAACCCTTAATAATATGTCCATGACTTACAGAGAAAAATTTGAAACACATAGTTTAGATGGATTTAAGAAATATGTGAAAAATAGCACTGTAGCATCTTATTCCGCAGACTGCAGTATTGAAAATTGCTATATTTGTATAAATGTTCATCCTACTGCTTCTTCATAATTTTCTTTAAAATATTTTCAACAATATATTTTTTAACTTGAGATGAGTAACATAGACAAAACTACTACTGATGAGATTAATATCCATATAATGTTTGATTTAATGTTCACTATGTAATATTAATGGAACTCTCCAGGTGGCCTCACGCTAGCGATAGAATATATTTATCTTTGTGAGGGCTATAAATGAAAACAAATTTCTAAATATTTTTTGGCAGAATAAAAAATAATCTGAATCTGAAACTGATTCTGTTTCTCGCCCCATTGTGCATGTGGTGCATGGTTTAGCCCATCTTGGAAGTGAGTGGGTTGTGAGTAAAATCAGGGAAAGATTTTGAATCACCAAGATTCGTCGTGTTGTTAAAAACGCGATTCATCAGTGTGTTACTTGTAAGCCCTTGTTTGCAGTGCCCATTCATCAAGATGGCAGATCACATCCCTGAGAGACTTGTAGCTGGTAATCCGCCATTTACTTTTACTGGTTTAGACTGCGTCGGACCATTCATTGTAAAACTAGGGCGTTTAGATGTCAAAGGCTATAGGTGCATTTTCACTCGCTTCGATACTAGAGCAGTTCATTTGGAGAAATTAAACTCTCTTGATGCAGACAGTTTCATAAATGCATTCAGCAGGTTTGTGTGTCGAATGGGTGTTCCCTCAATGGTATGGTCTGACCATGGTACCACTTTTGTAGGTGGGAGATCTGAAATTTGCAGAGCATTAGAGAGTCTTGAGATAAATTACAAAATTACGCATTTCAATCCCCCAAGTGCTTCCCACATGGGAGGATCATGGGAGAGAATAATCCGAACTGTGAGAAAGGTCTTTACTGGTTTAGTTAACATCAATGCTAGAATCACTGATGAGGTACTGGTAACTTTATTTTGTGAAGTAGAATCTATTATCAATGGAAGACCAATCACCCAGATAAGTGAGTGATAATGTTAATGATCCATGCGTATTTACTCCGAATCATCTGCTTTAACTCAGGCAGCAGCCTTCTTTGCCTCCTGGCAAATTTCACAATGCTGATTTGTATAAGCGTAGGTGGCGTTGTGTGCAGTGTCTATCTCAAGAATTTTGGCCCAGATGGTCGAAAAAATACTTGCCAGAGTTACAAAAAAAAGGCAAAAATGGAGAGATCAAAAGAGAAATCTCGAAGTTGATGATGTTGTATTTATAATGCAGGAAAACACTCCAAGATGCATTTGGCCTATGGGTTTGGTCTGTGAAGTGAATCAAGGCTCTGATGGCTTAAATCAGATCAGTCAAAATCAAAACAAAATGAGACCAATGGCAAAGGTGGTTTTACTTGAAGAGTCAGAAATAATGTTCATATTGTGTTACTGGTTTGCTATTTATTAATTTTGAGTCAATATTGTACCATTTTGAGTCAATATTGTACCATATTTACTGTATATTATACTACGTATTAAATTGCAGTTGTGTTATATCTCCTAAATGTATTTATGGCATTGTTTGGATCCTTTGGTGATCCAAGGTTGGGGACGGTTACACTTCAGCCAGGGTTGTTTTGTTTCCTTCAGTTTTATTTTCACACTTGACAAAATATAGTACCAAAACAGATCTGGTATTAGAACTCAGAACTCAAAACTCAGAATCATTTAATTCATATTACATATATATGCATTTAGTTGTACAGATATCATTACGACACACATGGTGCATGAACATGACATATATATATATATATGTAATAAGGGTGACACTTCCACGATAAATATATAATTAGTATACATGCACATGCATAACCAAGTAAATTAAGTCTTTCCATTCTTTGTATTAGTTTTATTATATTTTAGTATATTAGCATTGCACATTTTTGCTGTATTATTGTGTTAGATTGAACTATATATAACTGAGGCTTATTCATTTGTCTCAGGTTAATACCCAGAGCTAAACGTGATATTGATGTTTTTTTTTGTGTGTAGAAATCAGCCCAGAGCTTGTAAGTAGCTGTTCTTGCAATCTCAAAATTAATGTGAATGTATGTGTAATTTTTTCTAGTATTTATATTATAAACAGATGTCTATTCGAGTGAAATAAATGTATTAGCGTTTATATCCAACTATTCAACCTAAATACAAACACCAACAATAACTTTAAAATTGATGTTATATTGGACATAGATTAGTAGGAGCTTTAAGCTATGTGGTTGATTTAACAATTTTATCTCCAACCTTATGTGGATTACAGTGCATGATGAATACCTGTGAGAAGTATTCATTACATCATGGGATAAAATCAAATTCAGCAAAAACTGTGTATGTAACTTTTGAAGCAAAAAATCTGACTTTTTTTTTAAAAAGTCAACCTGGACATTAAGACTGTTACTTGGAGATCAACAGTTAAGCATCTTGGCAATAATTTAAAGGATACATTGTCAGAAACTCAAGATTTAAGAAGTAAATCAAATGAACTGTTCTGACACAATATTTGTGCAAACTTCACTTATCAAAGTAGTGTACTCTATCATTTACTTGAAAGCAAGTGCTGCCAGTGCATGGAAGAATTGTGCAAAGCTTCTCTGGAAGCCTCCAAGAACTACTCCCTCAGACTCTGGGCTTCCAACCGCTGGGTCCCGGGTTCGATTTCCGGTCAAGCCTAAGTTGGATGGCTGTTTCCTCCTTCGTCTCATTGCCATGGTCCCTGCCTGTCCTAATTAGCCCATCAGGTGCAGAAATACAGGACGTAAAACCCCAATCACACACACACACACACACTGTAAGAAGCCCAGTTTGATAGATCAACTGCGCGTACGCTTTTATAGCCTAGTAAAAACCATTCCGAATGCAAAAATTCATTGTTAAAATCATACACAACAACAGTATAGTTTACAGGGGGATAATAATTATATTTTAATATACAGAAACATCAAATTTCTATCACGGAGATGGAATTGTGACACTAACTGCTTAAAATGTGCCGTTCACCTAAATGTGATAAATTTAATGACTGACCTTGTGGCCGCAAGAAACGATGAACTGTTTATACCTAGCCTCACCGGAATGATATTCAATTTTTAATATGTTCACTGTGTTATGAATAATTCTATTATGTAATTTATTAAATTATTTGTCTCATGCATATACTGCACAGATTGTACAAATAAAATGATGTTATCTATATTTCTGCCTTTATCCAATGCAAATTATAATTTTTATTAAGCGCAGACATGCAATAAGCATTATTATGATACATAGGCAATATAAAGCAAAATATCACGGATGCAATGATAGCAAATACAAATATATAGCTCCCAAATCCTGGTTTATCTGGATGACAGTTATTGAGATATCAAAGCATCAGCTTATATATTTTCCTAATACCAAATTACATCCGATATATTGTATTACCCTGCTTTATGAGATAGTTGTAATTTTTCATCATTTACATCAGTCTATCACATTTTATGAGGAAATTGCAGTGTCAAAAAACACCAATATATAACAAAAGATCAACAACTACCACCATCCATATACAGAGCAATTTATCAGGATTCAAAATGAATAATATATTATTCCGTTTTGTTATGCAGCAATAAAAAATGGACAAATATGGTAATAACTCAAATTCCAAATTCATAACAGTTATTTACTGATAACAACGTATCTCCATAACAATCAATAATTTTTTTTTTTGTGGGGCAACATCTGCCGAAATGTATCGATTCTTCACAGGTAATTCAATGTTCAACGAGCCTCATTGCCAGGCCTATGACGTAAAACTGCTTGAAATATATGACATCACAAAATAATGTAGTTATAACGGCGATTTCATCTTCACGGTAAAGACAGCGTTTATTTTTGCCCCCACTTGTCTACACCAAATGTTATTTTAATTTTGCTGGAACTTCAACTTGTGTCATACTTGATAAAATTTAATTTTTAATGGGCGCCAAAAGGGGTAAACATTTTGGTCCCCTTTACAGCACTAAACCCCAATATTGCCCTATCATGCGTTTCACATTAATTTTACGTTTTCTGTGGAATAGAACAATTCTAGTTCCCAAGAAATGAGATGTAAGGCTTTGCCAATAAAATGTGTCTTCAATTTCAATTTCAATTTCTTTATTGACCATGTATCGTATGAAAAAAATAAAATAAAAATAAATAATTGCATTCTTCGAAATTATCATTAACACGGTTGGCAGACACTATGCAGTGTATATGCCATTACCAAACAATATTAAATATACATATATATGACAAATAAAACAATCAAAATTACAATTTTTATCGTAGTTGTTAATTGATAACAATTAAAAAAAGAAATATATATAATATGTATGGTGGCAGAAGGATACATGGTTAAATATAATCATATTCAATATAAGAAAAAAGAAAGTAAAATGAACATTAAATATAATGTGCTTGTGAAAAATTTAAAGTTCCCTCAAATATTCAGACATATATATATACCAAGTCTTAGATAAAATGTTTGTCTGAAGTAAATGTAAAGCTACTCTTAGACTATTTCTTTGTGGAAAGAGACTGATAGCCTTTGATGAGACTCAATCAAATGCACAGTCATGTTTGAATCACCTGTGCTTAACTGTGTTGGACATTTACAAGTATTTTTGACAGATTTTGGATGGATTTTAATCATATATTAACTCATGGTAATGCCCAAACAATAGCATTCCAATTTGTTTCAACATCAGCACGATGTCGGCGATGTTGATATGGTGTTGTATAGAACCGACGCTGGGCCGTTTGGAATGCCAACAGTGCAGTGCATATTACTCTAAAATCTAGACATAGGATTGCACTTGTCATCTTTCTATCAATCTATCTATCTATGTATCCATCTACATATCTATCTATCTACTTGCCATTCACCTATCTATCCATTCTGATAAAATCTGTCTATTTTAGTGTGAGCACAATATTTTTCCAAAGGTATTCATCTCTCAGGATGAAAAAAGAAAAAGAAACAGAAAGTGTCTGATGACAATCTAATTAGGCTTGCCCTCAAACAGGCTTCTCAAGTGTCATGTAAGATCTCAGCACACAACCTAAAGCCATATAAACCCTTTTCATGTGGCAGCCATGTTGGCATGTTTGCCTCATTGACCTCATTTTGAGTATGTCATATAATATGACATCATTACTTCATTCTTCTTGCACTGTGCGACCTCACCATGGCCATTGTCTACTGATGATGTCATAATATTATATCTGAGTGCAAAGAGAGGTCAATGAGTCAAAAATGCCACCATGGCTGCTTGGTGAAAAAGTTGTATTAACATGTTTCTTTGATGAGACAGACACATGAAAATGCAGATATTGTGATTCTCAGCCAGCCAGCTGATATCCATCATACATTTTATGAAATGTTTTCCTGGAAGAATTTCAGAACATTCAGAGAAAATCTAATGGAAATCTAGAGCAAAAATTAAAATATTCATCATTCTTTCCCCATCTCTTGAATGTTGTGTATATGAGTTCATGTATGTACCAATACAAAACAGTTGCAAAGTGGCTTGATAATTTACATTTTTCATTTTATTTGTGAATGTAAATTTTCAAATATTTCATTATTGATTTTATTCAATTTCATCAGCATTGTGCTGTTTTTACAGTAGTGTTACAAAGTTGATTTGAATATATTTGTACATTCCGCTACGGAATGTATTGTTCTGATTACAAGCCATGATCACTGTCATGTTCAAAACCAACAATGATGAAAGCAATTTCCACACTTTTCTCAATTGCATGACATAATAGAATCTATCTGGGATATTATTTTATAACGCAAATGTTTTATTGTGATGTCCAACTTCCCATGTTCATCTGAAAAAAAAAAAATGCAAATGAAATGCATCTGAATCTGAATCTTATGTCATAGAAAGGCATTTCCTCAGCATCTAAATGAGACTTTCCTTCATTTCAGATTTGAGATTTTAAAGTTATGAGTTACAATTTCATGGTCACACTAGCCTCTGCCATTGAGGGAGACCGGTCTGTATTTTAGACCTAGTATGTAATCGGGAAAATATGGTACTGATATGTTTAATAGTATATATAGAGGGCTTAATCATATAGCACAACATTAGCTGCATCAATTGAAGTTGAGACATCATGGCTACAACTATTGCTTGGCTGGTGACAGTTCTCGTTGCTTTTCAAGGCTATAATTTTGCAGAAGCCCAAACAGGTAAATATATATTTCACATAAAAGTGAGTAAGTTCAATGGATCCTAGTTTCCAATACAGATCCTTTGATTACCTTGTATCATAACGTTTCAGACATTATTTCAGTGTCCTGGTTCACATGAGAATGACTTGAATCCTAACCAGGTTGTTACTGCTTCTTCAATCCAACTGACTACACGGGTCCAAGCAAAGCACCACAAATGACCATGTGTAGATGCAAGTGTTGGCTTAAAGCAAGCAGTAAACTATGGGTGGCGAGGGGGCCATTAAATTGATACTAGTAAAACTTGCGGAAATACCATCTGGTCCACAGTAAGTTTTAAGACCCTCTCTGAAATCAACAATTATTTGGACAACAAATGAGATTTACGTACCATGTAAATTTGGTTAAAGTCACTGGGCAGCCATATTGGTTTCTTCTTGCTAGCCACTTCCTGTATGGCCAGGAAGCGTTCTGGTCTCTTGACCAGCAGCTAGCCAATCAGGGGGCACTTCCTTGCCCCTAATCCTGGGAGCTTATATAAGCGGACTCTCCCGCTCAAATTCAATCGTCTCATCAGATTCAGTTCTGAATCATCTCTTCATCTCGTTCGTCTGCACTTCACTTCACTTCACTTCACGGAGAGCTAATCCTGACAGTTTTGAATTGAGCCAGCTGATCCAGCACACCTCAACTAAGCCGGATATCTTCTGTGGACTTCTGTGAATGCTGATTGTTCACGCCTAGGTGCGACCAACACCCACATACGCATTTAACGAAATTTTGCGTTCTACGACGCCAAATTCATCAAGCTAACGAATTTCGTTAGTATACGAAGTAAGCATACCTTTCTGACATTGTACATCTTGATAAGTTAATCATGACCGGTAGAAACGCTCGTACATGTACGGCCTGTGGGCGGTCCGCCCGTGGTCATCATGGCAGAATGGGTCGCTATTGCGAAATTGCCATGCCATCCGGTCATTTTGATTGCTTGTCAGACGATTTAGAGGATGTAAATTTGGGTGATGTCCAGAACGAGAGAGAAGAAGTAAGAGACGATTTACAGGGGGGGACAGAGCAGCCGGTAAATTTGCTAGGTGCCACAAAATCATACAGCAACGTTCTTCAGCAGCAAATTACCGGTCAGTTTAGCCTGCCTCCTCCAATTGACGACGGGCGGGACAGAGTCCCACCCAACAGGTCGTCGGCACCAGTAGTACCAGAAAATCATGTTCCGACAAGTCAGCGTTTTATTGATACACATTCCAAAATGGCGGACGTAAGCCAGTTCGGGGCAGTAGGAGGTTTATTGCCGATGTATGAGGCGTATGTTCCAGCAGAGTACAATCGTCACGAAATGGGATACGCCCGAGAAAACGCCCCTCTTCATCATGAGCCGTACAACCGAGGAAACGGCCCCCCTCGTCTCGAAAGAGAATACGCCCAAGGCGACATACCACAGCGTCAAGAGACTGCATACGCACGAGCGAACAACCCCCCTCGTCAAGCGATGGAATCCGCCCAAGTGAACCCAACCCCCCCACGAGCGAACGGCCCCCCTCTTCTTTTTACGGAGCCCTCAAGAATGAACACTCCTCCTCGTCGTGAGGTTGGCTACGCCCGAGCGAACGGACCTGGTGCGCTCGAGCATAACATTATGTTTCATCGAAGTGATGCGTTGCATGGCCCTGTTACACCTGGGCGCAACGGAGGTGCTTATGGACAGATGCCAGCTCGCCAGCAATTACCAGGCCACGCTGTACCATTAGATCGGCAAGTGCGTCATGGACTTATGAGTGTAAATGTAAACAATCGTTCAGATGTATGGCCTGGATATCACGGCCAGCATATTGATTATACTGTTGTTGGCACTGAACATGTACCTACAAGATCTGCAGAATCAGCTGTTAATGGTGAGTTCATTGACCTCATTGACTTCGTTAACAGCAGTATATCTGTCTCAGAGACTGATGAATTTAAAACATTTATTGATGAGTGTGGCAATGTAAACTTTAAGTATCAAAGAAATAAGAAAGCTATTACCAGTGCATTTCGATGGTTAGAAGCCTGGGGCTCTTACCAGTTAATTGTTTGCAGGATGTACAGTTACAATGTCTTGCACCATATGATTTCTTACCAAATTTTCATATTATCCCTATTTGCTAAATACAAGTTGCCTTACGTCATAACTTATGACATAAGGCACCGTCAAATATTGGGTAGAAGGAGATCTTTTGAATTTTCTAGACTTAATCAGGAGCTCTTTGTTACAACTTTTGATGCCAATGCCATTCGCAGTGTAAATCGCTGCACCAAGTGTTCTGCAGTTGACCATGCCACAGGTGACTGCCCCTTTCGTGGCACTGGGCAGACTGCAAATCTGCCCCGAGCCAAAAATTCAGATCAATCCAGTGAAATCTGCCTACTCTTCCAGCAAGGGTTATGTAAGCCCAGCAGAAAATGTAGAAGAAAGCATGTCTGTATGGGCTGTGGAGGCAAAGAAGGGTTCAGGGATTGTGCAAAATGCAGTAAATCAAAAAACTAAGCCAGCAAGTTTTTTTACAAAATCCTACTGGCAAAGAATGTTGCCCTTAGTTTATTCTAAACAAGAGGCAGCTAATTTGTTTGAACAACTCTGCAATGGAGTTCGTATAGGTAGGTCAGCTGCAACCATGACTGTATCATCTCCTAATTGGCCTTCTGCATTAGAACATGGTCCTGCAGTGTCAGAAGTCATTTCAAATGATTTAAAGATGGGTAGGCTATACGGTCCTTTTGCCGATCCCCCATATGAACATTTCATTGTATCACCTTTAGGAGCCTTTCTCAAGCGAGATAAGTCCAAAGTTAGAGTAATACATGACCTCTCCTTTCCATCAATGGGTTCAGTAAATGGTGACATAGATCCAGCAGATTATTCGCTTCATTATTCATCAGTAGATGATGCTGCCCGATTTTGTAATGAATTTGAGGGAGCATTTATGGCAAAAATTGACCTTAAAGATGCCTACAAGCATGTGCCTGTCCATCCTAGTGATTGGCATATGCTGGGTTTCCAGTGGGCAATGATTAATGAGCCAGTGTACATTTATTATTCCAAGGTTCTTAACTTTGGTTTAAGGTCTGCTCCTGCCTTATTTGATCAATTTGCGCAGGCATTGCAGGAATTTATGTGGTACAAAGGTGCCACCAAGCGAATAGTTCGTTATGTTGATGATTTTCTAATTGTAGAGGGATCTAAAAGTGAATGTGCCAGGAGTCTTCAGGTTGCTTTAACTACATCCACAGACTCAGGTTTCACAGTTCAGCATTCAAAGGTCACTCCTCCTGCCAAGGTCATAGAATTTTTAGGCATTATTATAGATTCTCAAATGGGTGAGTTACGTATATCTGAGGATAGAATAGTGGAGGTCAAAGGTATATTGGCTGGTTGGTTAGACAAACGAGTAGGTACAAAGAGGTCATTGTTAAGCCTAATAGGCAAGTTAGCCTTTGCCGCTCGAGTTGTACGGACCGGCAGAGCCTTTCTCGGCAGGCTCATAGCCCTCTCAAAAAAGGCTAAATATTTGCACTACAAAGTGCGTTTGTCCAGGCAAGCAAGAGCGGACATATTATGGTGGCATAAGTGTCTAGTTAGCCACAATGGTACTTGCCTGTACAATGTGGACTGGTCCACAGGCCAGGTTATACATGTCTATACTGATGCCAGTAATATAGGATTTGGTGGCCTATGTAGAGGCGAGTGGTTCGCCCATCTGTATAAGGGACAAAGTGAATCCCTCGCAACAATGTCCATTAACTGGCGAGAACTTCACGCAGCCATTAAAGCAATGGCATCATGGGCCCCAGACCTGGCCGGCGAAAAGATTATTTTTCACATTGATAATATGGCGGTCTGTGGCATTTTAAACAAACTTTATACAGCAGTAGAGGAGCTGATGGAGCTCGTTAGGCATTGGTGCCTACTATTGGAACGTCACAGTCTGTTGGTTGCCATTGTTTACATTTCTACCACAGACAATATCGAAGCCGATCACCTCAGTAGAGACAAGATCGAAAAGTTTTTTGAGGTTACTGGCTTATCTCCAGCTGGCAGAATTTGGCCAGCCACTGTCCCTTATTTCAACTCAGCCATTTAGCTTTATCCTTATTCCTTCATTTTATATTTCAGAGTTGGACCGGCGAGTCCATGACCTTGTGTCTACAGGTCTAGCCTTTAATTCAAGGCGCTCATATTCCACTGCTGTTACAAGGTACATCAGATTTTGTCAAATATATGCTATATATCCTCTATTTTTTGATGAGCATAATGCACTTCGTTTTATCGCATATCTTGATTCTTTAACTTTGCTAGTTAGAACCATTAAAGTCTATTTGTCAGGAGTAAGGGCTTGGTTGATATCACAAGGTCAATCACCCCCATTCATTTACACTGTAAGAGTCAAGTGGGCGCTCAGATCACTCGAGCGTAGCCATCCAGAGCCGCGTCGGGCTACTCCGGTATCTTATTCTTTGTTGGCTCTCATACAATCATCCCTGTATTATTCCTTTGATAATCTTATGATTTTTGCTGCTATGACTCTAGGGTATTTCGCTTGTCTACGAGCAGGGGAGTATTGCTATAACCCTTCGGTTTCTCCTCCTCTGCTTGCTTCATATATATCTTTTCACGTGGCTTCCACGCCATACTTTTCTATCAAAGTAAAGTCATCCAAAACTTCGCTAAAAGGTTTTAGCGTCATAGTAGGATGTGCCAGAGCAGACGTCTGTGCTCATTGCACTATGCAATTCTACCTGCATGTACGGCCCTTTCCACAATCGGCCCCTTTATTCTTACATCAGTCTGGTCAACCTTTGACCCATAGGACTTTATCTGCTGGGATCAAAGCAGTTTGCTCTCGCCTAGGCCTTGATCCTCAGTCTTTTACACCACATTCATTGCGAGCAGGGTCTGCCACTGACGCAGCTGCAGCAAATTTGCCAGATACAGTCATCCAGCGACTTGGACGCTGGCGTTCGCACGCATACAGTACGTATGTCAGACCTTCCCTGGATGACATGGCATCCATTGCTCATCAGCTGGCTCATTCTCTCCGCCCGCTTTAGCTCTCCCTCACATCACTTTCACTAACCCACCATTACTTTCACCTTTTTTAGTCGCCTAACTCCTCTTGCTTTTTGGGAAATACGCTTTGCTGTATCTTGGCTGTCTACAAAAGCAAGCTGTATATATATGTTTTGTGTTTCATCTGTCTCTGTGTTGTCTGTCGTCTATCTGTGTCCATCCATTTCTTGTTTAGCCAATAAACGGCAATGTGTCCAAACGTAATCAAGCTGACTTGTGTTTGTTAAATGAGATTTACGTACCATGTAAATTTGGTTAAAGTCACTGGGCAGCCATATTGGTTTCTTCTTGCTAGCCACTTCCTGTATGGCCAGGAAGCGTTCTGGTCTCTTGACCAGCAGCTAGCCAATCAGGGGGCACTTCCTTGCCCCTAATCCTGGGAGCTTATATAAGCGGACTCTCCCGCTCAAATTCAATCGTCTCATCAGATTCAGTTCTCCCACCCACCCATCCCTATTTTTATAGGATTATCTTCACTAATTCTTATATAGTGTTTTCATTCATTGTGACTGTACAAATTCCTAGATTTATACTGTGTTGCATCATTACCCTTGCTTTATTGCACATTCAATATTATGTGCTTGTTCAATTGGTACTTAAAAAATGTATAAACTTAAGTTCCAATCAATGTCAAAACATTTAAAAAACATACCATTATGTATGAATTCAAAAAAAGTTAATAATTGCCACCCATTGTTGGGAAGCCAGATATGTCTATTATAATTTTAGAAACATGCATTTATGGTATGTCATAACACCCATTGCTTTGGGCTGTCTACAAAAGCAAGCTGTATATATATGTTTTGTGTTTCATCTGTCTCTGTGTTGTCTGTCGTCTATCTGTGTCCATCCATTTCTTGTTTAGCCAATAAACGGCAATGTGTCCAAACGTAATCAAGCTGACTTGTGTTTGTTAAACTAACTTAGGGATCGGCCAGAGCTTACAGCATGACATCACATGAACACTTCCATAAATCTCATGTGTGAAACTTATTCAGTTTGATTGAAAGCTCCATAACACTTTGCTGCTGTTGTTGGTGCTTTTTGGCCAGTATGTAAGGTGGTGTCTTCCTGGGCCCCCTTCTCCTCCTCTTACACATTTGGTATTTCTTTTGGTAATTTTTTCACAACTTTCAGAAGACTATCGGCAATGCCATGGTCCATACAACGCTCCAGAGATCATTACATCACCACAGCTTATCAAGATTGAGGCACCTCCTACAAATGTGTATACAGGGTGCTACATGCAGTTTCGGGCTGCGGCTGGACAAGTATGTGACTTTTTTCTTTCACTCTTTTACATTGCAAACATTTCAATAATTTGGTTGTTAGAATGTGTTAACAGTACTACTGAAGATTGTTCAGCAATAGGTACATAAGGTTGCGGGCCTAAATTAGTGGTAGCGGTGGCTTAAGTCAATGGGAATTAAAAAGACGCACCCACCTTGTCTGTTTTGTCAAGGAGATTAGTGACTTTTCCTGTAATAACCCACACTAGTGTCTGCATGTTGTGCAGATTGTAAAGCTTGAATTTGGATCAAATGAGGAACTTTTTGATAATAATGGGGAACTCTTGGTTCTACCCAGATAGCATTCAAAACCTGGCCAGCATCGTTTCTATGTTGGCCGCCATCGGTACAACATTGTTTTAACATCGCGGACATCGTGCCAACATCAACAGGATATGGAGTGCTATCTGGGTACAGGGGAAGCTGTAAGAACCTCTTGTGACCTGGAGAAGAGGGATTCCCTGACTTTGGAGTGAAAGAACCATGCAATTATTAAACATACGAATCTAAAATAAGGTTTTGCCAATTCTTTGCCAATTTCTTTCTTCATAAGCTGCATTTTGGATCATCAAATTTGGCTATGGTCATCGAAATTCGCCACTCTAAACAAACTGTCAAAAACACTTCTAAGATGCCTTTTGAAGTTTTAGAACATTTTCAATCAGGTGAAATTGTAAGGTGTGTAACTGTGATTGTTAGGGGTGGTCAATTTTGATGACCTAGTCAACTTCGATGACCCCAAGAGTACAGTTTGAATAATTAATATCTATATTTTAGAGGAAAATTCAATTTAGAGCAGTGCTCACATTTAACTTAACCTAATAATTGCCAGCAATTTAATTGTGGGCTGCCAGCCAATCAGAGGAGAGCTATGGAGATGATGTTATGCCAAAAATAAATGTCCATATTTAAATTGTTAACACCATCATGTCACAGAATCATTTTGTCAACATTTGGGGTAAATTCCCAAGCCATTTGTTCAGCAGAAATATTTGTTTGCATTGACAGTTCAGGAAAAATCCCTTGAAATGTTCCTGAGTGGTTCAGGTCAAATTTCTTAGTCCTGTAAATATAATATAGATATATATGTATAGGTATATTTTGACCTCAGAAAGTCGGTAAAAATTCATTCATTCAATCATAATTATAAGATACCCTTACTTGGGCAAAATTATTCAAGTGCTAATGGAGCTGCCCCTATTGGCTCTGAAGTCCCCAATTAACACTCTATGCTAACTTTTATCTTCATTGTTTACCCCCAACTGCAGTTCGTGGAACTGAACTTCATTGAACTTGACATCAGGAGTTTGGATATGCCATACAACCATGTCAACGCTTGCATTTCGGATGGAAATCATGCGTATGTGGAGGTAAAACAGTCCTATTTAAGAGTGGGACAAAGGTTGTGTGGACAAACAAATCAGTTGCCTGCTCAAGAAAAACTAAGAAGGTAAGTCAATATTAAAGAAATAGGGGAAAGTAAGGAGAACTGCGCTGGCAGGAGAACTGGGTCACCCCCTCTTCAGCTCAAAGTAATATGAATATTACCCTCAAATTTGGTCACATTACTCTCAAGTGATCATAAGTGCATGTCTGAAAGCCTACATGCTACATTTATGGCAATTACATAAAACAATCTTAAAATCCTGCACACCTTTCAATGGAACTTTGACTAGAATTATAGAATTATGCCGAATTTTACATATTTCTAAATGAGGGCCATGCAGCAGTCTATATATTTTTTCGTGGGATCATATGTGCACGCTGTTTCATAGCCTTCATACCTATCTGAATCTATTATATGCTGACAAAAAATGTGTGCACACACTATTAATAGCCTTGACAGACTGTTATTTGTGCACAATCATAATTTTCATGCGGTGAATCGGCAGTTTCACCTTCTGCTTCTTAAAATTGTTAAGGTTGTCACTGAATAAATTAGTCATCAACAATAAAAACCTAATTACTCATTTTCAATGACTTGAACTGATGACAGTTGGCACTGATCCTTGTATATTGTCCAGACAATATTTATTCAACCCGTTCCAAAATACCATGTAGAATGACAGAACTGTTGCCAGGCTACCTAACTAGAGGAATGATTATAGAAAGGAAAAAAGTGACTTTGCCTTGTTATTTGAATTGGGAAAAATCAATGCGATAAACAGCCCAGTTCTCCTTACTTAACCCTATAATGACTTTTTAACAGCATGAAAACTATATATTATTTATTGTGACTTAATAGTATATATTTGCACACAAACAGGCTTGTAGTGGTAAAAAGATAGCATACGACGAGAAGGTAATATTGGTTTATACAATTATTTGAATGTGCCTACCTTCTAGGTCAACCACAAACCACCTAGAACTGGACTTCTCAAATAATGTGGGAAAATTTCAAGTTGAGTTCAGCATCGTGTCATCACCAGGAGGTAAGTTTATACAACACAACACACTACAATTATACTGCAATACAATACAATGGACTGATTAAGCGGGGCTAGATGGCAATAGAGTGTGCCCTGCACAGTGCCCTGCTAGCTAGCAACATCCCAACTGAATGTCGTTCGGATGAGACACTAAATTGATGGTACCTTGTACTCAGTGTCTATTCTGAGGCAAGAAAAAGATCCCACTCATGGGGTCAACCAGTATCATGGGTGAACTCCTCCTCCTTCCTCACCTCATCACTCATTTCTCGATAGCGGCAGGAATTTGTTAGGACTGTTATAGTAAAAGGTAACATATCTAACTATCTATCTATCTATCTATCTATCTATCTATCTATCTATCTATCTATCTACCTAGACAGGAACAGAGTGTGTATTGCGCAGTGCCCTGTGTTGACCACTGGGATCTTCACTCAATGTTACCACCCTTGCCACAAAGAGACCCAGGAAGTACAAGATACTTATTTCATCCATAGGTGAAAACTTATTAAGCTGGCACAAGTGGTTAGAACATCTTTTGTTTTTTAATCACATCAATTTGAGATGAACAATGATATTTTATAATGCATCTTCTTCAGGTCAAGTTTGTCCCAATTCTGTGGTGGAATTGTCAGGCTCTGGAACCATCAGGTTTCCAAATGATGACATAACCCACGTTCTAAACAACAATGTGTGCAGTTGGAGGATCACTGCATCTGTGGGAAAGGTACAGTATATCAAGTTATCAACATCAGATGTTTGACTGCGAATGTGACAGCAATGTGCTTTTTGTGACATTGAAGACTGTTGATCTGCCAGATACGATACTGTCACAACATAATAACAATGTGAGATTTCACTTGGAGCAACAGAGTTGATGCATGTACATTATGACAATGGTATTAAAATTGGTGAGTGATATTACAAAGCAGGACACATGTTAACCATTTAGGTCATTCATGCCTATGTTAGATAAGGGACAGCTAAATATGTATAACAGATGAGTGTGCTCTGGGCGTCGGGCAGTTGGCCAATACACCCTTTTCGCATGGCAGCCATGTTATGGCATCATTACTTCTCCATTGTTATTGCACTTTGTGACCTCACCATGGCCATTGTCTACTGATGACATCACAATACTATATCTGAGTGCAAAGAGAGGTCAATGACGAGCAAAAATGCCAACATGGCTGCAGTGCGAAAAGGGTGTACTTGGTGTCTTTGCTGAGGCAAGTAAAAGATCCCACCCATGGGATAAATATGTGACTTGGTGTGGACTCCAAGCCTAATCATTTCATCATAACATCTGCCTCTGGCAGCTGGTTATATAAGCTGTCTAAGCTTTACACATTGAGCATTGAGACAGTAGTCATTAGAATATAGGTTAATTGGATAATATATATTATGAAGAAGCTGGCCCATTAAGCAGGTACTATTCTGTAACAAAGGTTATATTTAAATTCATCCAGTTGCGAGGGCAGTATTTGGATTTTACATTTGTGATTTGAACTTATTCTTCCCGTTGTCCTGGTCAGGCAGTGGTCAAAAGGGGATGTCTACAAACTGATGCATGATTTTGTACAGGGCAGTTAGGTGGTGACAGCCTGCTAAATTCACCTAAAGAGTATTTTTTTCAGGAATGTACAGAAAGGTTTGATCACATGCTTACAAACTGAAGTGAATATTTGCATGTTAATATTGGACATTCCCATGAAATACAAAGACCATTATGAAGACCAATGCATATCTCATGGCACACTCGGGGTAAATCGAAATTTTCCAGGTCATCGAAATTCGCCACAAGAAAATCGCAATTACACACTACAATTTCTAAATTTGCTACTGAACTAACATTTCACATCTTTGACAGTGTCCTAACACTTTGACAGCTACCTTAGTGTTTTTGATAGTATATGTGGCCAAAGTTGATGACCCGAGTGTATAATTCAATACTTTATTTTCAGAGAGTGAAGTTGACAATGAAATACAGTCAAATTGGACAAAATGCTCCCTTCCGCTTCAGCGCATGCCATCCTATTTCCCTTAATGTTTATGACAGCAACACTGCTACCTGGCCCCCAATGCAACAGTACTGCTATGGAATTATAGGGAGAAATGTGACTGAACTCATCAGCTCTGGTAGAAATATGTTCCTCCAATTCTCCACCTGGAGATTTTATATTGGATCACGGTTTGAGGCTGATTATGAAGAAATCTGATTTACTGTGGAAGTGAGTCATTAAGCGTATTAATCCTGTTTTGAAAGATTAATAATGATAATTTTATAATGATAACTTTATTGAGCATAAAAACAAATAAACAGTGTTCTCATCTATAATATACGAAAATACTATGGCAGTCTGACACCAGTACAGATGTGTTTGCCTTTATCAGTTATGTGAAAGAAAGAAACAAAAATCACATCAGTAACACGTCATAAATTAAATAAGCTTGACTACATGCATAGCAGATATGTATAAGGCTTTGTTGATATATCTCATGTGCCTGGTGGCCCCCTGCCTGTGGTAAAAATGGAAATAAACGTGATGTGGTAAAAGTCAGGCATTGCTCCCTTTTGACACCAGCCAATCTGTTCCCTTATATAGTAGTGAGAAAGCGGATCTATTTTGTAACCTTAACTGATATCATTCAATCCAATAACTTGAGTATTAAACTTATGACTTGCAGCATATTTAAGAATCTAATCAAGGCGGGTTGCACTTTATTTTCAGATGTGCAAGTAGTAATGAAGGATGATCATCGAACGACTCCTGAAAGTTTGCAATATCATAATTGAAACCAATGGAAATTTCAAGAATAATGCATCTAGTTTAGTAATCTCTTCTCCTTGCCTAATACGTTAACACTCTAACTGTTCACAGATGTAATGTTCTTCTTTGCAATAAATGCAACTTCTGCAAATATTTTCAGTTTTATTATATTTCTATGTCTATGTTTGAAGTTTATGTACAACTCAACCCATACACAGCATATTTTATGGCGTCACAACTCTCTTAAGAACTAAGGAATTTCCCACCAAACAAGACTCATCCATATTAGGGGAGCCAGGTTATCTCCAGTACTAATGTATTTTTTTTCACGTGTATGCAGTATTTGGAGTGACATTATGCTATTTTCACACTCATAGATGACTCTTCAATGTAATACAAAGTACCATTTGCATATTTATCATTACCTTTGTCAACATGTGTCACACCCAGATCATGGGATTAGCTGCTGCTCATGAAAATTACTATTTTTCCCAACAATTTGTCCACTACACTAAAATAAAAAAATACCATGCCTCACCTTGCCATGAGAAAAAAGAACTATACTTATGAGAGCATTCAGGAAACCTCACAAAATTTAGATCAGCAGGTAAATGAAGGTCATGGAATTCCCCCATGAAATGATTACATATCACACAGCCATAATTAAGCAATTCAAAGTATTTTATAAGGTATCCATACAGAGAACAGTTCCATTATGGATGCTGATGCCAAAGAATTTCATTGCCACAACGTTACAACATTCCGTCTGTAGATTATTGCCAAGTACCCATTACACCTGGGTAGGGTCAGGAAGTTTGTTCCCCAAATAGACCTATATCACTTAAAATATTGGGTGGTATGGGCCGGATGATCTGCATTTCATATCACACAGAATGACATTTGTGCATGCCCATAAAAGCTCAGGACGCTGCTATGTCCAAATAAGGACGTATCTTGTACAGCCAAAAAATGCCATATCGCCTGCAGTTGATGTGACAGATTAGTATCCACCTTTTACTATAACAGTCGTAACAATCGTTACTATACAAAGACAAAGAGTTTTGGCATTATTTATTTGGCCTAAACCCTACATTTAGTCCTATCTGTTGATAACTGACCAAGCGCTAGATATATATATGTATGGCTTGAATTTGAAGAAAGGACGCTCTTCCTACAATACACATGATTCCACGTCTTCACACAGTCGATGGCTTTATGTACATACAAAAGTAAAAATTCTGAAAATCAGGCAAACATTGAGATGCGGCCAAAAAGTATCATGAATTAAGGATGTTTGTGGCACTGTTGAGATTGCATTTAGTCTCGGTCTCCATTTTTTTACTTGATTTTCAATATTTAAAGTTCTACGTGGCTGGAATTAATTAGAGTACGAAAGGAAAACACAGTCATCCAAGATATGTTTTGACAGATTTACAGGTAAATTTTCCACTTTCAACTGACAAAAACTCAACTGACCCACAGTTTTGGTACAGAAGAATTTGATTTAAAAGTTATATCAATAGTAAGATGGTCCTTAGAATGAGGTTTATACAGTTGCGTTCAAAATTACTTGTACTTCGTGGTGGCAGCAATTCAAGTAGTGGGGAATACAATAAAAATATTTTAGAGCGGTTGTCAGCTAGTAGCTACATAATCATAATAGTGGCCGTTTACAGCCCTAACTGACAGTAAATTTGGTAATTTGTCGAACATATCAAAGATGCTAGCAGAAACAAATGGAAAGTGACAGGATCATGATCAGAACAGGATTTATCAACAGCTTATTGGTTGGTTGTAAGCTGTGCACAGGTTTACGCTATATGAAGCTATATCCAAGATAGTACTTGACATTGTATTGACGTTGGCCCTATGTGGGAGAGGTCAGACCAACATCGGGCCAACTTTGACATCAGATCAACATCGGGCCAACATTGGGTTCGATGTTGGTCCTTAATCTATCCCAAACCCCCAGTGATGACACTGTCACTGTAAATAAGTTGGGGTTCAGTAAGTTAGCTTTATTGCTTATGAGACAGACACTTACTTATAAAAAAGAGCTATAAAGCTACATCTTTACTACACTACTTTGAATTATTTCTACCAAATATAACCACTGTAACTGTATACATAACCTAGCCATTAAGGACAATTTTGGTACAGAAGAATTTGGTTTAAAATCCTCTCTATAGCGAGATTGTCTTAACAATGAGGTTTATACAGTTGCGTTGAAAATTACATAGACCTATACTTAATGGTGACTGGTCTTAGTAGTGAGGGATACAGTAAAACTATTTAAAAGCGGTCATCAGTTAGTAGCTACCTATAGCTCTATTGATACCAAAATATATCTATCCATGCTCTATATGTCAATGTAATTTAACTTCAATCAGTTCTATCTCTGGCCCTAATTAACTTACACTTAGAGAGATGAGACAGTTCTGGATTCCAGATGGATATCCCCAGGAATCTAGAATTAAAAATCATATACAAAAAAAAATAAAATTGCATTGACATTAAAGCATGAATTGATATCAATTGCACGTTTAGTATATAGTTAGGATAGTTAGGCAGTTATGTGCTTTGCCCCTGTAGGTAATATTACTGAGTAACGTGCTGCATACTCCCCAGGGAGTTGAGAAAGGCTCATGCTTGAACATGCCTGCCAAGGGTATCATTACAAAGTTGGTTGAAACTGTTGAGTGATAAGAGACTATCAACCGGATGAAATTGCATTTACTTTTGTATATACCTGTAAGTCCAAATGGCCCATAGTTTGTTTTGTTAAATTAACTAAGGGGATATTGCATTGCCCTCATTTGCATCCCAGTTCGTGGAATGAGGGCCATGAAGCAGTCTTGATATTGTTTAACAGCCTTCCTCTTCCTTAATCTATTAACACTGATAAATAATGAGTGCACACATTATTAATAACCTTGACATGCTGTTATTTGTCCACAATCATCATTTTCATGCAGTGAATCAGTAATTTAGATTTCTTAATAATGTTTAATCTTATCACTGAACGACATAGTCATCGCTGACAAAAACCTAATTACTCCTTTTCTAAGACATGAACTGATGATAGTTAGCACTGGTCCGTGTATACTGTCCAGACAATATTTATTCAACCTGTTGCAAATTACCACAACAAATGACAATCTTGAATGCTGCCAGGCTATAGGAAATCTAGAAATTGGTGAGGTTATTTTCATAACAATGACACATTGAATGAATATTATATTTCATATCTTCTTTTCATATTTGCAAATATGTATAAGTTATTATATAGAGTTTATCGATATTCCATAAGCAATATTTTTGCACTGAATAGACATTAATAACATCAGTTGCTACATTGCACTGCTCTTAAATAATTTCCCTAAAGGGGGTTTCACACATAGCCGGATCAGACGCAGGAGCGTCCCGGAATGAAATTTCGTCAAGTCCGGGGCGGTCCGGGCGAAAAAGTTAGAAATGTAAACAAAAACAAATAATTGGGCGGTGTGGACACGAAGGCAAGACGGAGACAACAAGGAGCAACACGGTCATGACACGGATGTGTACGGGTGCTACAAGGATATGTACGGAGGAGCACGGTTAAACAAGGCATGAGCCACGGTTGTAGCCGGAGGTAACACGACTGTGCCGGAGTGAACCGGATGTTACACGGGGCCTTCACGGATATACCCGATCGTTACACGACCTTACTACGATATCACTACGGAGTTAAGCGGTTTTCACCCGGATCGCTCTGAAATTGGTATTTAAACTGGCTGCGTTCCACTGTCCATCATTCCACTTCGGACTACCATACTGCAAAGGTGTTGCTGCTACTACAGAAAAATTGGATATGTCTTTATCACACTACGACAGGGTGGAATTGGATTTGAAGTGCATGGACATGCAAGTCCAGCTATTGACTGCTGCTAATGATATAATTCTGCAAGAAGAACACAAACTGCAAGATGATGCAGTGAGGGCCACAACATCAACTGATGAAGATGACCATTAGAAAATGCTCCTGCTGCACCAAGACGAAGAAGAAGAAGGCAAATGTGGGTGCGACCTTGGCTGCTAAGAAGACCTCTTTATGGGCAGTATGAAAAACTGATGGCTGAATTGACTGCAGAAGATGTGGGTGGCTTCAAGAATTTCATGAGGATGGAGCCTGACTTATTCCATGAAGTTCTTGCCAGAGTGGGACCTAGGATTACAAAGCAGGATACCTTTTGGAGGAGGGCCCTTGAACCTGGATTGAAACTGGCTATTACCTTGCGCTACCTGGGTACGGGCAACAGCTACAAGTCTCTGCAGTATGGATTTAGGGTAGCCTTCAATACCATTTCTATCCTGGTCATCGAAGTCTGCCAGGCCATCATAGACGAGTACTCAGCAGAAGTCATGCAGTGTCCTGTAACCCCAGAAGCCTGGAAAGCAGTTGCCAATGGATTCTACAACAGATGGAACTTCTCCCACTGTGTCGGCGCCATTGATGGGAAGCACGTTGCCATCAGATGTCCTGCCAAGTCTGGATCCCTGTTCTACAACTACAAGGGATTTTTCTCTATTGTCCTACTGGCTGTAGTTGATGCTGAATACAAGTTCCTCTACGTTGACATTGGTGCCAGTGGATCAGGCTCAGATGCTGGAGTGTTTAGCCAGACAGAATTGAAGGAAGCGCTAGAAAGTGGGAACATTGGATTACCTGAACCAGATAACCTGCCTAATGATGACCAACCAGTGCCTTACTTCATAGTTGGGGATGATGCCTTTGGACTGCAGACTTGGATGATGAAGCCTCTGCCTCACAGGAACATGAGCATGGAAGACAGAATCTTCAACTACAGACTTTCTAGAGCTAGACGGGTGGTAGAGAATGCATTTGGACTTTTGGCTGCCAGGTTCAGGTGTCTCCTCACAACAATGCCTCAAAGTCCTGACAGAGTGTGTACCATAACTCTTGCTTGCTGTGTGTTGCACAACCTACTGAGGGTGAGATATCCAACTGCTCAAGTGAATGCTGTGGACCAGGAAAATGCAGACATCCATGAGATCATCCCAGGTGCATGGAGGGAGAATGCTGCCAATCTACCAGACATGGGACATGTGTTCAGAGGCAACACCAACAGAGCAGCCAAGGAAATGCGGCAATACTTGGTCAGCTACGTGAACTCAGCAGCTGGGAGTGTACCATGGCAGCAAGACAAGATTTGAAAACAACACGAATGATGTAAGTTTCAACATTTAATTAATAGCAAACTTCAGACTTCTGCAGCACACAAGTGCAAAAAATACACATCATTTAATTATTGTCATGTAATACAGTTTACATTGTTCATTACATTTAACTTCATCGGTATACAGTTCACATGCAAACATAAGTAATAACAGTTCATTGTTCATTTCAATAAAGTTCATTGTTCATTTTCAGCTCAACATTACTCGGTTGTGGTAGTTGGAGGCGTGGGCACCGAAAAGGAGGAGTTATGGTCATCACCACCAACCATTCCCCCCACACTAGTGTTCAACAAGTAGCTGGTGAGCGAAACATCCTGAGGCGTGCTGCAATCCTGTGGTGACATGGAAGGACGACCGTGAGAAGGACCTGAAGTCAACCAGGCCTGACTGATAATGGTAGAAGATGGCGCAGGAGGGGGGGTCGGTGCAGGCACAGACGAAGAAGAAGGGGCAGCCGACACGAGAGGCTGGGGCGAAGGGCCGGATGGAGTAGCGAACATCCGGGCAGCAGGGCTGGATGAATGCTGTGCGAACATCTGGGCAGCAGGGCTGGATGAATGCTGTGCGAACATCTGGGCAGCAGGGCTGGATGAATGCTGATGATGAGGGAACATCTGCACAGGAGGACCGGATGAACTGGCTGTAGGAGCAGGGAGGACGAACTGCTGCTGATGCTGCTGAGGGACAGGAGGCAGAAACTGATGATACTGCTGTTGCTGTTGCAGTTGCTGTTGCTGCTGCTGTTGCTGTTGCTGCTGGCGCTTGCGACGATACGCCTGCTTAAACTGCATCAGGCTGTTTAAGGTTTTGGCCTGGTAATCCCACCAAGTCTCGGTGTCCATCTGCATCACCTCGTGGTAGATCATGTCCGTGAAGACCCTCTTGGACAAGCTGCCTGAGTCCGTCGGCTGACTCAACTTGCTGTGCATGTCCCTCTGCAGATCGGTGGCTTTTTCAATCAGCTGGAAATAGGAAAAAACACAACATTAGAGTAAGTCACATGGCAACTGCAACAGCATGTGCATTATTGACAATGTACTGAAAAGACACATCACCATACAGTGAACACTGGAAGTGCCAAGAAACAAAGCTACCACTTTCTACTATGGAAAAGCTACAACTTTAAAATGCAAGATTACAATTACAACTTTAAACTGCAAGATTACAATTACAACTTTAAACTGCAAGATTACAATTACAACTTTAAACTGCAACATTACAATACGATTATCTTGATTATCATGGCAACTGAAGCAGTATACTTACTTGAGGGACAGCTTGTGTAGCAATTCCATCTCCACTAGCTGCAAGGCTGGATGCATCACAGTCATGATGATGACGAGGCTGACGTCTGGACGTCTTCTTGCTTGGAGGAGGGGCCCCCATCTTCCTCGTGCTGCTGCTGCTGTCGCCCTTGTAAGGCCCACCCTTGGACCTGCTTGTATCGGAATCCCTGCCACCATCATCCGAACTATCGACAATGACCTCCTCAGCTTCAGACGTGTCATCCTCAGTGGTAGGTCTGTTGCTGCTGGTTGGAGTTTTGGCTGATAAGCTCTGGGAAAGCTGCCCACCTTTCTTTCTCTTCCCAGCATCAACCCTCTTGATGTGGCGTTCGAGGTAGCCGAAATTCTCCATTATCCAGTTGTCCCGGTCTGTCAGGATTCTAGCTGCCCCACCAGAAGGCTTCTTGGTTGGATCCGTGAGCTTCCCAACTGCAGTGCGCATTGAGTCTATCCAAGTTTTCAGCTGCTGCGCAGTACAATCCAGCTCCTTCGCCTTCTGGTCTATCATTCGCGATTTTATGTCTATCCGCTTGTATTGAGCAAGCCGCCGGTTATACAACATCTCCTGGGACCGGTACCAGTCGGCCACATCTTGTTCCTGGTCTTCTGTGAGGTTCAGGGCTTCCTTTTTCTGCCTCTTCGCTCTTGCTGCAGGTGGGGGTGGAGCTGCAGTAGGAGGTACTGCAGGTGCAGCAGGTACAACTGGCCCAGGTAAATCTGGCATGCCTTGTGGACTTTGCGGTCTTGAAGAGGTATTACTGGCTACATCTTCTTCAACAGCAGCAGGTGGTGCAGGTTCCTCTTGGACAACAGTCTTCTTGACAGGCCTCCCCTTTCGTGTCCTAGGTGGCATGGTGGTTAATTCAAGAAACGGCAGTAGCAGCAGCAGCAATCCAGAAGGTAATATCCAGAAGAAATGGTGGATGATAAATGAATTACTTCGATGATCAACGATGAACGGCGGGCGGTGGAATGATGCTTCTCCAAAGACGGCGGTTGTATATATACTCAGGCATCCGTACTCACTCCGTGTCAGTTTAATTAACTCCGTCTTGACACCCAGTTCACTCCTGTATGTCCGCATTGATCTCGTGTGACACCGTGTACATAACGGAGTTAACCGGGTCAAGCAAATGACATGTAAACCCGCTCTCCCTGTTCACTCCGTTTAGACTCCGTGTTGGTCCTAGTTCACTCGTGTGGAACCGAGTTGCTCCTTGTGCTCTCCGGAGCGTACTGTTCACGCCCGGTTGACGCCGGACTTAGCCGGAGATCACACGAAGTCTTTCGGTGTCAATACGGAGGTCCCTGGAGATCGACGGAGTCTACTGGGAGTCTACACGGATCTACACGGCCCAACACGGATTTCACTATTCCGGGATCTCCGGCATGAAAAATTAAACATGTTTAATTTTTTTGCCGGAGTCCCCCGGAGATACCGGACCATGCCGGACAATGCCGGACACTCCCGGACATGAACAAGATGTCTATAC
Source organism: Alitta virens (assembly GCA_932294295.1). NCBI lineage: Eukaryota > Metazoa > Annelida > Polychaeta > Phyllodocida > Nereididae > Alitta > Alitta virens. The sequence continues at coordinate 6,615,642 of OW028585.1, read as the reverse complement.
GCCTTTCCCCGGAGTATGCGGGAGTATTACGGAGTTGACCTCCGGGACGCTCCTGCGTCTGATCCGGCTATGTGTGAAACCCCCTTAAGGAACAGAAAATATGTGACAGCTCATATATTCTGCTAAGAAACTACTTAATGCGGAATTATGATGCAATATATCACATATAATGTGACTACGAGTATAGGCTATTAAGCCAAAAATAAGGTTTAAGGTGAGACAGGCCATTTTAAATTTGTCATATTATACGTTTCGCTATCATGAAATATGCCTGTATAAGAAACTTCGTGAATTATGTTTTAAACTTGTTTTCTCTTTGGAGTTTTCAACTATGTACTAAAAAGATTGTTGATGTCTATTCAAAGGTTGCATGAAATACAGTTATATATGCCTAAATTGAAGATAAGACTTATGCTAAAATTTTATATAAGATATTATAAGATATTATAAGATAAAAGATAAAAGATAAAAGATAAAATATAAGAAAAAGAAAAAGAAAAAGGGCAAAGGCAAAGAAAAAGAAAAAGAAAAAGAAAAAGAAAAAGAAAAAGAAAAAGAAAAAGAAGAAGAGGAGAGGAGAGGAGAGGAGAGGAGAGGAGAGGAGAGGAGAGGAGAGGAGAGGAGAGGAGAGGAGAGGGGGGAGAGGAGAGGAGAGGAGAGGAGAGGGGGGGAGAGGAGAGGAGAGATAAAGATAAAGAAGACAAGACAAGACAAGACAAGACAAGACAAGATAAGATAAGAAGATAAGATAAGAATAAGATAACGATAAGATTCAAAAATATGATCCCAAAAAACTGCTGACAAATACCTTGAATAACATCTATAAAAATCACCTGATAAATATTATTACATTTAGATAATATTTTCCGGAGATTGGTACGCTATTATGAATTCATTTTCAAAATATCGATGGGTTGGCAATGAGTTATGCCGTTATGATTTCATAAATTATCATATTTATAAAAAGCATTGCAAAATTGCTGCAAAGCAAATGCTTGTTGAATTTATAACACATTGCTACCTCACTATTACGGACACTTAAGTTCAACATACACTGGTCCTTAGATAATATGTATTTTTAGATTATAGTTTGGCTGGTGACATTATTACAATACAAAATTATGAATGAAAATCTAATTCTTATTCAGTTATATTACACATTTTAACCAGTTTTATTTTTTTATTAATATGTTCAGCGGATTTATTTAGAAAAAGTATTTAATTCTATCAGAGTTACCATGTATATCATAATCAATTATGTTTTGTCAGAATACCAACCTGTGGGATAAATATGACTAATTTGTTAGTCGAAATTGGCTATGCGCGGTCAGATGTCATTTTGAATAACATGGATAAGTCATATTAGTCATTCTAAACACAGTCATAATGTCTCCATTTAGTCAATAGACTAGTTTAAGAGATGTTATAAACATTTTAATTAAAGAAATTAAAGACATAATAAAAGATATAATAGGATAGGATAGGAGAGGATAGGATAGGATAGGACAGGATAGGACAGGATAGGATAGGATAGGATAAGATAGGATAATATAGGATAGGATAGGATAAGATAGGATAAGATAGGATAGGATAGAATAAGATAGGATAGGATAAGATAGGATAATATAGGATAGGATAGGATAAGATAGGATAAGATAGGATAGGATAGGATAAGATAGGACAGGATAGGATAGGACAGGACAGGATGGGATAGGACAGGATAGGATAGGATAGGACAGGATAGGATAAGATAGGATAATATAGGATAGGATAGGATAAGATAGGATAAGAAAGGATAGGATAAGATAGGATAGTGTCATGTTAAAATATTAACTTAATATAAATATAGGTTCACAATGTTTTATAATTTCTATCATAAAATCATAAATATTAATTGTTTATATAGAAATGAAATTCAAGCTTAATCTAAACAGTATAGTTATATTACTATAAGAATATTACAAGGACTCGGGTTTACAGTGAACTTAATAGTGAGGTACATTTGTAGTACACAATATTAAGTTGCACCTTTGTTATATAAATGTTAAGGTAGTCCTTTGTATACTACCAAACAATGGTAGACCTTAATTAAAGGTTAAAGGCTCTAGGCCTGCAGTATGTAAATAAGATACTGCCTTCAACACACATGAGTGACCTTGAAGGCACCTATAGTAAAAGGTTTTGGTACAAGCCCTTGAGGGCAGCCAATAGCAAATAAGCTTGTATATGTACATTTGTGAATGGTCAGACATGCTGACAAAACCCTAGTGCATCCTGTGTTCTAATCAGTTTGGTTCCTGTGATGAACAGGCAACACTAAACAGAGGCCACCCTCTCTCTAGCAAAGCTCCAGACTTTGTCTTACATCCAAACTACATCCAAATTATAATACTACAATAGGATAGGATAGCATAGGATAGGATAGGATAGGATAGGATGTATGATCTGTGATTTTGTATTTATTATATATTTAACAATTTGATAATTAATAACACTGTGACTTCCAAATTGACATAAGTGGTATTTGGCCAATTATGTCCCCTTTTTCATTTCTTGTTGATAGGCACTATGCAATGGTATAATGGTATAATCATCTCTGCTCTTGAATTAAAATAACCAAGAAAACCTGTTAACAATCCATGATTTGAATCAGACATCTAGTATGAAAAACAAGAACCAACAAAATTATCAACACTGTCATATGCCGATTGACCATTTTCCATTTTGTTCAAGTTGGTCTAAATTTCTGTTTTGGTAAGGTGTAAATAGACCATTATACTCAAAATCAATGGAAACATTGAATCATGCATACAAAAGAAATTCTCCCTGTGCTTTAGTAAACCTTGTGTTTGTGAATAAAAGAAACCACCTGAATAACCCTAGGCACACTGGCAAACATTCACTAAACGAGTATCACTGTCAAAGACTGAATATCAGTCAATTCTTCTTCACTTTTTGCAACATGAGAATCAGCACCACTGTGAAATGCTTAAAAGGATATCAGGTTTGAACAATCTCAAGCTTGTGTTGAGGTAAAGACCATTTCAGGGCATGGTTGGAAATGTGATCAAATTTAACTCTTCAGAAGACACTACATTCTACAATATTTTTCACTAAAAACACCAAAGGATATCACAGCGATTTTATTAAATCGCAACAATATTTTTGAAATAGTGATCAAATTTCACTCTCCAGAAGACACTTCAATCTAAAGGAATTTTTAGTCCAAACTCCAATGGAAATCTCAGCGATTTAATTAAATCGCAACAATCTTTTTGAAATGGTGACACCAAAGGAATAACAGCGATTTTATTAAATCGCAACAATCTTTTTGAAATGGTGATCAAATTTATCTCTCCAGAGGACACTTCAATCTAAAGGAATTTTTAGTCCAAACTCAAATGGAAATCTCAGCGATTTAATTAAATCGCAACAATCTTTTTGAAATGGTGACGCCAAAGGAAATCACAGCGATTTTATTAAATCGCAACAATATTTTAGAAATGGTGATCAAAATTAACTCTCCAGAAGACACTTCATTATAAAATATTTTTCACTAAAAACATCAAAGGAAATCACAGCGATTTTATTAAATCGCAACAATATTTTAGATATATATATAGATTTTATTGACATGTAAAATATCATAAATGATACATATGTCATTCAGTTAAAAGATAACATGAAAGAGACATTAATGTAAGTACAGAAAGCAATAAAATTTCAATAATCAAGGTTCCAGCCACCAAGTTAACTTATAATACGTGTTTAAAATCCACATACACAATAGAAAAAAATACAAGCCGCTAATAAAAACATTTCACTCTCAAAGTCCAAAACATGACAAGCACATCATAACTAATAAACTAATAAACTAAATTAATAACTGTGTGGATACAGGAGATGGTTTTCTCTACACATCAGCTTGAAGGAGAAACTTTCCTAAACTAATTAATAACTCAGGTTCTTTGTTTGTCATTATTGCTGTAAACTTAGTTATATCATCTAGAGACAAGAAGTTGTTAATAAATTTAGTTGCATTCAAAAAAAGGTTAACACGGTGTTGCTCATTACCAGGACAGACAATCAAACAGTGAATTTCGTCTTCTACAAAGTTTAACGTACACTTTTCACATATTCTATTTGGAGCAGGAATTATTGGTTTATGGTGTCGACCTGTTTCAATCTTCAGGCTATGTGAACTTGTCCTAAATCTAGCTATTTTAGTTAACACTTTGCGAATTTGTTGCAATTCAAGATAAGGTTCTATTCTACAATCAGTTTTAAATAGTTTATATGTCCTAAGTTTTGGTTGTTGTGAACTGTCATTTATTGCATTTATAAGTCGCTCATGTTCGGCTTCATAGAGTCTTAGTTTCACTGTGTTAGAGATATTATCAATGTCAAAGTTTCTGAGGTTACTAATATCATATTCAATGTTGCAGTTATTTAATACATGACACACTTTACTGAACCAGTTATTTCCATTTACTGCATTCACATAAATTTCCTTCTGAAAATTTAAACATTTCTTAAGTAAACTGTCATCAGGTGCTCTTTCCAATCTTATCCAGTAATTCACCATTCTAATTTTCTGTCTGACATGCAATGGGAATCTACCTGTTTCACCATAGACTGCTAAAGATGGTGTTTGTTTTCTAACTCCTAATATGTTTTTAAGATATGCAAGTTGCAAATTTTCTAATTCAGGCATAGATTTTTCACTTGTCCATATTTCACTATTGTACTCCAGGATAGGTAAAATATAGGTATCAAACATTCGAAGAGATAGCATGGGATCGATTTTTCCTAATGCTTGTTTTGAATCACCTTGCAGTGCAAAGAGCGCTTTATGAGCTTGTGTTGAGAGGTATTCCGTCATCTTGCTATGTATTCTACGCTTATTAGTAAGCATATGGCCAAGATATTTGAAGCTGTCAACATTTACTAGTTTTTCCCCATTACAGAAGAAGGTGCTTATTGCTTTGTTACCAATCTGCATCACTTTGGTTTTACTAACATTTACAATAAGGTGCCATTTTTTACAGTAATTATGAAGTGAATTTATACTATTTTGCATGCAATTAGGAGAATCAGCTACAAGTGCGATGTCATCGGCATACAATATATGTGTAAGAGTAAAATCACCTAATGTTATTCCATCTGATTTTTCAAGATGATCGGGTAGATCTGACATAAATTCATTGAATAATTTTGGGCTGAGGATTCCACCTTGTAATACCCCACATTTGCTGTCAATAGAACCACCGTAGAATTGGTGATCAAAATTTACTCTTCAGAAGACACTTCATTCTACAATATTTTTCACAACACTACGAGGAAATCAGTGATTTTATTAAATCGCCACAATCTTTTTGAAATGGTGATCAAATTTCACTCTCCAGAAGACACTTCAATCTAAAGGAATTTTTAGTCCAAACTCCAATGGAAATCTCAGCGATCTAATTAAATCGCAACAATCTTTTTGAAATGGTGACACCAAAGGAATTACAGCGATTTAATTAAATCGCAACAATCTTTTTGAAATGGCGATCAAAATTAACTCTCCAGAAGACACTTCATTCTGCAATAGTTTTCACTGAACACACCAAAGGAAATTACAGCGAATTTATTAAATCGCCACAATCTTTTTGAAATAGTGATCCAATTTCACTCTCCAGAAAACTCTTCAATCTAAAGGAATTTTTAGTCCAAACTCCAATGGAAATCTCAGTGATTTAATTAAATCGCAACAATCTTTTTGAAATGGTGACACCATAGGAATTACAGTGATTTAATTAAATTGCAACAATCTTTTTGAAATGGTGATTAAATTTATCTCTCCAGAGGACACTTCAATCTAAAGGAATTGTTAGTCCAAACTCCAATGGAAATCTCAGCGATTTAATTAAATCGCAACAATCTTTTTGAAATGGTGACGCCAAAGGAAATCACAGCGATTTTATTAAATCGCAACAATATTTTAGAAATGGTGATCAAAATTAACTCTCCAGAAGACACTTCATTATAAAATATTTTTCACTAAAAACATCAAAGGAAATCACAGCGATTTTATTAAATCGCAACAATATTTTAGAATTGGTGATCAAAATTTACTCTTCAGAAGACACTTCATTCTACAATATTTTTCACAACACTACGAGGAAATCAGTGATTTTATTAAATCGCCACAATCTTTTTGAAATGGTGATCAAATTTCACTCTCCAGAAGACACTTCAATCTAAAGGAATTTTTAGTCCAAACTCCAATGGAAATCTCAGCGATTTAATTAAATCACAACAATCTTTTTGAAATGGTGACACCAAAGGAATTACAGCGATTTAATTAAATCGCAACAATCTTTTTGAAATGGCGATCAAAATTAACTCTCCAGAAGACACTTCATTCTGCAATAGTTTTCACTGAACACACCAAAGGAAATTACAGCGAATTTATTAAATCGCCACAATCTTTTTGAAATAGTGATCAAATTTCACTCTCCAGAAAACTCTTCAATCTAAAGGAATTTTTAGTCCAAACTCCAATGGAAATCTCAGTGATTTAATTAAATCGCAACAATCTTTTTGAAATGGTGACGCCAAAGGAATTACAGTGATTTAATTATATCGCAACAATCTTTTTGAAATGGTGATCAAATTTATCTCTCCAGAGGACACTTCAATCTAAAGGAATTTTTAGTCCAAACTCCAATGGAAATCACAGCGATTTTATTAAATCGCCACAACCTTTTTGAAATGGCAATCAAAATTAACTCTCCAGAAAACTCTTCATTCTACAAAAATGTTCACTAAAAACACCAAAGGAAATTACAGCGATTTTATTAAATCACAACAATCTTTTGGAAATGGTGATCAAATTTAACTCTTCAGAAGGCACTTCAATCTAAAGGATTTTTAAGTAAACACTCTGATGGAAATCTCAGCGATTTAATTAAATCGCAACAATCTTTTGGAAATGGTGATTAAAATTACCTCTCCAGAAGACACTTCATTCTACACTATTTTTCACTAAAAACATCAAGGAAATTACAGCGATTTTATTAAATCGCAACAATATTTTAGAATTGGTGATCAAAATTTACTCTTCAGAAGACACTTCATTCTACAATATTTTTCACAACACTCCGAGGAAATCAGTGATTTTATTAAATTGCCACAATCTTTTTGAAATAGTGATCAAATTTCACTCTCCAGAAGACACTTCAATCTAATGGAATTTTTAGTCCAAACTCCGATTTAATTTAATCGCAACAATCTTTTTGAAATGGTGACACCAAAGGAATTACAGCGATTTTATTAAATCGCAACAATATTTTTGAAATGGTGATCAAATTTATCTCTCCAGAAGTCATTTAATTCTACAATATTTTTCACTGAACACACCAAAGGAATAACAGCGATTTATTAAATCGTCACAATCTTTTTGAAATGGTGATCAAATTTATCTCTCCAGAAGACACTTCAATCTGAAGGAATTTTCAGTAAACACTCCGATGGAAATCTCAACGATTTTATTAAATCGCCACAATCTTTTTGAAATAGTGATCAAATTTCACTCGCCAGAAGACACTTCAATCTAAAGGAATTTTTAGTCCAAACTCCAATGGAAATCTCAGCGATTTAATTAAATCGCAACAATCTTTTTGAAATGGTGATTAAAATTATATCTCCAGAAAACTCTTCATAATACAATAATTTTCACTGAACACACCAAAGGAAATCACTGCAATTTTATTAAATCGCAACAACCGTCGTCAAATGCTAATTAAAATAAACTCTCCAGAAGACACTTCAATCTAAAGTATTTTTCAGTAAACACTGCAATGAAAATCACTGCGATTTTATTAAATCGCAACAATCTTTTTGAAATGGTGATCAAAATCTACTCTTCAGAAGACACTTCAATCTACAATATTTTTCACAAAACACCCGGATGAAAATCACAGCGATTTTATTAAATCGCAACATACTCTTTGAAGACTGATTTAATTAAATCAACCAACAAGTTTGTTAAAATATGAATACAGACATTTTCCAAACGAACATTTCGGTTTGTTAATACACTAACTACTGCTTGCACATGTTAGTCTGCAGTAAGCAATAGAAGATAACACTGATTTAAATAAATCAACCAGCAAACTAAGCACGCTCAAATGCCATTTTTGCCAACTGAATATACACAACTTCAAACAAATGTTTTGGTTTGTGGATTTACTAAAAACAGGAGACAACACATAAGCCACTTGAAATTTGCCAATGTTGCCTTTCCATTACTTACTGCAGACTGATTTAATTAAATCAACCAACAAACTAAGCATGACTGTTTTTGCCAACTGAATATACACAACTTTAAAAACAAGCTTTTCAGTTTGTTGATTTACTAAAATCAGTCAAACACACAACTTCTGCTTGCTCATGTGAGATTTGCCAATGTTACTATTCCATTGCTTACTGCAGACTGATTTAATTAAATCAACCAACAAGTTAACTTCGCTCATATGCTGTTCTTGCCCACAGAATATACCCAACTTCATAGCAAGCATTTCGGTTTGTTGATTTACTAAAATCAGTCTATAACACAACTTCTGCTAGCTCATTAGAGATTTGCCAATGTTACTTTTTCATTGCTTACTGCAGTCCAATTTAATAAAATCAACCAACAAATGAAGCATGCCCATATGCTGTTTTTACCAACTGGAACTCTAATGAATATACACAACCTTTATCAGACAAAAATGCACTTGGCTGCATTCACATAGGAGATCCTGTGTCATTTACATGTGATTTATTTAAATCAACTGAGGAATTTCCCATCCTTTTATTATAATTTGACAGACAAATCTGAAGTCTACAGCTTTGCAAAGATAAAAATAGAACACATTTAGTTGTCTGCATTTACATGGAAGGGCATGTTTTACTTTAGTGATTTATTTAAATCAGCTGTAGAAATTTTATATCATACCATATGCTATTCATTGTACTTTCCCATCTTTTTAGTACACTTATTGAGAAATCTAAAATCTGCAGCTCAGCAAAGAAAAATAAGAACCTATTTAGTTGGCTGGACTCACTTGAAAGGTTATGTTATATTTTAAGTTTAATGTATCATGAATGTATAAAATAGCAAGAGAGTTAGAAGGGGGGGGGGGTGGGATAATGGGGGTACAACGGGGAAGTAGCAGTGGGAGTCTGTGAGACAATAAATGGTTCCACTTCCTTCTGATGTGGCATTATGAGACACCTTTGAAAATGGCCATGTATCTTATGTTTGATTTTGACACCATCAATTATATCATAAATATAATATGCACTGGTTAATAACTGACATCTTAGATATTTTAAAATTCAGACAGACAGACAGCTAGACAGACAGAGACAGACAGATCGACAGATCGACAGATAGATAGATAGATAGATAGATAGATAGATAGGTAGATTGATAGATTGATTGATGGATAGATGTTTCATGCACATTTATTATACCAAATGCTTTCTCAAGTTCTATTTTGTTTTCTTTAAAAACTGTTCCAAGATAGTGTGCATTTTATTTAGTTAATATTTCAATGATGCCTGTGTGCTATGTGGGACTCGCTGAGGGTTTTGCTGCAGCGCAGCCTATGTTTCTCACCCCATATGGAGATTATAGTACATGTAAAGGTAAAACCACAAGCAGACAAGTAGGTTAATATCTTTAACCTTGTTGATAGGAGGGGGTTAAATTGATGAATATTAGGTATTCCTATGCTTAATGGCATTCCCGGCTTATCTTAGTAGGGCCTGGGGAATCATATATTCTTTGCTACATGCAGAGACTGTCAAATTCAAAATAATGATTGTTAATGTTGTAAAGCTAACTTAACTACTGAGCCTCCAAGGCCAAAGTTTGGTGAATATTACAATAAAATAGTGTAATTGCAGTCACCTATATAACATTGTCTCATATGCATTCAATTTCTTAGAACTAGTCAAATTAAAAATACATGTCATATAGCCATTATGCCATACAAGGGTGAATCAAATATATTAATACAATGAGATAATTTAAAGTCAAGGAAAATTTATGGTTTACCATTGTTTCTGAACCATGTAAAATGTATTGATTTATGAGCATTAGCAAACTTGAGGTTTATTGCTTCAGAAGTTTTTTTAGCTAAAAAGCGGGGTTTGCCTGGTTGCTAATATTTCTGTGTCCATTTTACACTGCTCTGAGCCAATAATGAAAATAAAACCGAAAACAGGTGACATTTATTATAAATCCAACTATAATGAAAGACTCTAGACTAATCCTTCTAAAGGAGTTAAATATCAGCTGCTGTTTTGTAAATTAAACTAACCTGGTGTACAAATAGAGGTGAAATGACCTAGAACCATGGATACACTGTCCTACATTTCCTTGCTTGTTATGCATTCAAAGAATCCCGCCAAAACCAGTCCATTACAAAGGATGCTGGGAATGACCTGTGACCATAAAAATGGGGTCAACTCTGGCAGTTACTAGATTGTGCCACTGATACTGGGCCACAACCATTGACCTATATTGGTCAGTGATATAGGTCAGTGGCCACAACACTTACAGTGTACTCCTGGCTCCTGGCTTACTAACTTGCTTATCATTAGTCTAGCAAACTCACTTTAATTGTTTCCACTTGTTCTGAATAACACTGGTACTTTCTAAAATATATCAAAAACAACATGATAACTGACATACCTGTTTTGCCCAGCTAATATCTAAGCAAGTTAACATATTGTACACTGTAAAAAAATATGTACAGTGTTTTAAAATTCAGATTGCAATGTCTACTGTCAGTTAGATGTTTAATAATAAAATGAATTCTAAAAGCAACCTGACTTGGTATATTCCAGCAGTCTGTGGTTTTGTGTACTGTGCTAGGGTGAGAATCTCCCTTTCACCCCATTTGGCACTGAAGAATATCAACCACAAGGAACGTGATAAATACTGATATATGCACATTTATTGTAATGTGGAATTTAGTCATTTCCAGCTTATTTTATTTAGTTATATATATTTTTTATTTTATTTTTTTTTCATTAGCAATTGAAACAGGCAGATGGATTAATGTTAGAGTGGAAAAAAGAATGTAATATAAATGTTGTAGAAGTTTAATCTCATTTTCTATTTTATGCTAATACTTTTAATGATATTCGTAATAATATCTGAAATATTTCTTAATTTTCAAAATTTTGCATTAATGATAGATAGAAATATTGTTTCCAAAAGTCTATTATTAACATATTTTGTAACTTTGTTAATGAAGTTTATGAAAAATGACAGCATCTTTTGTATGTATGAAAACTAAATGCAAGGAAGCCCAAGTGGGCTGGGCCAATGTATACATGTTTAACCAGGTTTGCAATCTATCTATCTATCCATCTATCTATCCATCTATCCATCCATCTATCCATCTATCCATCCATCCATCTATATATCTATCCATCTATCTATCTATCCATCTATCCATCTATCTATATGCCTATCTGTCTATCTATCTATCTGTCTATCTCTATTTGTCTATATCTATCTATTTATCTATCCATCTATCTATCTATCTATATCTGTCCATATCTGTCTATATGTCTCTGTCTATCTCTCTGTCTATCTCTCTGTCTGTGTCTGTCTGTCTGTGTCTAGCTGTCTGTCTCTGTCTGTCTGTCTCTGTCTGTATGTCTGTCTATTCGGGATTATCCAAATGATGTGGTTAGTCATATGCAGCATGCCATTTTGATGTAATCAAAGCCAAGGTCATACCCAAACTTTTTAACTTTTTAAAATCTTTAGAGTATGTTTAAAGAATTTCTTACAAGTTTGGGGTAGCCATGGGTAACAAAATCATAACATATCTCAATATGTCATATATGCAGATGACATGATTCTCTGCTCTGAATCAGCTGCAGGACTTCAAAAATTAATTGTTGGCCTCTATGAATATTTTCAGAGTTGGCACCTTATTGTTAGCCTTAGTAAAACTAATGTCTTACTATTTGGAAAAGGGGAAACATCATTTCAAGTTTGGTGATAGCATCATGGAAGTGAGCAAAGAATGTAAATATTTGGGGACCGTTTTTTCAACCTATAAGAATATGCTCAAAAAGAAAAAAAAGAGTAATATATGAAGTCTGTGATAGGACATCTACAACCAATTAAACTATGAAAATGTTTGACACTCAGATAAGCCCAATCATAGAATATGCATCTGAGGACTGGTACAATGAAAGAATTTGCTGACTTTGAGAAAATGCATCCATGTTAAAATTTCATGTAGTAATATAGCAATATATGCCAAACTTGGTAAATCCAAAGAATTTGCTGACTTTGAGAAAATGCATCCATGTTAAAATTTCATGTAGTAATATAGCAATATATGCCAAACTTGGTAGATCCACCTGACCCTAAAATCAAAATGCAGATTACATAGCTGCTTCTGACGAATTCTAAATCTGGCAACACTCACCCAGTCAGACAAGCCTACAATGTTAGACCTGCATAATGCAGGAAAAAAGAACTGGTGAAACACATCCCAAATGAACAAGATCTAAGTAACCTATGGACTGTACAAAACCTAATTAAAGAAGTACTACACAAGAATTTTATGGAAAAGTGTCTTAATAAAATAAGCAATTCTGTATAAAACCCAAAAGTTGACCCAATGTCAAACTGAGTCATTCGACATGACTGACAACCAATCTGTCAACCAGTCAGCCAGTCAACCAGTCAGTCAGTCAACCAGTATGTCAGTCAACCAGTATGTCAGTCAACCAGTTTGTCAGTTAATCACACAGTCAATCAGTCAAACATGTGTATGCAAATAAATAAGTTAACTAAGTTAGACTAGTTTAAGGAATGTCTGCCATTAGCAATGATAAGGAAAATGTAGGTACTTGATGTAAGGAAACTGGTATTAAAATAAAGGGGGTGTGATTTTTAGGTTTTCGTATATTGAGTTAATTGTCTATATATCAATTGATTCATTGAATTTAATTAAGTACTTTCAAGAAAATAAGAAAAAACAAGTCATCAATTTAATAGTAGCCTGGCTGTGCGGAATCTTGGATGGATATATCATATCTTTTGCAGAGAAAAGTAATGTAGGTTCAATACACTTTTCTTAGTTTCGTTTTCATTTTTCATATCTCTGGATCTACTAAACATGACGCTATAAAATCAATAAGATCTTGATCAAGAAAATGAAAGCAACCCAACAAGCACTGAGTCACAAGTGTATAGTTAGAAAATTGCTTAGTTTAGTAAATGAAATATTAAATGTTAAAATTAGAACAAAGTTCATGATTAATGAATTCACCCGACCTTTAATCATTAAGTTGGTAAGAAACCTTTCAATTTATAATTAACTAAAAGTTCAATAAATGGAAATAATAAGTGAGCAATAAATGAATTCTCTGACATGTAGAAGTAACCAAAGGTTGTATGTCAAAGCAACATGATTTGTTTCCCATGCTATTTCTGATGAGCAACACTTGCTTTGCTGTTGCTTTTCTCTCTTTTAAAAAGGTTTTTTTCTTAAATAGAATCCCTACTTCTTGTACACTATTTGAAAGATCAGATGTAAAAAAGTATGCTATATTTCAAATTAACAGTTTCTATGTAAACAATTGAATCTTGCAAAATTACAAGTTTAATTGACACCTTTTGATCCGTCTAGGTGTTAAGTGCAATCAGTTGCGTAGCAAGGATTTTTTTCAAGGCCATTGATAATGTTAATATCTCAAGGAGGGGCAGTAACCCCCCCCCCCCCCGCTCCCCTTGACTCCCAAGGATTTGTGGCAAACATTTTTCTGACAGTAAGTAAACTTTTAACTAATATACACATGACTGACTGACTACACTGTATTTGATTAACTGTTTGATTAATATAGAATTAAATGGCTGCCTGACTGCTAATTGAAAAAACATATTAATAATACTAAAAGCACAATAATAGCTAATAATTATGGAAGTTCTATTAAAGTATAATTTGCAATATATTGGTATAGTGGCTATACCAATATATTGCAAATTATACTTTAGCCACCCAGATATTTAATTACAGCCACCCATATATTATATTGTTAAAAACTACTTGCAGTATAAGCAAATAGGGGTATGGGACATTTAAGTCTAAAGATAAAGGGGCTGGGGGGGGGGGTTCAAGTTGGCCAAATTAGTGTCTTCACTGCCCCCATTTCCAGGTCAGTTTGCACTCAGTCCTCAGCTGCTATCACATTATAAGTTGATGGACTGAGTTGCAGTTTCTTTGTAAATAGTATACACATGGATTTACCTTTTGACTGCTAGCTCCAAACCCTATAGGATTAGTGATGATCAAAGACACTCAAGTAAGTGAAAAAAAAGTGTATTTGTTGGAAATATATTTATATAGAAATAGACAAAGCAATCAACACTGACATGCAATTCATAGTCTATGGATGCTAGATTCAGACAAAGACTGGACATAGACAGACTATTAGACATCCTGTATACGGATAAAATCAATGATAAGTTAAAATATATACATAACCACTAAAGATTTAATAAACATTGAAGATTTAAATGAACATAATTAATTTTTTATAATCCTACATTTAGTAGTTACTGAGTGAATGAATGAATTTTGCTGACATGAAGAAGTCACAAAATACTGTGCCGCATTCTAGCTGGAATTGATTGATTGATGGATTGATTGACTATGATAGGTGGCCTGTCATCCACTGTCTGTATACCAAGTGATGAATTAATTGGTTAAGCTTTGATGAGGATAATTCAGTCAGCTATAGGAGACTTCCTTAGCAAGAACTATTGCTTGATTTACCAACTGTCTGACTGGTGTAAAAATACATTTTTTTCTAGACATCAAATGTTTTAGGTAATAAAGGTATTCTGCAAATAGATTGAAAATGAATTTCTTTTTTTTTTGTGCGAGTGTCTTAGCACTGTTAGCAGTGTTGAATGTTCAATGGTGGCAAAATATATACAGTTGAATTGGATATCCAAGTACAACTGTTGAGCTCTGTTCAATCTTGTTTCTCTGCTACCCCCTCCCCCCTTCTTAATTTGCACCCCACTGAAGTATGTAACCTTAAGGGGTTTTAAGTGAGGTCTATTTTATTACTATACCACCTACCCCACATGGTCATATAAGACCCTGAGAATATCAAAGTTTCAATTTTGAAAAATTCACTAATATATAACTCAAAAATGAACAGATTATCTGCATAGTGTTGAGATACACAGGATAAAAAATATGCAATTTTAAAGCTATATGGCAAAGGTTCAAAATATCAACTTTAATTCAATAAATTAATAAACTTAGACAATTTTAGTAAAACCACTTACCACAATATAAGACTCTTTGGCTTTTGATAGACCTTTATAATTTCTATTAATAATTGACAACAGCAATTGTAGCTCTGGGTCTCTTACCATTTAGGAAATATAGCTAAAATGTGCTAATCCAAAAATGACTCTAAATCTGGTTTTTGATTTTCTAAAGGGATCATAACTGAAATTTTTGATGATCTCATATGTTGGTATTTAAGTGTGAAAAACATGAAATAAATCTGAGAAGGTCATGCTGGGACCATTGGTTAATTTGACATGGAAGAACCCTTCTGTATCTTCATGGAATTTTTTCGGGCCATGAAGTGGTTTTTTGGTAATTATGTTCAATCATTTTTATTATGGCATTTGGTCCTTTGAGGGGGAGGGAAACATGCTCTGAAGAAGCCTCCACCCTCCTGGCTATGCCCCTGGTACATTGTAGTGACCAAGGAATGTATAAGTTGATTGAAACATAATATGAAAATTATTGTCCAAGATGTAGCATTATTGATGCTCAAGGGATGCTTGTAGTGGAGATGCTAAAACAATTAGCACTAAAAAAAGCAATGTACTGACTTATTTAGCCAGTCTTTGCACTTCTGCTGCTGCTGCTGCTGCCTGTCATAATGCATTGGATTCAATGTTAAATATTACCCAATTGAAATCGGGTCCAGAGCAAAAGCATATCTGTTAAAATAATTCTTGAAACATTTATGTCATCGTGTAAATTTGCTATGTCAGTTCATTTATTTTATTTCACTTCAAGTTTGATGCTGTATATATATATATATATATATATATATATATAGATAGATATATATAGATAGATGGATATATAGATAGAAAGAGAGATAGATATATATAGATAGATAGATAGATGAATAGATATAGATAGATAGATAGATAGATAGATAGGCAGATCAACAGACAGACAGACATTTTGACTGGCAAGTTTTGGCTTTATTTTTTTTAAAGTGTGGACAATTGAATTAGTTTCTTGAATCTTATACTGATGTAGATACAACAAGTTATTGCTATGATCCAATATGTATTGGCATATTATAATATTTGTCAATTGATACAGAGGAGCTGCACTGGCAAAGGGGGGGGGGTAGAGATGGTCTGGGTGTGCCCTAGTTCAGTGTGACCTCTCTACAGTTAGTTAGCACCCTAGCAGTGCAGTCACCTTTAGGGTCATGTATATTTTTAATTTCTTGCTGTATTAATTTTACATTTGGGGAGAATAATATTAAGAGATGTATTGCACTGGTGACTATCAAATGGCCTCTTGCATAGTTGTACACATGTGAAATGAGGGGGGGGGGGGTACAACTGAGTAAAATGGCAGGAGTGTCTATAGACACTATATTAGCATGGATGTATCACCCTGACAAATCAAAGCCTTGACAACACAGCACCCTCAAACAGCTATACTAGGTCAAGTGATGCATATTCATGACCACCAAGATCTGGCCCCACCTCCTGACAAGCCAGCTAACACATGTTGATTTTATAAACAATGACTGCACTGTCTCAGGGTTGTGGTCAACTGGCTAGATTGAGTTTGTGGTCAACTCTAATGACTTTTTTTCTGGCTAGATTTTGTCATTATATTAGCTCTATCTATCTAACTATCTATCTCAATATCTCAATATCTCAATAAATCAATCAATCAATCTATCAATCTATCTATCTATCTTTAGCAATCAATCAATCAATCAGGATTTTTAGCTATCTATCTGTATCTAATCAATCAATCAATCAGTATCTAATCAATCAATCAATCAATCAATCATCAATCAATCAATCAATCATTCAATCAATCAATCAATCAATCTCCAGGGTTAGCTAGCTAGCTATGTTATAACTGACTCAAGGCCTATATTTGATTATATGACTTGTATTTAACAGTTGAACCTGTTATTTTGAAAATTCCTTTAACCCAAACACATGGCCTCATTGGTCAGGCTGGCTAAGAACCCTACGCTGGAGATCTGATTGGCTGGTCATTAGAACTGGATTGGATAAATTATAGTGGCCTGTGTAGGGCTTGTGGGCAGTGTATAGCTGCATGGGAGTATGGGATGTATTATAGTATGTCCATAGCACAGTTTTTGTTCTGATATTTTGATATGTGAAAGTCATGAAATCAACAATTCCAAGTTAAGGGACTCTAAGACTTCCATGCAGCCAGTTTACTGCATGAGACAGTTAATTAACTGTTAAAATTAATTCATTATAGTTAACAGTTATCTTACCAGATTTGCCTGTTAATTGGCAAATTTTTGCATTAATAACCAATATTAGAGTAAGCATCAAATTAAGATATTAAATGATGAACTTTGTATCAGTATCAACAATGAAGAGTTAAAAACAGAAAATTCACTCCAGAAAATTCCCTCATAAAGTTTAATGAGCTGATTGAGCTGAGTTAAAGCATGGAACCACCACCACTGGTGGCTCCATGGATAAAGAGTGCTTAGGAAGCGTACATTCCTTGCTGTAGACATTTAGATGGGCTGTCGGAAATGTCTTTGAGTTGTATAACAAGTCAGTCCTGACAAGTCAAACCCTTGACAACAAGTCACCCTCAAACAGCTAAATTAGGTCAAGTGATGCATATTAATGACCACCAAGATCTGGCTCCAATTCCTTATAAGCCAGCTGTAACATGTGTGGTCAACTGCCTGGATTGAGTTTGTGGTCAACTCTAATGACTTTGTTCTGGCTAGATTTTGTCATAAGCATTATTTTAGCAATATCTATCTGTCTATCTATCTATCTATTTATCTATCATATCAGTCAATCAGTCAATCAATCAATCAATGCGTTGTTATTTATCTGTACCTAATAAATGAATGAATGTATGAATCAATCAATGAATCAATCAAAAAATCTAAATATCAATCATTCAATCAATCAATCAATATCCAGGTTTACTAGCTTGCTAGTTTTATAACTGACCCTAGGCTTATATTCAATTATGATTAACTTATATTTTGAAGATACAACATCAGTCTTCGGTTGAGAACATTGGTCCTTCATGGATTGCTCCATGGTATTTAATGCTAAACCTGTTTTTTTTTATTCCTTTAGCCCAAACACATGGCATCCACCAAACTATGCTGGAGATCTGATTGGCTGGTCAATAAAATTGGGTTGGATAAATTATAGTTGCCTGTAGTGACTCCATGGGCAAAACAAGAAACTTAAGGTCCTTGGGGAGACCAACACTTGGTCATTAACTGGGTCACAAAACCACAGACAGCTACAGTTATTTTACAAATATGATATTTCAACATGGCTAATAGCAATCTTCATGTGAAAAAAACCTATCTATTCATGTTAAATCTCTACTCAGTGGACACAATTTGCAGCTGATCCATAACAATGTGTGACTGAACAATTACTTAAAAACCTGGTTTTAATTTCCAAATTACCCACCCACTGATCACAATTCATTACCTTACTCAATTTATATATTTTTATGCATTTCAGATTTTGTATCACGTGTCTGGTCCTTGTGTATTTCCTATCATAGACAACAAATTGATAAACAATGGACAGGACATTAATTGTAATCTCACTTCAATGCAGCATTGGCAAATTTCAACTTGCAGTTATGTTATAGACTGATTTTAGTAAATCAACAAACTGAAAGGCTTGTTTTTAAAGTTGTGTATATTCAGTTGGCAAAAACAGTCTATAAGCATGCTTAGTATATTGGTAGATTCAGTAATGGAAAGGCAACATTGGCAAATTTCAAGTGGCTTATGTGTTGTCCCCTGTTTTTTAGTAAATCAACAAACCAAAACATTTGTTTTGAAGTTGTGTATATTCAGTTGGCAAAAATGGCATTTGAGCGTGCTTAGTTTGCTGGTTGATTTATTTAAATCAGTCTGCAGTATACAATGGGAAGGCATTATTGGCAAATTCCAAATTACAGTTATGTTACAGACTGCTTTAAGTAAATCATTAAACTGAAATGCTTGTTTTAAAGTTGTGTATATTCAGTTGGCAAAAAAACCATAGGAGCGTCTTTAGTTTGTTGGTTGATTTAATTAAATCAGTCTGCAGTAAGCAATAGAAAGATAACATTGGCAAAACTAACATGTGCAAGCAGTAGTTTATGAATTAACAAACCGAAATGTTTGTTTGGAAAATTTCTGTTTTCAATCTTTAAAAAACTTATTGGTTGATTTAATTAAATCAGTCTTCAAAGAGATTGTTGCAATTTAATAAAATCGCTGTGATTTCCATCCGGGTGTTTTGTGAAAAATATTGTAGATTGAAGTGTCTTATGAAGAGTAGATTTTGATCACCATTTCAAAAAGATTGTTGCAATTTAATAAAATCGATGTGTCTTTTGGAGAGTTAAGTTTGATCACCATTTCAAAAAGATTGTTGCGATTTAAAAAAATCGCTGTGATTTCCTTGGAGTGTTGTGAAAAATATTGTAGAATGAAGTGTCTTCTGAAGAGTAAATTTTGATCACCATTTCTAAAATATTGTTGCGATTTAATAAAATCGCTGTGATTTACTTTGGTATTTTTAGTGAAAAATATTGTAGAATGAAGTGTCTACTGGAGAGTTAATTTTGATCACCATTTCCAAAAGATTGTTGAGATTTAATAAAATCGCTGTGATTTCCTTGGAGTGTTGTGAAAAATATTCTAGAATGAAGTGTCTTCTGAAGAGTAAATTTTGATCACCATTTCTAAAATATTGTTGCGATTAAATAAAATCGCAGTGATTTCCTTTGGTGTTTTAAGTGAAAATTATTTGAGAATGAAGAGTTTTCTGTAGAGTTAATTTTGATCACCATTTCCAAAAGATTGTTGTGATTTAATTAAATCGCTGAGATTTCCATCAGAGTGTTTACTTAAAAATTCTTTAGATTGAAGTGTCTTCTGGAGAGATAAATTTGATCACCATTTCAAAAAGATTGTTGCGATTTAATAAAATCGCTGTAATTCCTTTGTCGTCACCATTTCAAAAAGATTGTTGCGATTTAAAAAAATTGCTGTAATTCCTTTGTCGTCACCATTTCAAAAAGATTGTTGCAATTTAATTAAATCGCTGTAATTCCTTTGATGTCACCATTTCAAAAAGATTGTTGCGATTTAATTAAATCACTGTGATTTCCATCGGAGTTTGGACTAAAAATTCCTTTAGATTGAAGTGTCCTCTTGAGAGATAAATTTGATCACCATTTCAAAAAGATTGTTGCGATTTAATTAAATCGCTGTAATTCCTTTGGTGTCGCCATTTCAAAAAGATTGTTGCAATTTAATTAAATCGCTGAGATTTCCATCGGAGTTTGGACTAAAAATTACTTTAGATTGAAGTGCCTTCTGGAGAGATAAATTTGATCACCATTTCAAAAAGATTGTTGCGATTTAATAAAATCGCTGTAATTCCTTTGTCGTCACCATTTCAAAAAGATTGTTGCGATTTAATAAAATCGCTGTAATTCCTTTGGTGTCACCATTTCAAAAAGATTGTTGCGATTTAATTAAATCGCTGAGATTTCCATCGGAGTTTGGACTAAAAATTTCTTTAGATTGAAGTGTCCTCTGGAGAGATAAATTTGATCACCATTTCAAAAAGATTGTTGTGATTTAATTAAATCGCTGTAATTCCTTTGGCGTCACCATTTCAAAAAGATTGTTGCGATTTAATTAAATCGCTGAGATTTCCATTGGAGTTTGGACTAAAAATTTCTTTAGATTGAAGTGTCCTCTGTAGAGATAAATTTGATCACCATTTCAAAAAGATTGTTGTGATTTAATTAAATCGCTGTAATTCCTTTGGTGTCACCATTTCAAAAAGATTGTTGCGATTTAATTAAATCGCTGTGATTTCCTTGGAGTGTTGTGAAAACTATTGTAGAATGAAGTGTCTTCTGAAGAGTTAATTTTGATCGCCATTTCAAAAAGATTGTTGCGATTTAATTAAATCGCTGTGATTTCCATTGGAGTTTGGACTAAAAATTTCTTTAGATTGAAGTGTCCTCTGGAGAGATAAATTTGATCACCATTTCAAAAAGATTGTTGTGATTTAATTAAATCGCTGTAATTCCTTTGGTGTCACCATTTCAAAAAGATTGTTGCGATTTAATTAAATCGCTGTAATTCCTTTGGTGTCACCATTTCAAAAAGATTGTTGCGATTTAATTAAATCGCTGTAATTCCTTTGGTGTCACCATTTCAAAAAGATTGTTGCGATTTAATAAAATCGCTGTTATTCCTTTGGTGTCACCATTTCAAAAAGATTGTTGCGATTTAATTAAATCGCTGAGATTTCCATTGGAGTTTGGACTAAAAATTTCTTTAGATTGAAGTGTCTTCTGGAGAGTTAAATTTGATCACTATTTCAAAAAGATTGTGGCAATTTAATAAAATCGCTGTGATTTCCATCGGAGTTTTTAGTGAAAAATATTGTAGAATGAAGTGTCTTCTGAAGAGTTAAATTTGATCACATTTCCAACCATGCCCTGAAATGGTCTTTACCTCAACACAAGCTTGAGATTGTTCGAAACCTGATATCCTTTTAAGCATTTCACAGTGGTGCTGATTCTCATGTTGCAAAAAGTGAAGAAGAATTGACTGATATTCAGTCTTTGACAGTGATACTCGTTTAGTGAATGTTTGCCAGTGTGCCTAGGGTTATTCAGGTGGTTTCTTTTATTCACAAACACAAGGTTTACTAAAGCACAGGGAGAATTTCTTTTGTATGCATGATTCAATGTTTCCATTGATTTTGAGTATAATGGTCTATTTACACCTTACCAAAACAGAAATTTAGACCAACTTGAACAAAATGGAAAATGGTCAATCGGCATATGACAGTGTTAATTATTATTATAATTTTGTTGGTTCTTGTTTTTCATACTAGATGTCTGATTCAAATCATGGATTGTTAACAGGTTTTCTTGGTTATTTTAATTCAAGAGCAGAGATGATTATACCATTATACCATTGCATAGTGCCTATAAACAAGAAATGAAAAAGGGGACATAATTGGCCAAATACCACTTATGTCAATTTGGAAGTGACAGTGTTTAATCTGAGACTTTAAGCAGCAATCTATTTTCTGTTATAAACATCATTTATTGAATGATACACTCTGAGACAGAAATGGGTTTAAGAAAATTTATATAATTTTAACAGTGATATATTCTTAAGAAATAGCTTAGCTGCATATAAATATATATATATATTTTTTCGTAATAATTTTCTGAGAAAAAAAAATTCAGGGAACGCCCTAGATACATAAATCTATATAAATATATTTGTATTGTTTATGAAAGTGTTACCGTATACAACTATGTTCTATTTTCCATAAATATATCCAGGGACTCACATTTTTCTTGTATTGAAATAATTCAATCTATTGATGTGCCAAAAATTACACCAATTTTCCCTATAATTATAATTTTGATGGAAAGGATTATAATTTGATTCAGATTTTAATACTGTAAAAATAATTCAAAATTTATAGAAATATAATTGTGTGTAAAACTATTACTATAGCTGTTTCTGTGCCTTATATTATATATATATATATTCTTTAAAAGATCCATTCATTTTTTCTTAATTGCAACATGCTATAAATAAATTGATTAAGCCAGTTTTGAAGGGGGTTTACTTAAATATGGACGTAGCTCCACTTGATTGAAATTAAGTCATTTGAAAGTGATAATGAATTGAAATTTCAAAATATAAAATTATTAACTTTTTCTTAGTATAGACACGTTTGCAATCAAATCAATATTCATTTCTTACATTAATTGCTTATTATTTTGTTTTATATGATTAATTTCTTGCGTATGCTACTAACATTATGTTGTGAGCAACACCGTGTTAACCTTTTTTTGAATGCAACTAAATTTATTAACAACTTCTTGTCTCTAGATGATATAACTAAGTTTACAGCAATAATGACAAACAAGGAACCTGAGTTATTAAATAGTTTAGGAAAGTTTCTCCTTCAAGCCGATGTGTAGAGAAAACCATCTCCTGTATCCACACAGTTATTAATTTAGTTTATTAGTTTATTAGTTATGATGTGCTTGTCATGTTTTGGACTTTAAGAATGAAATGTTTTTATTAGCGGCTTGTATTTTTTTTCTATTGTGTATGTGGATTTTAAACACGTATTATAAGTTAACTTGGTGGCTGGAACCTTGATTATTGAAATTTTATTGCTTTCTGTATTTACATTAATGTCTCTTTCATGTTATCTTTTAACTGAATGACATATGTATCACTTATTATATTTTACATGTCAATAAAATCTATATATATATATATATATGTTTTGTGTGAAGCGCTGAAATTGTGTCATTCACCTTTTTTTTTCTGAAATATTATGAAGCTTTCTTTTTTCAAACCTTACGAGATGTAAATGATATGCATCAGTAATATCACACCGTTTTCCAATTTCACGCAAAAATGGGATGAACCTTCTAATTTTACCAGGTAAAACTTTTGAAACATTTTGAAAGAATTTTTAATCAAAAGATCAAATCATTGCGTAATAAAGACTGAAATGTAAGACGTTTGAAATGTTATAAGTTGACGGACAATAGACCCCACACCATGGCTTTTGTTACAAATAAAAGGAACCTAGTTTCAGACCATTCACCATTAGGACCACTTCACTAAAAAAGTCACCTCACTATTAATACCACCTCACTATTAAGGCCACCTCACTATTAAGACCACCTCACTATCAAGACAACCTCTTTAGAAAGACCATCTCCCTATAATGACCACCCCACTATTAAGGCCACCTCACTATTAAGACCACCTCACTATCAAGATCACCTCCTCATTAAAACCAGTGCATTTGGGACAAACATGGTCTTACAAGCGAGGTTCCTCTATGTTTATTATTACACTAAAACCATGCAGTTGAGACACCTCACTAATACGATCATCCTTTGATTAAACTTGATTTACCCGTGGCTCACCCAGCATCACACCGGGCATCATCCCTCAGGTTTGGTACGTATCCTACGTGTGATCTGCCCGGTTTCCGTGATTTACACCTCGCTGCCGCTAACTCACCCATCACCTTAAGCACCGCCCCTGTTTGCTTCCAACAACCGTGGTGAAGTCGTCAAAATGGGGTATTACGTAATTCTACGAGAGCAATACGGCTCCTCCGGGAAAACTGGCTATATGACAGCCCCCTTTTGATTCATACAAATAGCAGAACCTTGTTTTTATAACATGCTTGGTTCAGATTTACTGTTTTTTTTTTATAAAATAGGGAGGTGGTCTTATAATTAATAGACAGGTTAAATACAATGATAAATTAGAATACAATTTAAACCAAAAATGTGTGGTTTTAAGGATGAGGTGGTCTTAATAGTGAGGTTTTTCTTATAAAGCAGAATTAATTCCACGGTTTTAGTACAAGTTGTCTTAATAGCGAAGTAATATTTTATTGGTTACAATCCAGCATAAAAAAAGTGAGAAAATCCGGCAACCAGTATCTTCTCAGTAATATGGCTTCAATTCACATTAGGGACTATTTAAGTTCATTCAGCATCCAATGTTTTAGGAAAGCTGTTCGGAAAACATGAAAGACAATGTTCCATTGCTACTAAAGCAGTATTATGAGCAACTATATTGACAACCCAGCTAACTGACTGGTGCCTTGTCTGTGGTGTCTTTGCTGAGGCAAGTAAAAGATCCTATAGATATCATTGGGGTAAATGTGTAACATGGAGTGGTTGCCTCTGACCTTTTTATATTTACCTTTTAACTTAATTGCAATATCGTATGCTATCCGTTCCCAACCTATCCAGATAGGAAGATAAGATAAGATAAGATAAATAGATACATAGATAGATAAGATAAGATAAGATAAGACAGATCAGATAGGCCAGATAGATAGATACAAAGATAGATAGATACAAAGATAGATAGATAGATAGATACAAAGATAGATAGATAGATAGATAGATAGATAGATAGATAGACAGATAGATAGATAGATAGATAGGTAGATAGATAGGTAGATACATAGATAGTTAGACAGATAGATTGATAGATTCAGACATGCAGTATGAACATATAAGAAGCTTCAATTGAACAATGCATGTTGCTATGATCAAGGCACACTTTTTAAATAATTCAGTAACAAGTTAAATACTTTTTTTTAGACACACTCTGATTTATGACACAATTTCGAAAGACACAGCTGCTCTTTCAATCTTTTTTTTTCTTTTAAGAAGATTTTTGCTCATCAACTCTTCCCATTATTTAGCAGTAATTACCTAAGACCTAATTCCCAGTCATGACCTGGAAAAAACTTCACGTCAAGTTACCTTTGAAGTATTCCCAGGTTTGACATCAAAGGAATGATTATATAAGGGAACCATATGACGCACAAATTAAAAGTATGCAGTCGCTTCCGCTAAAAAAAATATATATTGATATATATATTATGATTGCATTATAAATAAGAAATTATTGTAACTGTTCTGGCTACTAAACATCATTCTACCACTGGCTATTAATTAATTCCTTGCCATTATTTGATGAAGCATATCATAACAGTATTTCAGTCAAGCCTTAAATATGTATGTAGCTAAAAAAACTGGCATAGTACTACTTCAGTTAAGAAAAAAAAATAGTGGTTGGTCACCTGTGCAGTCTGTGCAACTTTTCTAACTGATTCAATAATTATTTTATGCTTCAAGTAAGAGGTCAGGGTGCAAAGGTGCGGGCTGCGGGGTTCGAGCCCTCACTATGGCATAGAGGCTATTGTAGAGTGGTATGGCTTTTGTAAGTAATTCTGTGTAATGGGTTGTATACTCCCAGGGAGTTTAGAAAGGCTCATGCTTGAACAGAGCTTGTGGTTCTAGTGTTGTTTGACTTAAGTGAGAGGTTGCCATGTTGTCTGCATCTAGTTCAAGTCTAGGTCACTAGGTGCGCACTGGTCTCTGTGCTACCACGGCGCCACTCTGTGGATGTCACAGAAGCACTGACCAAACTTAATTATTGAACTTAAATATGATAATGACATCAAATGTACCATCACTGTGTTAAAATTGTATGTAATAATGGATTCAAAATTACAATAAACAAGTAACAGTATTTTCTAGAATAATTTTTGTTTGAATGTCGCCTGATTCATATCGTCAATAAAGTATATAATGTACAGCTATAATACATGAGAAAACTGCAATAATATGCAGAATGATTAGATCATAATGATGTCAAAGTGTCCATTTTCAGGTTTTCTGTATTTGATCCTATATTCTGCAAAAATAAAAAAATAAAACATTCTGCCAACTTAGTCATGAAATAGTTTTGAGTCAGTGTGGTTGTGGACATATTGATAAATACTAGAGATATTTGTTAATTTTACAAACTGAAAATATGAGTAAGAAAAATCAAATTATTCAAACAACCAGTGTACAACAGGCAACCTTACAAATATGGTGGATTTAATTTGATCTTTTTTCTTCATTATGAACTTGCATCTGTAACTGACAACATCTACACGAACGACTGTTTTAAATGATAATACACGCCCGGTGTTCAAATAACTTGAATAAGTAAACTTCAAATGTATCAACAGGTAATGTAGAATAATATACCATACCCCTATAAAAGCCTCTTTTTCCTTTTCCGATAAGTTTTCATTGTCAGTTTTTAATTTTAAAATCTTCCTGATCAATGGGTGAAGTGTTCGCGCATCGACATCTTCGGGCTTTGAAAATCCTGAAGAATCAATTACACAACAAAATTATTTGGTTAAATACATTAATATAAATCCCAAATAATATTCATGTGCATTTTGTAAGTGTATATAAAATAAAATTATATGTATTTATTAGTAAGGTTTTAAAGTATTATATAATCCTTAAATATGCTGAATTGCAATTATCACAAAGTCATTAAACATGGGAACTCCAAGTAAATGTGAAGCTAAAAATCAAATCAAATTCTTATTATTACCAAAAAAATAATCAAAGGGGAAATGAAAAAGTTTTTCAAAATTAACTATATTTCCCTAAATTTTCTTGTGGAAGTAATACTCGAAGATTTATTATAGAATTAACAAATAATAATTTTTTTGATAAAAGTATTTGTAAATTACATAGTTGATGTGTTGTGACAGACTCACTTTTATTGTAAAAAAAACAAAAAACTAATGTGTCCACTTACCAGTAACAAGGCACACAAGCGCTGATACGGCAATAGATACACCAACGACTGCTTCCCTTATCCACAAGAATGACAGGGAATATAACTTCTGTAATCCTGTCCTGTAATAGTACAAGTGAAATCCTCTTTGTAGAAGAGACCTTATCAGACTTGTTAGTTATTCACAAAAAAATTAATAAAAGTGAATGAAAAGAAAGAGCCTCAGCAGGATGCAAACCAATGACCACTGATGGTGGGTAGGTGGGTGGATTAGGGCTTTATGCAGACTATGTCATTTTGCAGTATTGCTCCAAACGGCGCCAAATCTAGGTCAATTACTGCGCTCATTGATCCTAATGAAGCGGCGAACAAATTGGCTCCTTACACATCCCCGTATCTGGCATTGTGTCGTGCTATTAAGTAAACTTGGGTGTGGTTTTGTATTATTTTGGTTGAAATAATCTGATATATACTGCTAAAATCCTTGCTCCCCCGCCATGATCGTGCTTCGACAGAATCTGGCAGACCCTCTGAGCATTCACCCTTCCCTAAGCACCCCCTATCAGGAGAGGGTCTGCATAGGAGACTGGGCTTTAGATCCTGTATTTCTGCACCTGATGGGCTAATTATGACAGGCAGGGACTATGGCAATGAGATGAAGGATGAAGCAGCCATCCAACATAGGTTCAGGATTCATTGTTTGGAAGTCCAGCTTACTACCACTAAGCTAGGCCCCCACCCCTCAACCAAAGACCGCTGTAGTTTTTGCTGTTCAAGTGTTGGTTTAAGAAAGTGTTTGGCATTAAAAGCTAAGCACTACATTGTACATAATGATACATGAAAGTTTAAACACTCCTTTTCCAAATATTTAAGGATATGCTTAATGCTTATTAGACAACAGTTTTACAAACAAAAATTCATGAAAATTAGGAAATATTACTTTTTTATATAAAAAGATATTGGGAGTAGAATATAATTAATTCACACAGTTACTGCAGCCTGAGAATTGTTTACGATAAAAGGAAACAAACGCATTAACTATTTGGGACAAGTTTATTTTTCCAAGAGTTGTTTACCAGCAACTGAGAGAATATGATTTATTGCAATATTTAATACAAGCAACCCCAACAATGTCCCTCCAATACAGAATATAAGTGGAATACTCTGACACTACAAACAACCCATGCAATAATACAGTTTATTTCATTAAATATGGTCGACTCTAGACAGCTGTAATGATATGACCTATTCCTAGCTGTAGATATAACCTGCAAAAGCCATCTGCTTCTGTCAACTCCTAGCTTGTACAGACTTACATCTACAACCACTGAAAAAATATATAGGCAACTTTTCAACCAAAATGACAAATATGTGTCACTCTCAACTTATGCAACAATAGTGCTGCACGCACTATCAGATCCAGCTTTTAGTTACCAGCTATTGCCAGACAGTTATGATTAGTGGCAGGTAGCACCATCTAGCAGACATGCTCTACCTTTGTATATAATTTCATATACACTAATGGACTTTAAAAACGCATTGTTAAAACATGTTGTACAAACCCACAGTTATGCGTTTTTAAAGTCCATTAGTGTATTATATCGTAATAGTACTCACAGGGCTACTGTTTCCATCTGTTCTGTGACTCCTGTGACAGTGGACATGGTTGTCATATCTCCGATGTATGAAGATGTTGAATTGAACAGCGGGTCAGTTGCAGAACAATTTGCAGATGTAGTTGGTAGTGGCGCCCAATTATTTTTTGTTTGAAAAGATCCAATTGATATCCAAACTCCAAAACAAAACCCTACTATACTTCCAACACTTGCACCCTGTAACAGTTCCATAGATCCTTCTTTACCATTTTGTCACTAACTTCTAATAACCAAATTAGAAATAAACTCAACTACAAGTTTAGTAAACATTTCTAATAGCATTACACAGTAATTAATGCTATTAGACAAAAATGTATTTTCAAATTATATAAAGCTTCCAAGCAAGTACGGTATGTGCCACATTTTATAAGAACAGGAATATGCACAGGCTGTTGTCATGTGCCCCTCTCCAAGAAACATTATATATAGACTTATACTTCAAATAAATAAAGGAACATGGTGTAAAGGAAATAAGAATCAAATTAGCATAGAATCAAATTAGCATATTGGAAATTCCATATGCACATGCTATATAGAGAAAAGAAAAAAAAAGCTTGCTGTATTCAGTATGACCATATCCCAATTATTATTTTGTTATTATTTTGCTATTATTATCAAAATTTGTAAAAAGTTACCTGCATTTCCAAACTTTTGCATATGCTACTACCATAAAGAAGCAACTATAGTGTTCTGAGTGTTGAGTTTATGAATGACTTTGGCAATAAATATCCATACCTTCCAGTTGATCCAAGGCAGCGCTAATCCCATGAAGTAAAGGGCAGAGACTGGACCTATAATACTGGAGCTGAAGACAGCGAGAATCTGTACCAAGGAACCCCCTATGTAAGTCATAGCAATTGCAATCAACGTTGCCATAGTGCCAAATATCATCACTGAAAGTACAAATAATTAGCAGTTTTCATTTATGAAATAAAAAAGTGATGAAACAATTATCTAAACCAGTACCCAGATAGCATTCCAAATTGGGCCAGTGTCATTTCTATTTCAGCCGCCGACGGTAAAACATGGCAACAACATCACCGACATCGCGCCGACGTTGATACGATTTGGAGTGCTATCTTGGTAACTGTTTTATTTGATAAATTACCAGGATAGTGTTAAAAAGTTTTTAATTACATGTACTTTGCATCTTATTATAACAAACTGTTTTTATTACCTTCGTCAAACGGGTTATATTTTCGATGTCGTGTATATTTTTTGTGATACTTGTAGCTTTCTTACACACAATGCAAGTGTAAATGAGTTATGAATAATTGGTATTTTCTTTTTTTTTTTTTTTTTTTATATTCCAATATCATTGTTATCTTACATCACTAGTATTGGAAATTTTAATGGCATTGTTTTATACTTTGCATTCAAACTCAGACTGGAGAGGTACACTATTTTATGCATTTTACCATTTTACAATTAGATAAGCTTTGGCAAATTGCTGACTTTTCAGGAAGTATGGAACATTGAACATAACTAAAATTGGAGACCAATTCACTAAGTCAGATATTAGTGTCAACCTATTATTTTAAGTGCCAGTGCATTTGACGATTCCCTCATTGGTGGTAGTTTTCTCTTAAGGATGTCTTCCCAGACGTTTGCAGCAGCTGAATTAAGGGCTGATGATGCAGAACTAGAAAAAAAGCAATATTACTAAAGTATCAAATAACTTCAAGAGACATTTAAATGGTCAAGAAAATATACTTAAATAGAGGATGGGTTACCAGTAAATTCCGAAATATCCAGGCTATATTTAGAACAACATTAAATGTATTATTTTTCAAATATTTTTTAAATTTTATTTAATAGTTATTTTTCTCACGTGGATTACCACGCAAGAAAATTGTCACATAGGTGATGCTCCATTGGTTAGTAGTGTTAGTAACTTGCAATATATTTAGTAAAAGGTAGGGTACTCGAAATATTAAACTACATTTTAGCTATGTTACAAAATTTAGAATCTTTCAGTATAATTTATATAATATTGAGTTATCTTCAAGATTTTAAAATTAATATTTTCTGTAAATCGATCATGCCCATTTAACATCAAAGTAATAATATCGTTGTCATTCATATTGTGAAGACTGTTATATGGGATTGTACTTGGTATACTAGACAATAATTTAACCCTATGAATACTTAAAAATTGGGCACTGTAAACCATAAAATGTTTATTAGGCCTGCTTATTAATATGCAGCTTTGGAACTGCTGCAGTAACTACACAACTTATCACAATATATCCACAGCCATTATAGCTATGCACTCAAAAATTAAAATTAAATTACCAGGGCAGTGAGTTCCACTGATTTAAGGCCCAGGTTTGAATCACCTATCTCCATATAGATATGATTAATGTAGTGTATGCCCCTAATGAATTTATGTTGAAAATTAGTTTTAGCAGATATGTAAAATCAGCTCCTTCAAATTGTTGACATAATAGCCATACCTCAATGATGCTGCAGAAAGACATGCTAAAAACAGACCTGGAAGAACTGGAACTCTGAATTTGTCAACAATGAAGAATGGTAAGATCTGGAAGTATATTATGATATGATGATGATAGTTTAGACAAGTACAGACACAGTTACAGTGTTGGCTATACTGAGTATTTCGTTAAAGTTGCTATGTTTCTAGATGTAGCATAGGCAAATAATTATATAAACCAATACTACCTTCTTGTCTCATGTTGTTTTTTTACCATTACATGCTCATTTGTGCATAGCAATTTAACTTTAAGGTACAATTAATACTTTAAATTAAAACAATATTCATGCCATCAAGAATTCTCTATATAAACAAACCAAGTGATGACATAACAATACCGAACAATGGATAATGATGCCATTTCGATTGTGCTTCCAATGTTTTGATCTGGATTTTATTTAAATTTAGGATATATGTTTTGAGGTTTTAACGCCTGATAGACTGACAAGCTGATACAAATTTACTGTGTCTTGATTTATTAAGGCAATTTCAACTATTTGATCAAGTCTGAGAAACTTGCATTTTTGACAGACTGTGCAGCTTTAAGAGTTCAATAAAATATCGAAGTGACTTACTTGATTGCGGTTTTTAATGAGTCCTGCTTTCAATGGATCACACCCTAAGTTTGTGTAGTAGGCAAAAACCACTAAACCACACATGCAAGAGATTGTTTTGAGAATCATGTGACCTGGTATTGTTCCTAGTACGCATCTATCAAACAACAAAAACTCATCAATTGCATATCAATAATGACAAAAAATGCATGTTTAGAAGAGCTGTTCTATACACATTGGGAAAAAGTATATTCAGTCTTGAAAATACTGACTGGAGGGAAACTTGTGCTGGGAGTGCCCTCTATCGTTTAATTTGGAACCTTGTTCTTATTTTCTCACTGTACATAACTAGTATATTGCAATGCACTCAACTTCCAGTATAAATCCTTCACCAAAAAGCCCTTGCAAACATCATGTGATTGGTTGCATGCCTGTCTCAAAAACAATTGATGATGTCACCAATTGATGATGTCACCATTGATCAATGAGGTTATTGAGAACAAATGGACTATTGGTGATATCATCAATTGTTTGGAGGCAAGCATGGTAGCATGCAGCAAATCATGTTTGACATGCAAGCCCTTAAACCAAATTTAATTTCTACAGGTGGAAAACA
The DNA here is from genome assembly GCA_932294295.1 of Alitta virens. Lineage (NCBI taxonomy): Eukaryota > Metazoa > Annelida > Polychaeta > Phyllodocida > Nereididae > Alitta > Alitta virens. The sequence goes on along the minus strand of OW028585.1, from coordinate 6,582,798 downwards.
TGTATTGCAGAATCATATTTACTACACAACTTTAGTTTCAAGAACATTCCAGGGTAGTGTGACATATGCCTGATTTGTGGTATTTTACCATAAAAATGTAGGTGAGCTAACATTGGGTTTGCAAGACAACTTTTCGTAACTTTTCAACTTTGATACCAAACTGCAATGACTTGTGTGCTTTCTACCATGTGCTCTCGTAATTGTTTTTGTGTGCACCAAATATACACCATGGAAATCATTATTATCTAAATAAATCCAGTTTCTGACTATGAAGACTGGTTTATTTTGAGGGTTCGCGTTGTTAGAAATCTCGCTATTTGGCGTGCGTGGCAAGAATGATCACACCACCTGGTGAGATTCAGCAATTGAAATATTTTGGAAGCTGTCAATTAAACTTGACATCTGTTCTGGTCAGTTGGTGTGATCAGTCTATGTTATTAGCCCCAGAGTGAAAAGTTCCTAACCCAATGCGATTGTGAACCCAATGTGAGCCCACCTATGTAAAATTACAAGAAAAAACGGCTACCTATTACAGTATAAAAAGTTTGAGGTGAAACAGTTACTACAATAGCTATTAAGATTATCTTACATTGAAGAATATTGACAAACCTTTTTGCTTGAGATAGAGTTGGCAAAGAGCAGTATCTTTGTACGCCAGTCTGCATATAGCCATAAGTGCCCATAGATGACAAAGCGTTGCCGAAGATCACACCCCAAAAAGTGATTCTTGTTGTTGGATTTAGGTCAAAACTGTTGACATAATGAAGATTGAGAATTACTCTTATATCCATGGTTGTGTGCTATGCATTTTTCATTAATCATTGTGCTAAAATAATATGCCTCACTGGATCTATCTTATTCAATGTCTCAATACTACCTAAAAATTATGTTCTTTTCCGTAGTTTTCAAGCATTAAGAAACAATTTTAGGGAATTGTATGCCTTGAAACCATATAAATTGTCTTCACATTTTATAACCAATTGCTGGGTGTAATTAAATATACCACCTATAGGCCTACTTACATGGTAAAATATAACACAATATTTTTGAGATAAGACAATCAACACTTACATCAAAAAAAATATTTCAGGTATATATATAACTAATAGTTTTGTTATAATTTCAAGGGGACACCCATGATAGTGTTACTAATATGCAACTTAATGGGTGTCTCCTGACCTTTGGTAATTTATGAAAGTATGTAATTTTAAAGTGTTATTTTTGTGATGCGGTTGATAAACCCTTTATCACTGTCATTGTATAGAGGAGGAGACATATGTTAATTTCAACCATAATTTTTTTTTTTTTTACAGAAGTAGACAGTAGAGTTTTTACAGAAGTAGACAGTAGAGGGTTTGTGGGTTTGTGTATAAGCTGTTTCTCTGGCCCTGGCTTGTACTGTTGTGCTCAGTAATGCCTCGCCTAATATAAACATTGTTTGCCAGTTGAACGGCATATTAATTAAGTTTATTGACCACTATTTATACCTTATAGAAAAATAACAGGCCACTCACTTGAAGAAATTCAGTCTGCCCCATTCATAATTAATGCTAGCGACTTTAGCCAACCCTCCTGATCCTATGATACCCTGTGAAGAAAAAAAGAGTTATGCCATCCATAGACTTGTGGTTGCTAATAATGACGATCAGGGGAGTATCCAAATCATTCTGATTGACAAGAAAGATAGATATATCCCTAATCTTTAAGATTTCTGTGTGAGAATGTTTTTGAATCTGCCCCTGGCTGTAGTTATGAAAGACGGCAACTTCATGTCGGATACTGTAACCTTAGTTCATCATACAAATATAAGACATAGAAAAATATCAAAACTTTGATAAGAGTTTGCACAGATTGCATAACAGTTTCGACCTAATTATGCTAATTGATGATGATATATAACTCCCTTTTCACAGAAAAGCCATGTTGGCTTTTTTGCTTCATTGCCCTCTCTTTGTACTCAGATATAAGTATTGTGATGTCATGAATAAACAATGCATGGTCATGGTGAGGTAATAGAGAGCAATAACAATGGTCAAGAAATTATATTATTAATAAATGATGTAATTAATCAAGATTAAAATAAACAAGTAATCAAAATGAAGTCAATGAGGCAAAAATGCCAACATTGTCGACACATGAAAAGGTTGAGATGCAGGAATATTTCATTATCAGTCATAAACTTAATATTGACCAAATTCAGAAAAATAAATAATATATTTTTTTATTCATATTTGGATAGTTATGAATTATGACTGCACTACTTACCACAGTGACAACAGCTATCATTCCTCCAAACATGATAATAGCTTGGAATACATCTGTCCAAATAACGGCTCTGAAACCACCCTGTAAAGATATTGAAATAATCATTGCAATAAAAGATATACAACAAAGCAAATTCAAATCTTATAATTGTGTACAACTATTTATCTTTGTATACATTGTGAAATACAGCAAGGGATATATAGTGAAATAATGGTCATGGACAGCAAGAGATTTATAGTGAAATAATGGTCACGTACAGCAATTGACATTAACTGTTAAATAATACTAGGAAATGAAATGTCATTATTAACTGAGTTAATAAATTTCGATTTGTATATGTACCGAAATTAGTAAGAAGCTGAGCGATTAATGACTATATATTTGAAAATATATAATAAGTGTAAAATAAATTTTAATTAAAAATATGTTTCACTTACTATTGTGGTGTAAATAACACATATAGCGCTCCCCAGAATAATGCTTGCCCATGCTGGAAACCCTGAGACTTAGGGTGAAAATAGAAGTGTTTAATTCAGAAAAGGGAACAGGGGTTTCTTCTTTTCATTTTTGGCAGGCAGTGTATCATAAAAATGACAAAAATGTGACCACCAAGAACAAGTGCTTCTTAGTAGTTTTTAGTGACAAAATAAACTCATGAGACTTGAGAGATGTGTCATTTATCTCAGGTAATAAAAATGGCTAAACAATGCACAGTAGCAAAAACTGAGCACAGCACGATCATCCCAGATAACAAGCCATTCAAAGCAATAACTCACTACAACAAGTACTTACCTGCTTCAATAGCTGTTGACGGCCCAAAGTAAACTGATCCACAATATACCATCTGATAAAAAAACAACAACAGACACACAATAAAGAGTTAATAAAACTATCAAGATATCAGATATATTGCAAGGTCACCACCATAATAAAATTGTGTACAGCGTTGATCGATGTTTGCGTAAACTTCAAATTTAGCTTTTAAGTGGCAATTTATCAGCTAAGTCCTCCTTCACGATCTTGAACAGCTGGGCACTTAAGTGTATCCCTGATTAAGGTTAAAGAGATTGTGTTTAAAGACACCGATATATCTACAAGTATAATGGAAATCACTTCACCATCAAGGTCACCATTTTAAGTAAGCTCAAATAGACTAGTAATGCCCAATTTCATATTTTCTTACTAGAATACTACACAATGTATATGGAAATTATGTGTTTAAATCCACAAAGTATGGCATTATGATGACTAATTGACTATTCAAAATGAATCAGAGGATTTTGAGTCGTCCTTAACCGTTTATAGCACTTCTCAATTTTATTGCTCAGTGTTAGCTTCAGACTTATGGTTTCTAACTACCAGATTACCGTAAACCATAGTTATCAAAGGATAGCCCCTGATAGCATTCAAAGTCGTTTCAATGTCGGCATGATGTCAGCGATTTTAAGAACGATGTTGTAATGGCGGCGGCCGAAATAGAAATGACGCTGGCCCAATTTGGAATGCTATCTGGATTTTGTATAATATATTTTGTGTATCTCATGTTAAAAAAATATCTGTAAATGCACAGGGTTTAGAGTATGGCAAAGCCAAATTGGCTGATAGAATATCACAAGTCAATTAATGCCTTTGACTAGTGGTGCCTTTCCTTGCAACATTTTAAACCCAAATAGTGTAGCCGGGGTGGTCTAGTGGTAAAAAAACCCTTCTAGCCCTTCTGAAGGTCCCATATTTTATTCCAGACTCCTTCATCCCAACAGAATGTCGATCGGATGAGACATTACATTGGATGAGACATTACATTGGCGGTCCTTTGTACTCATTGCCTATGCTGAGGCAAGTTAAAGATCCCACCCATGGGGTAAATGTGTAACTTGGGTGGACTCCTCCCCTCTGTCTCACCTCGATTGTGGCAAGAACTTGAATTAGAGGGCTGCACTGCCCATATATATATATCTATAAACCGGAACATAGTGTTGTTGTATGCATTAAATAGCAATTGAGTCAGATATTCAGTGAATATACACAAAATTTTCCAAATAGGCATGTTTGCCTTGACAATTCATTGCTAAAGCAAGTTGTTGTGCTTCAAAATGCATAAGGTATGGGTAATCATATCGTTCTTTTGAAACAATGCTACTAGAAAAAAAAAGAATGGAATCACAAAGACAAAGTAAAATTAAATGTATACACTTTGTATTTATATAGGAATTTAGAAATGACAAGAAATCAAGAACTTACCCCTGCAGAAATTGTACAGAAGCTTCCAAGACTTTTGACCAAATGAGAATTGTATCTCAAGTACAAGTACTGAAATAGTATTTTTAGTGGCTGATTAATATGCAATCAAATAGAGATCTCACTTTTTGCTATTTTGTTCAAAGAGTACCCACATTTATATTCGATGACATCTGTAAAACAAAATTTGCGTTAAATTAAGATCTATATAAAAAATAATCAGCCAAGCTGAATTTTTCTTTTTTCATAGTCAATTTAGTCTATTTTGAATTTTAAGGCAAAACGTCAACAACATTTTTATCAGACATGCACCTTGAAAATTACATCAGTAAAACTTTTTAAAGTTGTATAAATATACTATATAGCTATCTGTAGTTAAATTTCACACATATCTTCCAATATTAGATGAAAATGCCCTGACCTTGAATCAGAAAAAATGATGACTTATGGCAATAAACAAAGAGCAGTCAGTGAACCACAAGGAATGCAAGTATGAACCACATGACACATTGTTTGGTTAACAATGATTAAAAGTATATTTGATATTTGATTGGAATGGGCTATTATTTTTTGTTAATAAGCCCTATGGTACACTGGAGTCCAGGGAACAGTTAGAGCTACACTATCGATCAAAATTACTATTTTCTAAAACTTCATCAAATGACTGAAAATCATCTTATTTGTTCAAGGCACTCTAAATATGTGTAAGCTATTGAATCTGTCAGGCAATAATTAAAAAAACTAAATAATAAATTGAAAGAAAATCCAGACCAAAATATTGGAAACGCAATGGAAATGGCCTCATCACGCATTGTTCAATATTGTGACGTCATCACTAGGTTTGTTTACATATTGAATATTTGATAGTATGAAAAACTCTATATTATTTATTGTACATTGCAGTTAAATTGCTGTGCACAATTGAGCATGTAATGGTAAAACATTTCACAAGAATAGAAGGTAGTTTTGGTTTATATAATTATTTGCCTATGCTAAATCTACAGACATAGGAGCTTTAGGTAATAGCCAATGCAGGGTATCAACAGGTTCTAGCTCAGTTAACTAATAACTGACAGTGCCTGCAAAAAAGTGTGCCATTACATATATTCTTAATCTATTGTTTCCTGAAAATTAACCATGAAAGCACTAATAGATTAACTTATGTAAGGCATACTTACTTCATTCACACTAACTAATTTCAGTGGATAAAAAACTGGTACGAAAAGGTATGTCGCCAATATTGCTCCGAGTGCAGCTCCAAATATGCCGAGCCAGTATTGGATGCCATTTGAATACATTTCAGCTGGATATCCAAGCATTGTAATAGTTGAGATGTAAGAAACCATTAGGGACAGAGTTACTGGTATAATGTTCATGTTTCGGTTGCCAAGGAGATATTCATTTGTCGTATTTTGTTTGTCTCCTGTGAAAGCATAATAAATTCCGATTCCTAAAGAAGTCGCCATCATGCCTCCAAAAATCACCCAGTCCCACGGGTGTAGTGGATCTAGCACCTCAAGTACCATGGTTGTAGACTTTATTAGCTAAATAGCGGAATTATGATCTATTGTGAGCCAAATATGTGTAGAACTAAATTTGGTCTTTGCAATGAACTAGTCGTGTTAGGTTTCTTGTTTAAGTTTACAATCCAAATAATGTATGCATACAAAATTTAAAGTGACCTTTGTCTTTTCCAAGAAGTTGAATGTAAAATGTGTGCTAAACATCCAAAGTGCAACAAATGCTGTTTTGCACAGAAAACGATTGTATTCATATATTGTTAGTCAATGTAGTGCTAATGAATTTCCAGATGGAGTTAAACAAATGCGAGTACACCCACCGTATATACACATGATATGGTGGTTATATCCGAAACGCAGGTCCAATCTGAAGAATGATAAATTTAGATAACAAGATTTTGAAGAAGATGATAAGACAGTGGGGAATTCATAAAAGGAAACGGACAATAACATATTATTGAGATGTTTATTCTATGAATTGAAAAGAAGCAAATATCAAACTTGGTACTTCAATAATTTGTTTGCATATGTGTCTTCTGTATAATTTTCACACCCGTCTTGTTATTCTTGAGATGGCTAATCTCAGCGTCCCCCTCCTGTCAAGTTGCCCTCTGTTTATCAAATTACCAGAGGTGTACTACATGTAGGATCTTTTATACATTTTATTTAGAAATAGGAACTTTTATCAGGAGCAGATGATAATTTATCACTTATGATTTGTGTATTATTATAATTTTTGATTGAGATACAAGAGAGATCTACTTCCGAAGACAGTAGTTAGGTACTTTAACAATTATTTCTTCCTTTAAAACCGGTAACTGGCTGTCACAAACCTATATCTGCCACATCCATTATTCTGATCCCACTAGTGATAATGGATATTCATAAACATGACCATAGTTCTGTGTGGTAAAGTTTCATTGACACTTAAAGAATATTATAAATAGATACACAATACACCCAAAAAATAATTAAATGGAAACATTATAATATATATGTTTCAATTGTGATGATAATATCAAAATACAGATAACATGAGTTTTTTTGGCCACTTCCCTTTTAAAATCTCTTATATTAATAATTATTTTCTGGTGTATTATAACCCTGTAAAATGTTTCTTTGGATTTGGGTTTATATTATATGAAATAAATTGAGATCGACACAAAGTTAACTTAACAAATTTAACTAGATTTCTGTTACTGGGGGACCAGTAACTAGGCTTCACCTATGGTAAGGATTGAGTAACAGTGAATACATGGGCAATCGTATTATATGAACAGTCTACAATAGCTATTTTAATTAAAAAACAAACTTCAGTACTATGAAAATGGTAAATCTTCAATTTGACCATGACACATAGGTCAAAGGTCAAAAATGATAGGAGATTCCGAAAGCTCACATGTGACTTGTGGGGGATCAACAATGCTTTGCTTTGTTCTAAAGTGAATATTTCTCATTAAAAATGACCATTTTCACAATTTTGTCACTCAAAAATCAATAGTCTGAATTTATGAATTTTTTAAAAATCAACATATAAATTTTTGTCAAAACCGAATACATATCCTTATAGTGCTGGTCAATGTCTTCCAGTAGAAAATATTCCAGCTCTAAGGTATCTTTTTGGTAGTGTGAAAATTGCTTGTTTTTCACTTTTCGAAGGTCAAAATGACCTTGAAAATGACCTTCAATGTCAAATTTGACAGGGGGTTTTGGGTACATGTTTGGGGTAGTTTGGGGTAGTTTACTACAGCATGTTATAAGCTAAAATCCATATTTACAATTATTTCTTCCTTTAAAACCGGTAACTGGCTGTCACAAACCTATATCTGCCACATCCATTATTCTGATCCCACTAGTGATAATGGATATTCATAAACATGACCATAGTTCTGTGTGGTAAAGTTTCATTGACACTTAAAGAATATTATAAATAGATACACAATACACCCAAAAAATAATTAAATGGAAACATTATAATATATATGTTTCAATTGTGATGATAATATCAAAATACAGATAACATGAGTTTTTTTGGCCACTTCCCTTTTAAAATCTCTTATATTAATAATTATTTTCTGGTGTATTATAACCCTGTAAAATGTTTCTTTGGATTTGGGTTTATATTATATGAAATAAATTGAGATCGACACAAAGTTAACTTAACAAATTTAACTAGATTTCTGTTACTGGGGGACCAGTAACTAGGCTTCACCTATGGTAAGGATTGAGTAACAGTGAATACATGGGCAATCGTATTATATGAACAGTCTACAATAGCTATTTTAATTAAAAAACAAACTTCAGTACTATGAAAATGGTAAATCTTCAATTTGACCATGACACATAGGTCAAAGGTCAAAAATGATAGGAGATTCCGAAAGCTCACATGTGACTTGTGGGGGATCAACAATGCTTTGCTTTGTTCTAAAGTGAATATTTCTCATTAAAAATGACCATTTTCACAATTTTGTCACTCAAAAATCAATAGTCTGAATTTATGAATTTTTTAAAAATCAACATATAAATTTTTGTCAAAACCGAATACATATCCTTATAGTGCTGGTCAATGTCTTCCAGTAGAAAATATTCCAGCTCTAAGGTATCTTTTTGGTAGTGTGAAAATTGCTTGTTTTTCACTTTTCGAAGGTCAAAATGACCTTGAAAATGACCTTCAATGTCAAATTTGACAGGGGGTTTTGGGTACATGTTTGGGGTAGTTTACTACAGCATGTTATAAGCTAAAATCCATATTTTATGGTGAAATGAGCATGGGTATCTATTTTTCATAATTCAATATTTCAAAAACCGTTGAAGATATCAACTTAAAAGTTATATCTGCACTGGCCCCGAGTCAGGGGCAACTTTCGGCACCATCATTGGCTTCTTACGACTTCCGGTATTGGCCAAGTTGAATCTAGACTGAAAACTGTACCACACGTATAACAAAAGTCCACACTAAATGTGTATGATGGCTGAGTTACTGTCTGACAGGGCTGTTGACAGGGCTGTATACTTGGCTGTTGACTTGGCTGTAGACTTGGCTGTAGACTTGGCTGTAAACTTGGCTGTAGACTTGACTGTAGACTTGACTGTTGATACTGCTTGGCCAACAGCTTCAACAAACTTCATGCACTCAATGCAGAAATGCAGAATTCCACAAAGTTCTAAGTGCCGAACTGGGTAGGCACCACCAACTGCTGAATTTTTGAGTGGCTTGACTGCTGGTAGACTGGTTTCTCTCTCTGTGGGCCACTGCCTCACCACCAGACTATAATAAAATAAAGTTCAAGTCCACGACACTGCATTAAACCAATGGTGCAACACAATGGCCATGTGTGCACAAACATTTGAACATAAGTGTATCAAGTTAAGCATACATGTGCACAAAATTCATTAAATACTAATTAGTAACATTGCTACAATAGCATATAAACTGCATTGTACGCACACTAATGAATACTTTACACCATTACAGTGTATATTCTAAATACACAGTATTAAATATGTTGCCAACTGGCAATCCACAAAACCATGTGCTCATGTGACATTTACCTTGACACTTGTCAAGTTAATTAAACAGCTATACATGTGAAAATTGCTAAACAGCACTATCAAAATTGCTACACAATGTTTATGCTGTGAGTATTAATTAATTGACTACCTTGGCTATTAGTTATGGCCTAAGGCAACAAGGAAGTGTACAATATTACTTACAGTTACAGTTGCTCCTCTCAGCTCCAAAGCTGCTGTGGCTTTGACCACAGACTTGGATTAAGATCTCCATCTGGGTCAGGAATGTGCTGCCAAGGGTGAGCCACTGAACCAGAACATCTCAGGGATTTGGGAATTAGTATAGTGCACTTGCACTCCTAAGGACTATAGGAACTTGTCATTAGATGTTGTTACAAACAACCCCCCTCAAACCTGAAAATCATGACTTGCAAAATCTTATGTGTGAGCACAACAATGTGTTGCCAACACCAACTTACTCTTTACCACAACGGCTTAAGAAATCAGCCACATAATTATCACTACCTTTGATGACTTTGACTGTAAATGGATAAACCTGTAAGTCCAGAGCCCATCTCATCACCCTACTGTTGTTCATCTTTGAAGAGTTAAGATACTTACTGATTGATGATCTGACAAGAGAATGAATTCTCTGCCACACAAAAATGGATGCAGAGTTTTGATAGCTGTACTGGTATCTAGCCAAACGAACGAAGGATGTTGGTACTCAATGCTCTTTATTCAGTTAGTTGAGTGAGGGTGAATTCCCTGTAAAATAGAACACATTGTAAATGAATACATATGCAGTATAATAGTAAATATATGTGCACAGTACAATAGATGCACAGTACAATAGTCAATAGATAATATTGTAAATAAATATAGTAAAAACATGATAATTGATGTATAAAATAAACTTACAATCCCAATGCCTTCAGGGCTTCAATACCAATATTATGCAGACAGACCCACATGTTACATCACAGTGACTGCAAGTTTAGAATATATACAGTGAATACCATAATAATACAATTGAATGATTACTATATAAATTAATACCAATAACAGAAATAAATAGTAATGAATTAAACTTACTTTTTGGTCTGTGAATGTAGAATATAAATATGGAGCTTCTTTTGACAAGTGTTGCTCTTTCTACAGGTCAGTTTGAAGTGTACTGGATATTGTGGATTACAATAAGTTGTCAAAAACATTAAGGTGTGAAAGGTGATTATAACTCCCTCTATTAATTGTGGTTGTCTACATGGCCAATTGTGCCACGTGCGTTTTCCATGCGTTTGGATAACCGCATGGAAATCGCATGGTTTTTGCCTCATTATAATTAGCTAAAAACCATGCGTTTTCCATGCGTTTATCCTTCTCATGGAAAACGCACGTGGCACATTTGGCCATGTAGGAGGTGGCTCCCTCTTGGGAAAATACACATACCAATACACCGGAAGGATGGGGTTGCTGTGATTGGGTTTAAAGTATTAGACACTGTCATCACCATCCACAGGCACAAGTAAGGTCAATCTTTGAACGGCATGAGTTACCACCATTTCAGTGGTTTTGTAAAACTTATCATGAATTTTGAAATTGTGTACATTAGAGAAACTCTGCAGACTTTGCCATCTTGTCCTTTTATAAAATCTTTGACAAGACCCAGTCTGAATTCCCCCCTCAAATAGTTTTTGCCAGAAACAATCACTACATCGCCAGGTCTTAAGTTTCTATATGAATTATGCCACTTTCTTTGAACAATGAGTGCTGGAGCACATAACTCAGTCCACCTCTTCCAAATTGAATCTATGAGATTCTGGACCAATTGATACCTCACAGTGAGACGAGGTTCCTGGGGTTGCCAGCCACCAGGGTTTTTAGCTGTAGCCCTTCCCATGAGGAGGCAGATGGGGTAAGAATGCTGATCTCAGCATCAGAACTAGGCATGGTGCCTATCGGCCTCTCATTTAAAAGGTTTGCAACCTCAGAACAAAGTGTGAGAAATTCAATAGGGGAAACCTCTGGTTATGTACAGCAAAATCTATGCTTCTTTTGGCAGACTTAATGAGTGATTCAACCGCAGCTTGGTTCCAGGGACTATCTGCCGGACTGAATATCCAGACCAAAGCATTTTCTGCACTTCTTTTTGTCAGGTCAGACCTGTCAAGCTTTCTCCAAGCTTCTTTTAATTCTCTTTTTACACCCACCAGTTGTGACCCTGGGTCACTATAGATCTTCTCTGGCCAACCGCGTATGCTCGCAAACCGACTAAGAGCCATGAGAAATGAATTTGTATCATAACCGAAAACCGCTTCGATGTGCACTGCTCTCATGACCATATCAGTAAAGATGACTCCATAGACTGCCCGAAACATGCTTGTTGACCTCACCCCTTACCTTATATGGACCAAACAAATCAAGCATGACATTGGTGAAAGCAGGAGCTGGTTTCAGTCGAGAATCAGGAAGTAAGCCCATTTCTTGAGTCAGAAGCTTCGGTTCCCTAAGTTTGCAAAGCTGACAAGAGGACTTAATGGACCCAGCAAGCTTGCTGCCATGTGGAGTCCAGTAATTTTGTCTGAAACGACCTAGGGTGGCATCTCTACCTCTATGACCACTTGCTTCATGAGAATGTTTCATCAACAGACATGTGATTACATGGTTTGAAGTTAGAAGTACCTGAGCTTCTGATTTAGGACACATGGGATCGAACTTCTGTAGCCTGCTTCCCACAAGCCAAATATTGTCATGTTGAGCTGTAGGTCTTAGAGCAGAGTACTTACCATTCCTCTTGGAGAGCTCATTAACCATATCTCTTTGAACATCAAGCACAATCAATTTCTCTGCCTCACGGAGTAATTCAGGCGTGACTTTATGAGATCCACCTTTGAAGGACTTTGCCCTTGCAACTGTTATCAACATATAGCAACAACCCAAATAAGCTTGCGGACATTACTGCACCTGGCATAATCGACACAGCTGCTCAGACCATGTGTAACTACAGCATCAGCAGCAGAACAGACAACCAACTTCTTCTCACCAGGTAGTGGATCATCCCTTTGGAGGCCAAACTTCACAGTCCATTCCTCAATGGGTTTATACAATATTGGAGGTCCTCTCCACCATTCTGACTCCGACTTCAACTGCTCTGGAAAGCATCCCCTGGATAACAGATCAGCAGAATTGTGTTCTCCTGGTAACCAAGCCCAGCCGGACATATCACCATTAGTTGCACTCTGAATCTCGCCCACTCTTACGCCTTCAAATATCTTGAATCTAGTGCTTGTCTTGTGAATCATGTTCAAGACAGTCTCAGAGTCCACAATGTGGAGAATCTTATCAAAGTTCAACCTCATTTCCTTTTCAATGACCTTTCTTCCTCTCTTTGACAACACAGCAGCATTCAGTTCCATTTGTGGAGTGCTGATCGAGCTTTCGAAGAGGTGCAATCGTTGATTTGGCCATAATAAGTCTACACCAAAACTGTCCATCTTCCAGTTGCCATCGAACATAAGCTGAGAAACCATAAGCTGAGAAACCATAAGCTGTGTCACTGGCATCTGAAAAGATGATCAAACTAGGTCCAGCCTTGACTGCAGTTGGTGGGTGAAGACTCCTATCATACTAAATACTCTGCAGTTCAAACAGGTGAGTGAAGAATTTCAACCACTTTGCATGCAAATTTTCGGGCAATTGATCATCCCATCCTAATCTCAAAGACCATGTTTCCCTCAAATTAATTTTTGCAAGGAGAGTGAGAGGACAAATGAATCCCAAAGGATCAAAGAGCAACATTAACTGTTGCAGGACAATTCTTCTGGTCAAAACCACCGGTACAGCTGTAAGAACATCAGAGGCTTGTAAGTTTGTTCCAGGCCTTTCACCTTTCCTCTTTGGCAAGAAGTTCAACACAACTTTGAATGTCATAACATCAGACTCAGGTGACCATGAAATACCCAAAACTCTTGTGTCTTGTCCATCACTTTTCAGCAGACACACACCGGAATCCTGTGATTCTAAAGTAGCCCTGACATCATCACTCAATTGCCAACATTTTATTTTGAATCCATCTTTAGCCAACATACACTCAACATCTCTGGTGGCTTGCAGAGCCAAATCCTCATCAGCAAAAGAGTCAAGGATGTCATCGACATAAGTTGATAGTCTCACCACTCCAGCAGCAACAGGGCTATCAGATTCAAACTTGTCAGCAGTCATATACAGGGCTTCAGTGCAAATGGCTGGAGCTGGCCAGTCCCACATGTTCACCCGTGTCATCACGTAGACTTCAGGCTTCTTGCTAGTGTCCAAATCTCGCCACAAAAACCTATGACAGTGTTGCTCAAGTGGTTCAAGATGAACTGAGTGAAACATCTTCTTAATATCACCCACTATAGCTATGCATTGTTCACGCCATCTCAGGAGAAGTCCTATAAGGTTGTTGAGGTAGGCATCAGGTCCCTTGGCCAGAACTGAGTTCAAAGAAATACCATGACAAACTTGGCTCGAATTTAAGACAACCCTCACTGGAGTAGATTGAGAATGTGCATTCTTCACAGCAAGATGACTAATATAATACTTGGGGCCTTTCCATGACTGCAATTCATCATTAGTCAAACAACGAGCAACTTTCCTACCAAGCATGTCTTCAATTTGCTCTTTGTATTTTTCAGCCCAGACTGGATCCTTCCTTAGAGTCATCTCAGTACTCTTCAGTGTTGCAAAAGCTGCACCATAGTTGTCTGGCAAGTCCATAGGGTCAGCCAACCAGGGATACTTGGTGATCCAACACTTCTGATCAGCATCATAGCTAAGGTTGTCACGAATCAAATTCAGCTCTTGCTCTTCTTTAAAGGAGTATGTATGCCCTACTGTGGGACATTCGAACGTCGACATCCCCCACACTTTGGATTCACTTCAGTTGCCAACTCCTCACCTTGAATATCAGGGTGCTAGACACTGCCTGTTCAACCTCCATTGGATCATTGGAGGTGAAATATTCGGTGTGTGCTTGTCGGGTGCTTCGCGGCTCAGCATGTGGGGCTGGCTTTGAAACCGTGCCTTGAATTGGCACATTAGAGGCCTCCGCCATCTTCTTGGGCGCCCCTGTCTACCACAGTTTCTTGCGGTGATTACTTCTATCCTCAATCCTTCTTGGCTAAGTGGACTAGCAAACACCCTAGGTTGATTCCCACACGAAAATCGGAATTGTTAACCCAAAACAAATTGTATTTCTCTTCTAAGCCGCTCTTCGGTCTTAGTCTAAGTTAAGCCTCCAACAGCTTCCTAACGCTTCCGTGCGTATTGTAATTATCTGATAATCTTCTGAACTCAGTTTCAATGGGTATTGCCTCTTCCCAGTGAAACATACAGCTTATGCTAAAAGCGCAACCTCTACACAGCCATCTATTTCCTTTTATTGGTTGGTATTGTTCTACCTTCTTTCATGTTAACTGTGCCGTGTGTGCTGCTCAGAAACCCGTCTGATGACCGATAAATCGGTTATCCATTTCCCCTATTACTTTTCTGATTCGTCAGGTTAGCTTACTGAGAACTAACTCAGGTGATGCCGACTTTATGTGCGTGCGTGGTGCGTCCTTCGCTAGTCACTCATTCAATGTCAACCCCTTGTAAATTTCAGTATAGTACCTGCCACTTTTAATATTACTACAGATACCGTGAGGGCTACCCCTAGCTGGCAACTATTCCTATCCCACTCTTCTATGGTTCTGACTTCTCTCAGGATCTTAGATAAAATAATCAGACCAGAGGCAATAGAATTTAATTTTACTGTCACCTGGCAAATTCTTGGATGCCTTTGCAATTGGTCGGTGCACTAGGGCGAGTACCTGTAAGCTAAATCGACATGTTCTCACTAACGCTTGTCTTTATAAATTCTCTGTTTACTCGCCTATTGGTATTTCAATTATATTAATCTCGAGAGTCCTCCGACGTCTTATTCGCCTTGGGAGGTTAAATTTCCTCGACCTAAATATTCACTGAGGTCGCTATCTAGCCCTGACACCACCAAATTCTCATGAATCTGGGAACGGCTACCGTTGTATCTCAATTGTCTTATGCTATCAGGGTGTTCTTCACCTGCCATTAACTACACCCTGTGCCTTTCTAAACTGGTTGTCCCTTCTAAACTTTTTGTTTGGCAAAAACGTCACTGAGGCATTGCGCTTGACTTTGAACCCTAATGCCAGATGACTGAGCTACCGCTCAGAGCTGTACGACTGCCTGCAGTCGCCCTCCGTAGCTGCGGACACTCCAGAAATGATATTTAATTTAATTTATAGCAATTAAGCGATTAAATACCCGGATTCTCCACCATATCACACGTACCGGTATCTGGAGTGTCAACTCAGCTAAATCTTGGGGATTTAGCAAACTAACTCGCGCGGTGAGAATTTTTAATAAAAGTAGGTAAAATATTCACAATATTTTTCTCAAAATATTCACAATATTTTCCTGAGAACTGCTGTCAAACTCAATTCGCATTTATTATCTCTTACCAAAATTAGTGGAAGTATATTTACTGTTCCTCCTCCAATTATCTCAATATACTCTTATGAAGGATATACTTCCCTTTAATATTCACTAGCTTACTGGTGCGCACTCAGCAGCTAATCAGTACTTCACAATACTGACCAAAAATGGAATTATGTTTACTATTCCACTTTTTGGTTCTTTGAATATCTTAGAGGGATGTACTTCCCAATCTTATCTTCTGGCCCACTGGTTAATACTCAGTGGCCTTTCAGTATACTTCAATGCAAGGATAACTAAGAGTTGGTGTAAGATTTTGGAAATATATTCTGAGAGAATTTACAACGAATAATAATATTGAATGCTTAATTCGCACACAACTCATTAATTCACACAATGGTACATGTCTCAAAGAACTCTTTATACTTTCTAAATAATGGCTAGTTAACCATTCCACTTCTTAAATCACAAGCTGACTGTCACTTACGCAGTACACTTTCAGCCTTTCTCAGTAATTGTCCCTGACTTAACTATACCTGACTTCTACTTCTGTTAAATACACACATATATATATATATCAAACGGACACACACTGTCCACACAATAATCACCACACTTATCTAACATTTGACCTCTAATTACTGCTCTCAGGTCAAGTCAAATTGTCCTCTTTAATCTTCACTAAGTTTCACTATTGTTAATTAATACACACACAATCAAACCAGCACAAATTAATGCCTCGTTAGGTAGACTGATCAGGTCACTATTCTCAGCACATTCAATCTAACTATTGATCACACACACACACATTAATAATTGTCAATCATTGATCATTGCTCAGATATAGTAATGAAACATGAACATGCCAGTCCTTTTCACTTTACATACACTTCAAACACATAAATACAATACAATGGCGCCAACAATCAAATCCCCTCCCTATGAATTACTCATGAGTTTAGAAACAAATGTACTCTGTCTAATCTGCTTGTCAGAATTGTATGACTTTTAGAATCAAGTCACTCTACTTCTACTACTTCTACTTCTGTGACCTTTGCAATTTTAGCTCAACTTATGCTTGGTGTGGTCTAATAAGTTAGCCACTCTACTACTACTTCTACTTCTTCTTCTGGGTTTTATATCAGGTTTTTGTGAAACTTCTACTACTACTTCTACTTCTATTGTGCAATATCTTAACTTCACTTACTTTCTCATTTCCTGAATCTTGCAAACTTTTGTCACTGCTAGGTTGCCTATTACTTCTCCAGACTTGCTTCTCCTGACAACCTGACCGATGCATGGTAGCTAAGCCAACTGATCACTCTCCTGAAAATCCACGAACTCTCGATTTACTGCCCTCCTGGCCGTTATCAATGAAACCCTAAACCTACATCCTATGGGGCACTGGAAAGGACCAATTAGGGGTGGTTGCCTGGCAGGCCAAAACTCCAGTCTGTCTAGCCACCTGCCTCTGAACCAATGGGCCGAATCTGGGGTGTGTTCTATGCAAAACCAAAGAGCAGCCAGGTTGATTGTTACCATATATGGTACGCTTGGGTTGCGGGATTTGCATATCGATCCAGAGCCCCCATCATTCCCCACGTGACATAGTGCCTGGTTATTTTATGAGCCCTCCAATTGAGCAATCTGATTGATCATGAGTCACTGCATTATGTCCATTTGTGGTCTCATATACTGCCCCATTACCTATCTTGGATCCCCATAGTTTGCCATAAAGTTTCAATCTTCTGTAATAAAACCCCCCCCCCCTTTTTATTGTACCTCCTCATTAGGGTGCATCAAACCCCCCAACTAAAAAATATTGTCATGGCTATATAATAGAAATGCTCTACCCCTAGTAAAAACACACTGTGTAAAATATTTTGAAATTTGGATAAACTCTACCGGGTCCACATCGGCCATGAAAATCTGAAATAATGGCAATATTCGAAACTTTGAAATAGGTGATTATAAACTACTGCAAGCACTAATGTTTTCATTTTCCCAGAATTTTAAGTGGTTATATCAGTCTTCTGCACTTTCACTTTCAGTTTCCCAGAAATATATAATTTCCCAGAAATATATTGTTTCTAGAAGTATTGCTCTAATACAGTATATGGTCAGGTACTACATTGTGCATTGACGGAGGATGACAAAATGGCAAAAGCAGCTAAAAAAGCAAGGAATACTCGTGAATCTGCTGCTATATTTGGTCTTGGAGCTGGCATAACAGAGAAGGATGAAGAAATTACAGGCTGCAGGCTGCCAACCAACGAGCAGGTCATAAGATGTTACATGTTTCATCAACGTGAAGGGTCAGTGCAGGGTACAGCATCCAACAGAACACAAAGGGACAATGCAAAGATTGTTCTGGACAAGATAATTCCATTTTATCTGAACGGCAACATCCCTATGATTTCAGAGAAAAGAGGTTGTCAGAAAATTGTAGAACTGGTTGAGAATAATGCTAAAATTCGAGAAATAGCAGTAGACCGCCGCTCATCTCCAGGTGTACTGGCTAAGCTGAAAGATGTGGAAAATAATCTGCAGAAGACTTTTCCTCTGTGGACTAGAGATGCAGAGCAAGTTATGAAACACCCAGAAGATATTAAATTTCTTCAGTCAATGAAAACTGACAGAGTTGCCTCATTTGGTGTTCATGATCAGGCTCTGGCATCCCAGATCAAGCGTAAAGAATCGCGAGCAATAAAACAAAGGAAATTCCAAGAGAAGGCTGAGAAAGAAAGAGAAATAGCTAGTGACACTGTTCAGCTGGCTGATAGTGAAAGCAGTCAAGATGCAGATGACAATAGTGAATATTTGGTCACTTCTGGTCCATCACGGGGAACAACACATCATAGAGTAGCTCGTCCTGGAACAGCAGCTTTCATTTCACATGACATTCTGAAAAATCCAAAGCTGGTCTCATTAGCTACAAGAATGAAGTAATCACCAGCTGAGCAGGCAGCATACACTCAGGCAATCATTGCGGAGTCTGGGGGTGACAACAACAAGATTGCTGTTTCATATGCCACTGCAGACAGGTCACGACGGAAAGTGGCAGAGAAGATCGCTACTGCAGTGAGAGAAGAGTGGAAACCCCCAAACTTTGCTTCACTTAACTGGGATTCAAAACTCATGGGTACTTGGACAGACAAGAATGTGAATGAAGAGCGGCTGACTGTAGCTGTAGGTGATGTGAATGACATTAAGCTGCTTGGAGTTCCAGCTTATAAACCAGGCACTGACAGGCGTTCGGGAGATATTATAACTGAGAAAAGCATGGAACTACTGAAATTATGGGACTGTCAGAATTCAATTGTATCAATGGTGTTTGACACAACTGCCTCCAACACAGGCCATGTGACTGCTGCTTGTGTTTGTCTCCAACAGGCATTAGGCCGGCCGTTACTCTGGGCAGCAGAGGACATCAGAGGTCTCCACTACCAGGGTCCAATGATGAAACCTGAATGGAGACGTTATGAAATTTTAGACTTTTTGAATGATGCTGAACTAATTACCAAAACATGGTCTTATCAGACAACCACACACATTTCATAATGGAGTCACCATTGCAGTGACTTGTAAGATTAAGGATTTTTCCTCTGGAGGTGACATTGCAAGGAGTTTTCCTCTGGAGGTGACATTGTATGTGTTACTTAGTATAACATTATATACAGCTGTATAGCCCTGGGCTTTGTATAGCACTATTTTAAAAGTCGTTATGAGCAATGTTATTTCAGAGGGGCAAGGGGACATATTCCCCCCCCCCCACTTTTTCACACTTTTTGTATTGTTACAGTATATTAGTGTGAAAATTTAGGAATTCCCTTCACCCCCCCCCCCCCCCCCCCCCCACTTTTTCTTAGCAGCCAACGACCCCTGCCCACCCCACTTTTCCCGCATTTGTGACCGCCCCCCTCCAAATTACATGTCCACTTGTCTTTTTAGATTTTTGATCAGGTCAAAAAGTACCTGATTCGGCATGGACCTACACGAAATGGACAATGAGCACTTGCTACTATGCTATTGTTGGAAAGATATGGAAGATGAATAGTTTTAGACAGGTTAAAAATAGTTAAGAAAAAGTAAAAAAAAGTTCATGCTTATGAGTAAAAAAAAAAGTGTACCTCTGTCTACAAGGGTCCGAGCAGAGATTGAGTGTAAGTATATATAAATGCAAATGTGCAATTATCTGTTGATTAATCTGAGAATTTTTCCCATTATAATTATAATATACATTTTATGTTTGGTATCATTTTGCATGTATTTTTATGACTAATGTAATAGTGATGTTATGGTATTAATATGTACATGTTCCACCAAATTTGATCATTGAACTACACATCAATTATAGGCCCATATGGTGCACAGCTGCAAGCTTGGCTGATCAAAAGGCCTGGCATAAATAAATGGTGACAATATATAGTAAAGTACTTTCTTTTTTTTTTTTTTTAACATTTTATGGTGAAAAGCCTTAAGTAGTCAAAATAGACAGGAATATTACTGATAAACCCAAATTTCTAACCCATTAAAACTCTCTGTATAAATTATGTAAGTTACCCTATCTTTGCAATGAAATTTTTTTTGCTGTATGCGTGAAATGAAATTGAAGTTAGCAGTTTGTGCCCACGTTCAATGACAACATATTGAATAAGCTATAGGGCCTAATAGAAAGGCACAGGAGTACATTGTTATTGCTTAGCTAAACGAACGAGCATGAATAGTTTGATTTATATAAATTGTCACCTGTCAAATCAGGATGTTCATTGAAATACATTAAATTCACCAGGTAGTTATGCCATAAACCACCTTAGATCTACAAACAATTCTCTAAGCTGCAAATTTTTATCTACAACAGAGACAGAAAATATGCGCTGGGCGCCGAAATGAAGCCTTTCGTGTCATATTTAGTCTCACATAATATGTAGCTGTCAGTGCCAGGAGCGAAGCTATATTATATGTATATTTATGTCAACTTATAAAGTTTCGGTGTCTTCAGAATTAGCACATTCAAGTAATTATATATATACAAATGCTGCCTTCTTGTCTTATGATATTTTTTACCATTACACATGCCCACTTTTGCACAACAATTTAGTCTTAATTTACAATAAATAATTTAAGTATTACTTTTTCATGCCATCATTCCCGTGTGTGTTTTCAATGTTTTAGTCTGGATTTTCAATGTAAGACTTATTTTTAGTAATAATGTCTGATAAAATCATTAGTTAATACAAAAATTTAGTATGCCCTGAATATTTCTGGCGGGGAATTTTGCATCCAACAGAAATATTGGCCCATTAGCTATTTTCAACTATTTGATGAGTGTTAGCAAATTGCAAATTTGACAGACAGTGCAGCTTTAAATTTCTACTATTAATTAGACTTCATGTAGGTTTTTAAATTTTCAAAATCCGACAATAGATAACAATTTTAGAGGCAAAAGGGGTCAGATAATTGTAATGCGTTTCTCAGCCGCCAGGGGCGCTGCGATCGCTTACAACTGCCCCCTATAGAGGTCATATTTGGCGATGTGATGTTATAGAATCACACTGTGTAGTCATGCTAGGAAGTCACATTTTGTAAACATATTGTACGTTCTATATTTGAACCATCTTGCAAAACATCATTTGCAAAACACTTTGTCAAGTGCATTCTCTTCTTTGCAACAGTGTCTAATGTATTTTGCTGTTATATAGCCTGTTCCTTTCTCCTTTGGTATTAATGGCTGTGAGGTGCGTTGTGTTACTCCAAATGTTGGATGAGCTGAAGGACATTATTGACTATTCAAACAAAAAGACAGCTGAATATTGATTGGATTGCCTCTTGGAATTACCGGACTGTCTGGGTCACTTAAAGTTGCTATATCTGTAGATTTAGCAAAGACAAATAATTATCTAATCAAAATCACCTACAAAACCATTACATTCTCATGTGTGCACAGCAATTTTACTTTAAGGTACCATAAATAAAATAAAAGAGTTTTTCATGCCATCAAGAATTCAGTATGTAAACAAACCTAGTGATGACGTCACAATACTGAACAAAGGATGGTGATGCCATTTCCATTGTCTTAGAAAACACTCCACCCTGATGAATACCATTGGAAGCTCCAAACTCTGAAGAGTGGGAACCCATCCATGATGTCCTGATCAACTGTCTGAAATGCATATCAACAACAACGATTAAACCTCACCAGTGTTACAGACAGTACAAGTTTGCTCATTTTCTTAGAGGCCCTCGTATCTGCCATTCTGTCTCTAAATGAATAGGACCAATCCCACATCTAAAACAAGCAAGGGAACTACAATTCCAAGTACTCATGTTCATCTGAAGATACTTTTCAAGTTGAAATGTGGACTTGAAAAGTCGATTAGTCCCCCATTTGTTACGTCCCTTTCCATTTTATTCACATTTTCTTTGGAGATCTTCAAGCCATTCTGCTTCAAAATGTCTGTTAATGGCCTTATCCAGGGTCCTAAGGTTATTGTAATTAAAGTTCTCTGTTTTTAAGAAGTAATAGTCATAATGGACACCCTGCCAAAATCTTTGAAAGGGTCTCTCGATGATCATCTGTCTTCCATCATTTAGAGAATCTGCAAGTAGATACGTGTTAACACCTAGTGAAATTTCGGTATGACGTTTTACAAACAGAGCAGTTATGTATGGCTTGGCATGTTAGTGGTCATCATTCTATCATTATACATTCAGAATGGATTTACCATGGAAGAAAAGTAATGCATCTACTGCTAAAGTAAGTTTGCTGAGAACTTTACTCGAGTTTTTTATAGCTTGACAGCTGTTAGGGGAAATATCGACACATTTTAATGACTCATTACATCGTTCAGCATCGTCTGCTGGTGAAATGTCCTGAATGTTATGTTACTTCTTTTTTGCGGAATATGTGACGACCGACTAAAAGGTTGAATTAGGGACCTGTGTTTGTTCATAACAGTGTGTTGTAACCTTTTTATGGGTGCTGTTATGCTGCAAAGATAACAAAACTTACTTTCAATGCAATTTCCAAATCGTCCCCCATTTCAGTAGCCATTGTTGACATCTAGACCGGGTGGGGGCGCTGCCAAATTCGCACATTCGCGCCAATTTGAATAGGTAAACACTAGAGAAAGGCATTTTGTGGTAATCTTTAAGTCACTCTCTTTGCCTGAAATTCTACTCACACAGCAAAAATCCATCCAAATGGCTACCAAAATCATGTCTTGCCACCTGGGTTGAAGTGAGAGTACTAATGATTTACTTGAAAGGAAGATTTTTGTCTCACAGAAAACGTACATATGGTGTTATTCTTGAAGAAATAAAATGTTTCATTGATGTAGCATTGCATTAATACTTTGTGTGGGTTTTATCTAGTAATCAATTATTAGTCAATAATCGGGTGCCAAAAGTTCATATTAATCGATTGCAGAAAATTGAGACAATTCCTAGCTCTAATGCTAGATCTGGTCAACATCATTCCAAATATTGACCGTTTTTAGCTATCCTCAGCACATTCTGTGGTCAACGTGGCATGTTATCTAGGATGATTCTTTATAAGACCAATTGTACTTTCAGAGCCAACATTAAGCTGCCAGTGCCCAAAAAAGGTTTGCAGAGCTTCGAGTAGGCCTTGACAGAGGTTGGCACTCTAGGAGTTGTTCAGGTTTTTCTTTCATTAATGATGTATAATACACAAAGAATGTGATCGCTAAATATGCGATTCAAGGAAAGAGAATACGCGAAGCATTTTTGACGATTTGGTTTTTCATTCAAATAAACCTTTTTCTTTTTTCTTAATATCAACGTGTTAAATTCATATATCAAAAAGCACCACTAAGCTAGGGTACTCTATGGCAGGGCATCTTTACAACTCATTATATTTTCTATTTATTAGTAAGAACACTCAGCATCACTTGGACAACTGAAAGTATAAAAGTTACAGGTCGACAGATATTCAAAGGTTTAAAAAACTAGTTGACCAATAATTTTGAGTGGTATGGTATGCATTTATTGACAATAATTTTACTGTGTGTGCAAATATAAATTGAAATGGTGAGAGTTTATGATAAAAATTGTGTTACTGCAGGTCATAATTCAAGATGTCCTATCATTGTTCATAAATTCATACTTATATTAGTGTTTGGTAATTTCCTTATAATCAGAATCCATCACTAATTTATAGTTTAAAATGCATGTCCTTTTATTACACACTATATGTCAGATATTTTCATTATGTTTGTATAATAACCTTATGTTGTAAATTAAATGTGAATTATCCAGTTTTTCCATGATAATGTATTATTTGAATGTAATTTTGCATGTTAGAAGTTTCTTGACATCATCTCTAAACTTCTTTCCACCACACATATAAAGAAAGAAGTTGACAGCATTGTTTGTGAAGTATATCTTGTTTGTCAAGTGGTAAAAGAAGTTGTAGAGGACCAAAGTTTTCACCGAAGCATTTTTATCGAAAAATGTGTAGATGATGTTTCTGATGTAGAAAGGCATTGTCAGTGCCAAAAGAGTGAAAGAAACTAACAATAACATTGTAACAAGTTGGTTATCTCGCTCCTTTCGATTTCTGTCCTTTGAAGCTTTTGGATTAGATTCAGTAGGTCTTTTTACGATTGTAGGTTCTGATGAAGCATTGGACATTGTGGTCTTGACATCAGACACAGAACTTGATTCCTCTCCACCATGTCCTTTACTGGCTCGAAATTTTCTGCTTTTCATGACACTTATTATGATAAGGATATTCACAATCAATAGAATCACAAATGGTACGAAAGAATTAATAACCATGTTAACCCATGCTAGTGGGATATTAAATTGCGATGTTCTGGCAAAACCGATACATACTTTGTAATTAGTAGATGCCCCTGCAAAGTGTGCGTATTGAATATTGTACAATGCGTTAATTAGCATGAGAACCAGACAGGTGACATGGGCGCGTTTTGAGGTACACCACAGTCGAGCTTGTAAAGGAAAGCTTATGGCTAACCACCGATCAAGCGTCATTAAGACAACGGTATAAACACTACAAACAGTGAAGAAAGGAAAGAACCATAATTGTACTTGACAAGATAAATGAGTAAAGTTTGCAAAAAGTATGTCAGTGTGGTACCAGAAATTAAAATAAAGTATCAATGCTCCATTGTCAAATATACCCAAATATATCATATAAACACAGAAAGAAATTTTTCGATTATGGGCCTGGAGACTTACAATAATAGATAAAGTATTACCGACTAATCCAATGAATATTATAGCTGGTAAATAATACCGCTGTAAATATATGCCAATGTTAAACATAATCCATGTTGATAGTTGTTCATTTAGAGGAAGATACTGTGTTATGT
Organism: Alitta virens; assembly: GCA_932294295.1. Classification (NCBI taxonomy): domain Eukaryota; kingdom Metazoa; phylum Annelida; class Polychaeta; order Phyllodocida; family Nereididae; genus Alitta; species Alitta virens. The sequence goes on along the minus strand of OW028585.1, from coordinate 6,557,411 downwards.
TTTCATCAGGAAATTCTGTAGTGATTTGTGAGACCTCCATTTTTGAAGTGACGTACTTGTGTGTCCTCTTCAAATTCATCACCCTTATATACAGGTAGGCTAGTACTGGGTGCTAAATTAACCATTTCTGTTGAACTTAGCATTGTTGTTTCTTGGCCGCCAACATACAATATGAGCAGTCATGCATATGCACAAGTTTGCTTCATTGCAATTCGAGGGCATGATTCTTCCAACAAAACTGATGGACTTAAAAAAACTAAATTACAAAGGACGTCATGTGAATCCGTTGTGAATTCGTTGCTTGCGGGACTTTCTGAGCGAAAAGGGTGGTGGTGTGGGTGGGTGGATGGATTAGATCTTTACATCCTGTATTTCTGCAACTGTTCAGCTAATTAGGACAGGCAGGGACCATGGATGAGATGAAGGATGAAACACCCATCCAACTTTGGCTCGACCAGGAATTGAACCTGGGATCCAGTGGTTGGAAGCCCAGCGCGCTACCACTGAGCTAAGCCCCCTCTTGTGACAAAATCGGAGTCCTCTATAGCTTAGTTTCCACGTCTATGACATCTCCAGTAATGTTAAATTGAGCTTAAACACACATCATCTGCATTTCTTCCACTTTATTACAATTTGCTTTAGGCCCCCCTCTCACATAGCCGGTTTTGCCGTAGTGAAGCCGTAGTATTATGCAATGTTTATGCAATGCGATTCTCGGCTCCAATCCGACGGCAATCCGGCAGTTCTCGGCGACACTCGGCAACACTCGTCGAGTCACTCGTGGGACTCGGGCCTAAACCGGGATTCCCTGGCCCAGTAGCTGGAAATTCAATGCGTGCATTGAATTCCCGTGGCAATATCGCGGGTGTCCAAAGGTAAACAATAAACCGGTGTAACCCATCGGATTACCCCTCAAAGTCGTCGAGTCACCCCTGGAGGCCGTCGAGTGACTCCACGACTTGGACGGGTTCCCCGTCGCTAATTTTAGGCGTAGTGATCATGATGGCTTGTTCAGGGCTAGTACGAGTAACTCGACGAATAGTAGGAGTAACTCGACGGCTTCCAGGTGTAACCCGCCGAGTTGTAGGAGTAAATCGCCGATTTCTACCAGCGTCAGCAGGGAGGGAACTTTAAAAGGCTGCTACTCCCCTAATATTAGTCCGATTTTCGTCAAATAAGACGGAATTGTAGTATAGTTCATACTGATTCCATACGTGTTTTCGGATTGAAAATAGACCAAATATTAAGCGAGATAATAGTCGGAGAAAGCAGTTGTCTGGCGGCGGCTGCTGCTCCATTTATATTAATCCGATTTTCGTAAAATAATATTGAATTATAGTAGAGTTCATACTAATTCCACACAGATTTTCAGATTGAAAATAGACCAAATATTAAGCGAGATATTTGTCTGAGAATGCAGTTCTCTGGCGGCGGCAAGGTGCTCTGTGTATGGTCATGACTTGAATGGTGTGGTCAATATTTTTGACCATGATATATATACATTGTTTGGATGAGCTTTATTGCAATTCATTTCTACTCATTCTGCCAACTGCCATGACCGTTATGTCAATTGCTATTTGCATTTTGTATGATACAAAGAATGGGTGTGAGAATACAGCAAATGCTCAATACATGTGTCAATTGCCTAATTGCCTAAATTGGGGTTCTTTAACCTGTCACTTCATAGTTTGTTCAAAGATGACACAGTAATATGACATTGTCATAAGCATATAAATCTATCTGTCTCTCTCAACTATCTGTCTATCTACAAATCTGATTTTCGTCAAATAAAGACTGAATTATTCAGGGAAATGTGTAGAATTTATATAATAGTTAAGGTGGGGAAAATCAATGGAGTATACTAGGCACAAACAAGAATATTCTTGTTAATAAAGTTAGTAATACCTCATAGAGTATAAATATGTAGATATGTAGATAGACAGATAGTTATAAGATCTTCACCTAATAATATGTTACTATCAATAATTCATTGATTCGGAATCAATAAAAAAACGCAAATAAAACAAAGTTTGTTGGCTTGTTGCCAATAAAATTCGGACTTGATAAAGATGTCTATGGAGCTATAACAACTATCTATAGATAAATATACTCTAGTTTAGAGTAATCATTTTAGATATTTATTTCATTTTATATAAATTACCAATATTTCGTTCTTGTTGTTTTTTCTGAAAATAATCCATCTGGAATTAAAATTGATATTGCATGTTCCATCCATGATCAAAAAAATCTCCCTCTTTAATATGCATAATAAACAGGAATCAGTTGAAATTCAGAATTTCAATTAATGCTTGTGATCAATGATGAAAAAGATGACTTACCCCATTCTTTGTATTATTCAAAATGCTAATAGCAATTGACATAACGGTCAATTCAGAATTTCAATTCATGCTTGAGATGAATGATTTCCATTCATGCTTGTGATCAATGATGAAAAAGCATGATTTACCCCATTCTTTGTATTATTCAAAATGCTAATAGCAATTGACATAACGGTCAAGGCAGATTGCTATTACATATATTGGTTAATTGACTTTACAAAACCAAAGGAAAAGTCCTTCCCATTGGCCAGTTGGCAGAATGAGTAGAAATTAATTGCAATAAAGCTTATCCAAACAATGTATATAATGAATGTATATATCATGGTCAAAAATATAGACGAATATCTCGCTTAATATTTGGTCTATTTTCAATCTGAAATTCTGTGTGGAATTAGTATGAACTCTACTATTATTATAATTCAATATTTATTTGACGAAAATCGGAATAATATTAGGGGAGCAGCAACCTTTTAAAGAAGCGCTCAGCATTGATACAGTTGCGGCGCGGACATCTGCGAGAGCACCACTGTTTGCCTCCGCCAACCTAGCTACCTTCTCAGACGAATAACTCGCCTAATATTTGGTACATTTTCGATCCGAAAACACTTATGGAATCAGTATGAACTATACTACAATCCAGTCTTTGTTTAACGAAAATTAGACTAATATTAGAGGAGCAGCAGCCTTTTAAAATATATACAACCCCCCTCCCTGCCTACGCTGATGCTGAATCTGGTGGCAGTCGGCGAGTTACTCCTACAACTCAGCGGGTTACTCCTACTACCCGTCGGCTTACTTCTAGTGACCCGTAGAATCGCGCCGAGTGACCCGTAGAACCCGCCGAGTGACCCATGTCACCCGCCGAGTCACCCGCCGAGTCACCCGCCGAGTCACCCGCCGAGTCACCCGCCGAGTCATCCGCCGAGTCATCCGTAGAACCCGCCGATTCACCCGTAGAACTCTTTTTCCCGCAAGAATCCGTCGCCATCCCGGCGAAAAAAGCTGTTGCATAACCGTTATGTAATACTACGGGTTCACTACGGCAAAACCGGCTATGTGAGAGGGGGGCTTTATACCTGTTCAGCATTGGTTTACCAGCAGCCAATATTGAAGCTTTGTACACAGTAAATTCTGTTAAGACACATTAACAGGAAGTTACTTCGCAATATCTATACATTTATTTTTCTGTTGCCCGATATGCAAATACCAGGCATGCATAACCAGGAACACGTAACATCCAGGTAAATGATCAGCATATTGTCGACATCAGTTTCTTCTGTAAAGTCTTCATGGTAAAGGAGCTAACATGGGGGATTAATACCTTATAATCATCACAATTGCATGGGACGTCATAAAGATTTTGTATTGTTGTCTCATAGTTTTGTGGGTTATGCACAATGTCAATCACTTGTTGGTGGGTTGATTAGGGCTTTTTGTTCGGTATTTCAGCACCTGTTTGGCTAATTAGGACCGGCAGGGACCATGCCAGTGAGATGAAGAATGAAACGGCGTTCCAACTTGGGTTCAACCGGGAATTGAACCCAGGACCAAGTGGTTGGAAGCCCAGCACACTACCACTGAGCTTGGCCCCCACCCCTGTCAAACACTTGTTAAATGCTTTCATTCCAAACAGTCACAAATTCATACTTCACAAATTACCCATGAGTAAATAAATACTGTAAGAAATATTCTTCTTGTACTTTACAGCACACTAACTTCATTAAAGAATTATTTATTTTGACAAATAAACCATTATGAGACATGATATGCATTTTGACTGTTGTACTTGATAACAGTTCAATTACATGCAAAGCTTACTTGCATGAAAACAGATTTGCAACGAGAAGTTAGTACAAAATCAATATTGATATTAATTGAGCATGAAGAAAAACAAAGGATGGCATAAAACTGTACTTGATTTAATTTTAAGCATGAACAAACATTGTACTTTCTTCTGGCATTCATAGAAGTTAAGGATGACAACCAGGTACAAAAGTATTTAATGGGTGATTAATAATCACATACTAAATTGTACTCATGATTTTAATAGTTCATTCAGCACTATAAATGACTGAAATATACCTATTCAAATTTATGGCCCAGAAGGCAGAACTCTAAGCTCTTTCAGAATTGATAGAATTTTATTGAACCACAGAAACTTATTTTGGAACCTTATTATGTGATTGTCCAATTAATTATAAATAGCAACTAGGCTTTTCTGATCATCTGTGACATTTCATTTGATATGACAAAATGGTGGATGGAAAGTTATCAAATATAGACTTTTATTGGATTCAGAAAAGCTACATTACTATAAAATTCCATCCCATATATATTTTCTTCATTCATGGAATAAACAATTTATGTCTACTTATATTGATTCTCCACTATCATCTATATACTTCAAATTTGGTTATTAAAAATGAAAGACTGAGCTAATTTTATTGATGGGGGACACTCACTTGTAGGGTATAGTCATTGGATCATGAGTAGTCCAGATGGATTACCCCTGGATTTACTGCTGTATTGCTAAATTTCATTCTGGCACACAATAATTAACATTTTTATAGAGTAGCAGGGGTTTGGGGGCGGAAGCCCCCCAGAAAGAGAGAAAAATTATAATAAGCTGCCTTCTTGCCTTGTGACGTCACACATTGAATTCAAGCATTTCTACGTCATAAGCCTGGCTACGAGGCTCGCTGAATATGGTCATAAATTTGATTCTGCTATACTGTACTTTTTCCTTACCACCATCAGCTGAACGCCTTTTTTTTACAATACAACTCAAACTAAAAACATGTTCACTTCAACACAGTACAGTCAGCGTCTGAGCAATATTGAACGGCATTGAGAAATATTGGGCGAAACAGTGAGAGGATCAGCAACACATATTTAAACACTCTATTGATCAATATCCAACAATTAGCTAGAAAAATAGCGACATACAATTCCACAACCATGGTTTTGCAAGAGATGATTTTCGGAGCAATGATGGCGACTTCTTTAGGAATCGGAATTTATTACACCTTCACTGGAGACAAAAGAAAGACGACAAATATCTCCTTGAAGCATGAACATTTTACCAGTAACTCTGTCCCTCCTGATTTCTTACATCTCGACCATAGCAATATTGGCAACATATCATTTTGTACCAGTGTTTTATCTGCTGAAACTAGTTAGTGTTAATGAAGTATATATGCTTCACTATTTCTGCTTTGGGTTAAATTTAAAAAAATATTATTCAGATACAGGTAAATCATACTACAGTAAACCTTTTTGAAAATTGCCTATCTGTTATGCTTAACTGAAATATACCTTAATTGATACCCTACAGTGTTTAAGAATGCCCTGGTTCAATCACAGGCACAGGCAACCTCTCATGAGTGTCATCCCATCTTATCTCAATTTCCTTCCTTTCAATTTTATTCTTAATATCTATACTTTATTTTTTATTGTGGCATTAATGAATGCAACTCACATACAATTGCCTAGTTATCCCAGCTCTAATATTAAAGAGCAATGCATGCCCCGTTCCTTACGTAACTGTGCTGACTATATTACTTGTTTCAAACTTGCCACAAAGTCACACAAAGAACAGAAAATTAACACTTTTACATCATTATGCTGTATATAAGTATAACGTTTTACTTATGTACCTTATGAAACATTCACTAGCCAAAACAATAATATCACCAATTTAGCAAGAAAATCCTACGCTGTTGTTCTTTGTTTTTTGTCTATTGAAAAAATCACCTGAAGATCCGAAACTGAGCGAAGAAAATTCGAGCTCTGCAGATTAGTATCAGATTTGCAGATTTGTCCCGACCACACCCCAAAAGTCTCAATGACTTTGCTTGCAAAGATGCAATTATATCACTGTGATGAAGCACTGCGTCACTGCACCCCTGAATCTTTCCTGGCCATCTTAGATCTTCAGTGGGCTTATAGATATTCACCTGTCAAGGAAAAGGAGCAGACACTTACAGGTGTGTCCTAGACTTTTATGCAGGACAACCATCCTACATACCTGGTAGATTGCAGGCTTCCTTTTGGTGCAAGAAAAAGCCCTGCCATATTCAACAGACTGACACAGAGCATTCAGCGTATGATGCTCAGAAAGGGCTTCAAAGTTAGCTTGGTCTCTGAGGCTCTGAATGCATTGATCCAACTGCTACATAAGTTGGGTCTGAGGATTAACTGGAAAAAAGTACAAGATCCAAGCAAGAGCTTGTCTCTCCTTGGGATTACGTTTACACCCTTACAAAGCATTGGATTTAAAGTCGCACATTTTTGGATGTTTTGAAAAAAAAATAGACTTTCAAAGATTAGGTGGTCGCTTGAACTGGGCTGCAAATGTACGCCCTTGGGGCAGAGCTTTTATGGCCAGCATTTTCAAGGCCATCAGACTGCTTCATTTGCCTGGACATAAAATTCGTTTGAATGCAGACATTAGGTCAGACCTGACCTGGTGGCTTGCTTGCCTTAATAAAGTCCATAATGTCTGCTTGCTATGGGAGCATAGAGCCTGCGTTTCCATTTTTACAGATAGTTCAACTGTTGGTGGTGAAGCCTTCTGCCTGGATGATTGGACTTATATGAATTGGATCCTGGATAGACCATGCTTTTCCAATTAACACATTAATATTAAGGTATTCGCTATGTCAGTGGAGGCCACAGCTCGCGGGGCTCCTGTGTATTCTGGCTGCCAGCTTGACCTTTATACTGACAATATGATGATTATTAATAGCAAACGTGCAAGAAATACACAAGCCGAGTCCTTACTTAAAAAACTGGCTAATCTAGCCACACATTATAACATCTCGATAGTAGGTCATTACATCAGGGGAGCTGATAACAACATTGCTGACAGCATCATAAAATAGCCCATATTCTGTCATAGGGTAAATCCCAATTATAAATAAAATCTTTAAAACTGATGACATCCTCAGCATTTTTAAAATTACAAGGCAAGAGGTTCCACAATTTGGCACCTAAATTTGTTAATCTGAAAATTCCCTATCGTGGTTCATGGAGATCATAGTTGTAAAGTTTTACCGCTTCTAAAATTATAATTACTTTGTTAGGTGAAATATTTACATATGAATACAGGTAACAGATTGTGAATACTTGTGTACATTGCTATGACAACCTTTATTATAAGCATACTAGGTAAAGCAGGCAAATTATTGGCAAATATCATGGCAGAGCAAAATTAATTTGAAAAACAACCACCTGTCTTTGGAAGTAAAAAATTATAACAATACACAAATGATCAGTGATAAATTATCATCCACTCTTGATAAAATATCCCATTCTAAATCAAATATATATGAGTCACACATGTAGTACACTGGAATACAAGGCACATATGCAAAAAATAATCAAAGTACTAAGTCTGATATTTTCTTCCCTTCCATTCATAGAAAAAAAACATTATCTCAATAATCTGTAATTGTCTGTTTCCTTGTATGAATTCCCCACTGTCTTATCATCTTCTTCAAATGTTGTTATCTAAAAAATTATCATTCTTCTGATTGGATTTGCGTTTAAGATATAACCACCATATCATATGTATATACAGTGTGTGTACTCGCATTGTTTAACTCAATCTGGAAATGTATTAGCGCTACATTGACTAACAATGTAGGAATACAATAGTTGTTTATGCAAAACAGTATGTGTTGCACTTTGGATTTTTAGTGCAAAAAAAGAAAGAAAAAAAACAGAGTTAAAAATACATTGATATCTGCATTACAGAAGCTAACTATTCAACTGCTTGGAAAAAAGAAAGGTCACTTTAATTTTTGTGTGCATACATTATTTGGATTGTAAACTTCAACAAGAAACCTAACTCGACTAGATCATTGCAAAAACAAATTTGAATTCTACACATATTTGGCTCAAAAAAGGTTATCATTCAGCTATATAGCTACTAAAGTCTGCAACCATGGTACTGGAGGGGCTAGATCCACTACACCCGTTGGACTGGGTGATTTTTGGAGCCATGATGGCAACTTCTTTAGGAATCGGAATTTATTATGCTTTCACTGGAGACAAACAACAGACTACAAATGAATATCTCCTTGGCAACCGAAACATGAACATTATACCAGTTACTCTGTCCATGATGGTCTCTTACATCTCAACTATTACAATGCTTGGATATCCAGCTGAGATGTATTCAAATGGCATCCAATACTGGCTTGGCATTTTTGGAGCTGCGCTCGGAGCAATATTGGCGACATATATTTTTGTACCAGTTTTTTATCCGCTGAAATTAGTCAGTGTAAATGAAGTAAGTATGCCCTACATAAGTTACTCTATTAGTGCTTTCATGATAACATATGAAGGAAATAGTAGATTAAGAATATATGTAACAGCACACCTTTTTGAAAGGCACTGTCAGTTATGCATTAACTGACCTAGAACCTGTTGATACCCTGAATTGGCTTTTGCCTAAAGGTCCTATATATGTAGATTTAGCATAGGCAAATAATTATATAAACCAATACTACCTTCTTGACTTGTGATATTTTTTACCATTGCATGCTCACTTGTGCCCAGCAATTTGACCTAGCAAGTGTTTTTGATTCTATCAACAATTCAATATGTAAACAAACCTAGTGATGACGTCACAATACTGAACAATGGGTGATGAGGCCATTTCCATTGTGTTTCCAATGTTTTTGGTCTGGATTTTCTTTCAATTTATTATCTATTTTTTGTAATTATTGCCAGATTCAATAGCTTATGCATAGTGTACCTTGAACGAATAAGGTGATTTTTAATCATTTGATGAAGTTTTAGAAAATAGTAATTTTGTCAGACAGTGCAGCTATAACTGTCTCCTGGACTCCAGTGTGTACCATAGGGCTTATTAACAACAGATAATTGCCCATATCAATCAAACATCAAATATGTTCAATAATTGTTTATGACACATGTGGTTCATACTTGGATTCCTCGTGGCCCACTGACTGCAATTTGTTTTATTGACAAAAGTCATCAATTTTTTTGATTCAAAGTCAGGTCATTTTCATCAATATTGGAAGATAGGAGTGAACAAATAACTACAGATAGCTATATAGTATATATATACAACTTTCATAGTTGTGCTGATGTAATTCTTAAGGTGCATGTCTGATAAAAATTTTCAAGCCATTTTGTCTTAAAATTCAAAGAAAAACTCAGCGTGACTGATTATTTTAATAGAGATCTTAATTTGATGCAATTATATATTTCAGATGTCATTGAGTATGAATGTGTGTACCTTGTGAACAAAATATAGCAAACATGGAGATCTTTATTTGATTGTATATTAATTAGTAACAAAAAATACTATTTCAGTACTTGTACTTGAGATACAATTCTCATTTGGTCAAAAGTCTTGGAAGCTTCTGCACAGTTTCTGCGGGGGTATGTTCTCGATTTCTTCATTTCTAAATTCCTATATAAATTCAAAGTGCATACATTTAATTTCTCTTTGTGATTTCTTTCTTTTTTGTTTCTAGTGGGTACCAAAATAGTAGCATCGTTTCAAAAGAACGATATGATATTGATATCTACAATGTAACCCATACCTTAGTCATTTTGAAGCACAACAACTTACTTTAGCAATGAATTGTCAAGGCAAACACGCCTATTTTGACCATTTTGTGTATATGCACTGAAAATCTGACTCAATTGCTATTGTATGCACACTATGTTTGGGTTTATAGATAGATAGATAGATAGATAGATATGGATAGTGCAGCCCTCTAAAGCAATTTCTTGTCGCAATCGAGGGTTGATTGATAAGGTGAGACAAAGTGGAGGAGTCCACCCAAGTTACACATTTACCCCATGGGTGGGATCTTTTACTTGCCTCAGCATAGGCACTGCATACAGAGGACCGCCAATCCAGCTGGGATGAAGGGTGCCTGAGCCTGGGATTAAACATGGGTCCTTCAGAAGAGTGGGCGAGCGTCTTACCACTAGACCACCTTGGCTATACTATTTATAATTAAAATGTTACAAGGGAAGGCGCCACTAGTGTAAGGCATTAATTTACTTGTGATATTCTATCAGCCAATTTGGTTTTGCCATATTCTAAACACTGTGCATTTACAGATGTTTTTGTAACATGATACACAGAATATTATACAAAATCAATTCCAAATCAAGCCAGCGTCATTTCTATATCAACCGCCGCCATTACAACATCATTTTTAAATCGCCGACAACGTGCCGACATTGAAACAATTTGGAATGCTATCAGGGGCTATCCTTTGATAACTATGTTCTACGGTAATCCGGCAGTTCGAAACCATAATATATACTAGTTAATAATCCTGAAGGTCTGAAGTTAACGCTGAGCGATAAATTTGAGAAGTGCTATGAATGGTTATCTGATTCAGAAGTTTGAATAGTCAATTAGTACATATTTTGTGGATTTATTTAAACATATAATTTTCATATACATTTTGTAGTATTCTAAAAAAAAGAAGAAAATATGAAATTGGGCATTATAAGTCGATTTAATCCGCTAACTTAAAGGCGGAGAAATGTTGGCAAAATATTGTTTATTGGTAAATGGTGACCTTGATGTGAGGTGATTTCCATCGTACATATATATATATATCTGTTTCTTAAAACACAATCTCTTAAACCTTAATCAAGGATACACTTAAGTGCTCAGCTTTTCAAGATCATGAAGGAGGACTGAGCTGATAAATTGCCACTAAAAAGCTCAATTTGACGTTTATGTGCAAACATCGATCAACGATCTACACAAATGTGTTATGGCGGTGACCCTGCAAGATATCTGATATCTTGATAGTTTTATTAACTCTTTATTTACTGTTTTTTTTTTATCAGATAGTATATTGTGGATCAGTTTTTTTTGGGCCGTCAACAGCTATTGAAGCAGGTAAAAACTTGTTGTATTGATTTCTTGTTTTGAATGAATTTGTATCTGAGATGATTGTGCTGTCCTCAGATTTCGTTACTGTACATTGTTTAGGCATTTCTATTACCTGAGATAAATGATGCATCATTGAGGTTTTAGGGCTCTAAGCACTAAGGCACTAAACAACACTGCTAAGCTGCTATGAAGCACTTGTTCTTGATGGTCACATTAATTTCATTTTATGATAATTTTGATTGCATGTCCCAGATAGCATTCCAAATTGTTTCAAAGCGATGTCGTAACGACGGCAGCCGATATAGAAATGACGCTTTCCCGATTTGGATTGCTATCTGGGGTGTAGTGAAACTCTATGCATATTGTATTAGCAAACTGATACCTTTTTTTTCTCAAAAAGTATTACAGCACCTGCCAAAAATAAGAAAAAAGAAGAAACCCCTGTTTGCTTTTCTGAATTAAACACTTCTTGTATTTTCACCTTTAGTCTCAGGGTTTCCAGCTTGGGCATGCATTATTATGGGGAGTACAATATGTGTCATCTACACTACATTGGTAAGTGAAACATAATTTTAAATGATACAATTCTATTTACACTTATTATGTATTTTTGTATATATTTTCATTACTCCTTCAGCTTCTTGCTAATTTCGGTACATATTAAAATTGAAATTAAACAACTCAGTTAGTGATGCCATCTCATTTCCTAGTATCATTCAACAGTTAATGTCAAGTGCTGTCCATGACCATGATACCACTATATCCCTTGCTTTATTTCACAATGTATAGGACGATCAATACTTGTAAGTAATTATAAGACTTGAATTTGTTTTGTTGTATATCTTTCATTGCAATGATCATTTCAATATCTTTACAGGGCGGTTTTAGAGCTGTTATTTGGACAGATGTATTCCAAGCAATAATCATGTTTGCAGGAATGATAGCTGTTGTCACTGCTGTAAGTAGTGCAGTCATAATTCATAATAATGCAAATGTGAATAAAAAATACTGTTTATTTTTCTGAATATGGTAGAGTGGTCAACATTAAGTTTATGACTGGTAAGGAAATCTTCCTCCTTCTTACCATTTTCACAAGGTATCCATGTTGGCAGTTTTTTCTCATTGACATACATTTTATTAAGTTATAATATTGACTTTGATTACATCATTTATTATGACATCATTTCTTGACCATTGCTCTCTATGACCCCACCATGACCATGTATTGTTTATTCATGACATTGACTGAGTACAAAGAGAGGGCAATAAAAGCAAAAAAGCCAACATGGTTGCTCTGTGAAAAGTGAGCTATATCATCATCAATTAGCAAAATTAGTCCGAAACTGTTGTTCCCTTGTATATCAATGTTAAAATCAATATCATACAGTTGTGTAAACTTTTATCAAAATTTTGATATTTTTCAATGTCTTATATTTGTATGATTGGTATGATGAACTAAGGTTACAATATCCGACATGAAAGTTGCCGTCGTTAATAACTACAGCCAGGGGCAGATCCGAAGCCATCTCACACACAAATCTTAAAGATTAGGGATATATTCTTGTCATTCAGAATATCTTGAATATGCCCCTGATTGTCATCACTAGTGCCCACACGTCTATTGATGGCCACAACTCTTTTTTCACAGGGTATCATAGCATCAGGAGGGTTGGCTAAAGTTGCTAGCATTAATTATGAATGGGGCAGACTGAATTTCTTCAAGTGAGTGGCCAGTTATTTTTCTATCATATAAATAATGTCAGTGAACTGAATTAATATGCTGTTCAACTGGCAAACAATTGTTATACGAGGCGAGGCATTACCGAGCGCAACAGTACAAGCCATTTCCAGAAAAACAGCATATACACAGTCTACTTCTGTAAAAAAAAAGAAGAAAAAAAAAAGTTTTTCAAAATAATGAAAATTCCTTCTGACCACTTTATATGTTCTTTCTATGTTGTTTGAAACTTGTTTACAGTTGGATTGTTTATCTTTGTTTAATATCCACATAGCCATGTATTGCAAATGTAAAATTGTACCTATAGAATGAAATCCCCTGGTGGCAGGCATGGTATGCCAATGTGTTTCCATATTAAAAAAAAATTATTTTGATTGATACTATTACATTGTAAAAAAAAGTATTTATGGTTGGAATAAACATCTCTCTCTCTTTCTCTCTCTCTATACAATGACAATGAGAAAGGGTGTACTGACCGCATCACAAAAATAATGCTTTAAAATTACAACCTTTCATAAATTACCAATTTTCCGCTGACACCTATTTAGTAACTTATAATTTATATTCTGCACCTGAAATATCTTGTGCATGTGGGTGTTGATTGTCTTGTCCCTGAAATATTGCTTTATATTTTACCATTTAAGAAGGCCTATGGGTGGTATATTAAATTACACCTAGCATGGTTTCAAGGCATGCAATTCCCTAAAATTGTTTCTTAATGCTTGAAAACTACGAAAAAGAACATAATTCACACAGTATTCTGAGAGTGTGTCAAATCGTTCGACACAACTTGTATGATGAATTATGGTTGCTGACTTTGATTCAGGCCCAGTATTATTGAGACATTGAATTACATAGGCATATTATCTTAGCACAATGATTAAAGAAAATGCATAGCACACAGCCATGGATATGAGAATAATTCTCAATCTTCATTATGTCAACAGTTTTGACCTAAATCCAACAACAAGAGTCACTTTTTGGGGTGTGATCTTCGGCAGCGCTTTGTCATATGTGGGCACTTATGGCTATATGCAGACTGGCGTGCAAAGATACGGCTCTTTGCCAACTCTATCTCAAGCAAAAAGGTTTGTCAATATTCTTCAATGTAAGATAATCTTAATAGTTATTGTAGTAACTGTTTCACCTCAAACTTTTTATAATGTAATGGGTAGCCATTTTTCTTGTAATTTTACGTAGGTGAGCTCACATTGGGATCACAATCGCATTGGGTTAGGAACTTTTCGCTTCTGGGGCTAATAACATAGACTGATCACACCAACTGACCAGAACTGATGTCAAGTTTATTTGACAGCTTCCAAAATATTTCAATTGTTGAATCTCACCAGGTGGCATGATCATTCTTGCCACACACACCACCTAGCGAGATTCAACATAAAGATAACCTTACATATCAAGAGTTATTGTAGTAACCGTTTCACCTCAAACTTTTTATGCTGTAATTTTACATATATTTTTACTATAAAATTCCACAAATCAGTCATCTGTCACACTACCCTGGAATATTCTTGAAACTGAAGTTGTGTAGTACAGTTAGTTTCATTAAAAATGGCCCTTCAAATTGAAACATACCAAAGCTGTAATAGTTGGATACTTAAAATTGGATCTAAAAGTCATTTATAATATATGACCTTAATTTCTTACATTTGCCAGTGTTTACACTATTCTGGTGATAAATGTAAGCTGACTACCAGCTATAGAAGTGGACAGAAGCAGCCGGCTTGAGCATGTTTAGGCCACAGCCAGGTATAGGCCACAACTGACCGTTTAACTATTGATCTCTTTAGATAGGGAGGTTGGTGCATGGGCATACATGTCAAACATGATTTGTTACATGTTTGTCTCCAAACAATGGATTTCATCACTTATGGTCCAATTGTACTCATTGACATCATCAATTGATCAATGATGACCTCATCAATTGTTTGCAGGGAGGGCCTACATGTCACACATGATTTGCTGCATGCTTGCCTCCAAACAATTTATGATATCACCAAAATAACCTCATCAATGAACCGATGGTAGAAGTCATCAATTGTTTGGAGACAAACATGCAACAAATCACACAAGACTTGCAGGCCCTTTTTGATGATGGATTTATACTGGAAAGTGAGTGCGATGCAATATACTAGTATGTACAGTGAGAAAATAAGAACAAGGTTCCAAATGAAACATTACAGGGCATTTCCAGCACAAGGTACCCTCTATTGAGTATTTCCAAGACTGAATGTAATTTTTCCCAATGTCTATAGAACAGCACTTCTGTTCTACATAATACTATACAGAATACAGACCCAATATGAAAAACATACATGCATTTTTTTCAATATTGATATGCAATTGATGAGTTTTTGTTGTTTGATAGATGCATACTAGGAACGATACCAGGTCACATGATTCTCAAAACAATCTCTTGCACATGTGGTTTAGTTGTTTTTGCCTACTACACAAACTTAGGGTGTGATCCATTAGAAGCAGGACTCATTAAAAACCCCAATCAAGTAAGTCACCCAGATATTTTATTGAACTCTTAAAGTTGCTTGCACTGTCTGCCAAAATTGCAAGTTTCTGAGATTAATAGTTTGAAATTGCCTTAATAGATCAAGACACACTAAATTTGTATCAGCTTGTCAGTCGATCAGGCGTTAATTAGAAAACATAAATAATAAATTGAAAGAAAATCCAGATCAAAACATTGGGAACACAATGGAAATGGCATCATCACCCATTATTCAGTATTGTGACGTCATCACTAGGTTTGTTTACATTAAAGTTAAATTGTTGTGCAAGAATGAGCATGTAATGGTAAAATATATCCTGAGCCTAGAAGGTAATATTGATTTATATAATTATTTACCGATGCTAAATCTAGAGACATAGGAAATTTAACGAAATACTCTGTATAACCAATATTGTAACAGCGTCTGTACTTGTCTAAAACTAACATCTTCATATCATAATTTACTTCCAGATCTTACCATTCTTTGTTGTTGACAAATTCAGAGTTCCAGTTCTTCCAGGTCTGTTTTTAGCATGTCTTTCTGCAGCATCATTGAGGTATGGCTATTATGTCAACAATTTGAAGGAGCTGATTTTACATATCTGCTAAAACTGAATTCATTAGGGGCATGCACTACATAGATCATATGTACATGGAGATAGGCGATTCAAAACTGGGCCCTAAATCAGTGGAACTCACTGCCCTAGCATTTCATTTTATTTTTTTTAAGTGCATAGCTTTAATTGCTGTGGATATATTGTGATTATTCTGGCATAGCAAGTACAATCCAATATAGCAGTCTTCAAAATATGAATGACTACAATATTGTTACTTTGATGTTAAATGGGCATTATCGATTTACAGAAAATATTAATTTCAAAATCATCGAAATTACTCAATATTTTATAAAAATACTGAGAGATTCTAAATTTGGCAACATAACGTATATATAGCTAAAATGTAATTTGATATTTTGGGTACCATACCTTTTACTAAATAATGTATACTGCAAGCTACTAACACTACTAACAAGTGGAGCATCACCTATGTGCCAATTTGGTTGTGTGATAATCCACATGAAAGAAATAACGATTAAAAAGGAAATAAAAAATAGATAGAAATAAAACATTTAATGTGGTTCTAAATATAGTCTGGATATTTTGGAATTTACTATCCTTTATTTGAGCTTATTTTCTAGAAGATTGTAATGTCTGTTGAAGTTATTTGATACTTTAGTAACATTGCTTTTTGTTCTAGTTCTGCTTCATCAGCCCTTAATTCAGCTGCTGCAAACGTCTGGGAAGACATCCTTAAAAGAAAACTACCACCAATGAGGGAATCGTCAAATACACTGGCACTTAAAATAATAGGTTGTCGATAATATCTGACTTAGTGAATTAGTTTCCAATTTTTTTTATGTTCAATGTTCCATACTTCATAGAAAAGTTAGCAATTTGCCAAAGCTTATCTAAGTGTAAAATGCATAAAATAGTGTCCCATTCCAGTCTGACTATGATTGCGAAGTATAAAACAATGCCATTGAAATTTCCATTACTGGTGATGTAAGATAACAATGATATTGGAATATAAACAATTCCATTCACAAAAAAAGGAAAATAAAATATCAATTATTCATAACTCACACTTGATAAAACTTGGCACTTCTTGTAGGAAAGCTTCAAGTATAAGAAAAAAATATACATTACACAAAAATATAACCCGTTTGACCAAGGTAATAAAAACAGTTTGTTTTAATAAGATGCAAAGTACATGTAATTCAGACTCTTTAACACTATCCTAGTAACTTATCAAATAACACAATTACCCAGATAGCATTCCAAATTGTATCAGAGTCAGCGCGATGTCAGGGATGTTGAAACGATGTTGTACCGACAGCGGCCGTTATGGAAATGATGCTGGCCCAATTTTGAATGCTATCTTGGTGCTGGTTAAGATAATTGTTTCATCATGTTTTTATCTCATAAATGAAAACTGATTATTACTCTAACTTTCAGTGATGATATTTGGCACTATGGCAACATTGATTGCAATTGCTATGACTTACATAGGGGGTTCCTTAGTACAGATTATCCTCGTCTTCAGCTCCAGTATTATAGGTCCAGTCTCTGCCCTTTACTTCATGGGATTAGCGCTGCCTTGGATAAACTGGAAGGTATAGATATTTACTGCCAAAGTCATTCATAAACTCAACACTAAGAACTCTATGTTTGCTTCTTTATGGTAATTGTATATGCAAAAGTTTGGAACAGCAGGTAAGTTTTTACAATTTTGATAATAATAGCAAAATAATAACAAAATAATAATTGGGATTTGTTCATACTGAATACAGCAAGCTTTTTTTTCTCTCTATATAGCATGTGCATATGGAATGTCCAATATGTTAATTTGATTCTTATTTCCTTTTTACACCATGTTCTTTTATTTATTTGAAGTATAAGTCTATATATAATGTTTCTTGGAGCAGGGCACACAACAACAGCCTGTGCAGGCTCCGGTTATGCGCCCCAAATTCCTGTTCTTGTAAAATGTGGCACATACCATACTTGCTTGGAAGCTTCATGTAATTTTTGAATACATTTTTGTCTAATAACGCTAATTACTGTGTATTGCTGTTAGAAATGTTTGCTAAACTTGTGGATGAGTTTATTTCTACTTTGGTTATTAGAAGTAAAAAACAAAATGGTAAAGAAGGATCTATGGAACTGTTACAGGGTGCAAGTGTTGGAAGTATAGCAGGGTTTTGTTTTGGAGTTTGGATATCAATTGGATCTTTTCAAACAAAAAAGAACTGGGTGCCACTACCAACCACATCTACAAATTGTTCTGTAAATGACCCACTCTTCAATTCAACATCTTCATACATTGGAGATATGACCAAAATGTCTGCTGTCACAGGAGTCACAGAACAGATGGAGACAGTAGCACTGTGAGTACTGTCATGATATGATATATGGAATTATATACAGTTACTTCTATTAAAAACGGCCTGTCTAATTAAACCTATACAAAGCTAGACAATGTCTGCTAGACGGTGCTACCTGCCACTAATCATAACTGTCTGGCAATAGCTGGTAACTAAAAGCTTGATCTGAGAGTACGTGCAGCACTATTGTGGCATAAGTTACACAAATTTGTCATTTTGGTTAAGAAGTTGCCTGTCTATTGCAAAAACATGATATATTCAAATTTCTTTCATTTAAAAAGTCCATATTTTTTTTCAGTGGATGTAGATGTTAGTCTCTACAAGCTAGGAGTAGACAGAATCAGATGGCTTTTGCGGGTTATATCTACAGCTAGGATCATATCATTACAGCTGTCTAGAGTCAACCCTTTTTTATTGAACTAACTGTATTATTGCATGGGTTGTTTGTATTGCCAGAGTATTCCACTGTTAGTCTGTGCTTGAGGGCCATCTTTGGGGTTGCTTGTATGAAACATCGCAATATATCATATACTCTCAGTTGCTGGTAAACAACTCTTGGAAAAGTGAACTTGTCCCAAATAGGTAAATGTGTTTGTTCATGCTTCTTTTTATTATAAACAATTCTCAGGCTGCAGTAACTGTGTGAATTGGTTAAATAATTATTCTCTTAATATATTTTTATGGAAATTTTGCATCAATTTGCACAGTTCCAGAAAGGGAGTGTGATTTAACTTAGTGGTACCGTGCTGGGCTTTCAACCACTGGGTCGTGGATTTCATTCCTGGTTGAGTCTAAGTTGGATGGCCGTTTCATCCATCATCTCATTGTCATGGTCCCTTCCTGTCCTAATTAGCCCATCAGGTGCAGAAATACAAGATCCAAAGCCCAGTCTCCCACGCAGACCTTTTCCTGGTATGCTTAGCGAAGGGTGAATTCACTGATGGTCTGCCAGCTTCCATCGATGCAACAATATCAGATTGGTTCAACCATAAGAATACAAAGCCACACCTCAGTTTAATAGCATGACACAACGTCAAAATCGGCGATGTGCAAAGAACTATTGTTTGCCTCTTCAGAAAAAACAACAGGTGCAGTAATTGACCTAGGTTTGGCACTGTTGGAGCAATGCTGCAAGACCTAATCAACTCACCCGCAAAAAGTCTCCTGCTGAGGCTCTTCATTTTCATTCACTCTTTTTAATTTTTTGTAAATAACTAACAAGTCTGATAAGGTCTCTTCTACAAAGAGGATTTTACTTATACTATTACAGGACAGGATTACAGAAGTTGTATTCCCTGTCATTCTTGTGGATGAGGGAAGCAGTCGTTGGTGTATCTATTGCCGTATCAGCGCTCGTGTGCCTTGTTACTGGTAAGTGGATACATTCGTATTTTTTTTCTTTTCACAATAAAAGTGAGTATGTCACAACACATCTATCATGTAATTTACAAATAATTTTATCAATAAAATTGTTATTTGTTAATTCTACATAAAATCTTCGAATATTACTTTCAAAATAAAATTTTGGTAGATATAATTAATTTAGACAAACTTTTTTTTTCTAAAAGGAAATACAGGCTTTTTTTCTTTTTGCCTTTGAGTATTTTTTGGGTAATAATAAGAATTTGATTTGATTTTTAAAATCACATTTACTTGGAGTTCCCACATTTGAGGGAACGCCCAACCTTGTGATAATTGCTATTCTGCATATTTAAGGTTTACACTTTAAGTTATTGCATTTTGATAAAATAATTTTGTTGTGTAATAACATGATTCTCCAGGATTTTCAAAGCCCAAAGATGTCGATGCGCGAACACTTCATCCATTGATCAGGAAGATTTTAAAATTAAAAACTGACAATGAAAAGTTATTGGAAATGGAGAAAGAGGCTTTTGTAGGGGTATGGTATATTATTCTATGTTACTTTTTTATATATTTCTAGTTTACTTATTTAAATCTCTTCAACTCTGGGTGTGTATTATCATTTAAAACTATCATTGGTGTCGTTATCTGTCACAGTTGCGTAATCGCCAAAACAAAAAAAAAGAATTCCCTGTGTAAGTCTAGAAGAGTGAACACCAGTTGTGTGAATAATTTGAATTTTTTACTCATATTTTCATTTTGTGAAATTAACAAATGTCTCTAGTATTTATCAATATGTCCACAACCACACTGACTCCGAACTACTTCATGACTAAGTTGGCAGGTTTTTTAATTTAAATTTTTTTGCAGAATATAGGATCAAATACAGAAAACCTGAAAATGGCCACTTTGACATCATTATGATCTAATCATTCTGCATATTATTGCGGTTTTCTCATGTATTATAGCTGTACATTATATATTATTTTATTGACAATATGAATCAGGCGACATTCAAACAAAAAATTTTCTAGAAAATACTGTGTTATTTGTTTATTGTAATTTCGAATACATTATTACATACAATTTTAACACAGTGATGGTACATTTGATGCTATTGTCATATTTATGTTCAATAATTTATTTTGGTCAGTGCTTAGGTGACATCCATAGAGTGGCGCAGTGGTAGCACAGAGACCAATACGCACCTAGCGGCCTAGTCTTGCACTAGATGCAGACAACATGGCAACCTCTCACTTAAGTCAAACAACACTTGAACCACAAGCTCTGTTCAAGCATGAGTCTTTCTTAACTCCCTGGGGGAGTATACAACCCATTACACAGAATTACTTACAAAAACCATAGCACTCTACAATAGCCTCTATGCCCATAGTGAGGGTTAGAAACCCCGCACCCTTGCACCTTGACCTCTAACTTGAAGCATAAAATAGTCATTGAATCAGTTAGAAAAGCTGCACAGGTGGCCAAAACACATTAATTTTTCTTAACTGAAGTATTACTGTGCACGTTTCTTTTTAGCTACATTCATATTTAAGGCTTGACTCGTAACTGAAATATGGTTATGATATGATTCATCAATTAATGGCAAGGAATTACCTAGCTAGCGGTAAAATGATGTCACAATTAACAAAATTTATTTGATTAGCAATATAAAATAAAAAAACAAAGACTAAAATATCTATTTCGATTTTAGTAGCCAATACATGCTGAAGATCCAAATTTTAATTGTGTCCTTGAAATAGTTGTATCATCGCCCTTTGATCAATATCACCCAGGGAAAAACACCAGTATCAGGAAGAAAAACATGCTCAGTCATGAGATAAAACAAACTTACAACAGGGATCAAATCCAATACTAGTCTCTTTTCAAGACCATAAATTACTATTTCAAGTATAGCTAATGGTATGTTATTTATTAATAAGAGGTTAAGTTTGTAAGATTTCTGTCGATTTTGCACTGCTCTGACATTAAGAAACAAGGCACCTCCAATTTGAAGTCCATCGTTTGGTACAACTCATGCTGATTCTGTACATGTTTTTGTAAGAAAAAAAACAACAAATATTAAGCGAGAAGGAGGCCAGAGAATTCAGGTAGGCTGGCAGTGGCAAAAAGCAATTTACTGATTGCAGATCAGATCATGGATTCCGTTGTGGTGCATCCCTTAAACATCTGCGTCAGCACTATATAGGTGTAATTTCAATGCACTATGAATCTGCACGCGGCAAAAATCTGTGAGATCAGAAAATCTTTGAAAATCTATGCGTCTACTAAATTATTTTTTAATGCATTTCAATCAGTGCTGTACTTGTCAGTCTACAGTAATCTCGTCAACAAGTCAACTGGTAAAGTTGTCTGATGTATCAGACTTAACCGACAATCGCTTCCGGAAAAATATTCCCCATAACACAAATTTATCATTTAAGTCAATGTAAATGTTCTCCCATTATCATGGTTGATGAGTTTCTTCATCTGGCATACAATTTCTTAGCTCTGCATGCATGTACGTTAAGTAGGATCATAATTTTAGCAATGCAGTTTGCTCTGCACGACCTCAAATAAAGTCTAAAAAGCAAAATGTTTGCATTGTTTAAATATAATAACTGTTGTCCTGGAAACTAATGTACAAACACTTCGCCAAATATTGTGGCACGGAATACATGCCGGAAACTTGTGCATTTAGAAAAGCAAACTGTTTGCATTGTTTAAATAATAATTGTTGTCCTGGAAACCAATGTACAAAACAATTCGTCAAATATTGTGGCACGGAAAACATGCCGAAAATTTGTGCATTTAGGCTGGCCGTTATGCTTATGAATGAAACAGTATGGTTACTTAAGCATTGCGCTCGATGCGTGTCTTCCCATATTGATCAATGCATGAGCTAAACAAGGACAAGAATCCTTCAAACTATGGATGGCGAACAAGTCACTACAGATATTCCTGTTGAAAATATAACACAATATCTTCCTCTGAATGACCAACTATCAACATGGATTATGTATAATATTGGTATATATTTACAGCGATATTATTAACCAGCTATAATATTCATCGGATTAGTTGGTAATACTTAATCTGTCATTGTAAGTCTCAAGCAAAATAATAGGAAGATTTCATTCTGTGTTTACATGATATATTTGGGTGCATTTGATAATAGTGCACTGTTACTTTATTTCAATTTCTGGTACCACACTGACATATATTTCACAGATTTTACTCATTTATCTTGTCAAGTACAATTATGGCTCTTTCCTTTATTCACTGTTTGTAGTGTTTATACCGTTGTCTTGATGACGCTTGATCGGTGGTTAGCCATAAGTTTTCCTTTACAAGCTTGACTGTGGTGCACTTCAAAACGTGCCCATGTCACCTGCCTTATTCTCATTCTGATAAATGGACTGTACAATGTTCCATATGCCCTTTTTGCAGGAGCATCAATTAATCGTAAGGTTTGTATTGGTTTCGCCAGACCATCAAAATTCAATATTCCACTAGCATGGATTAGCATGGTTATTAATTCTTTCATACCATTCGCTATTCTATTAATTGTAAACACCCTTGTAATCATAAGTGTAATGAAGAGCAGGAAATTACAAGCAAACAAATGGAGAGGTAGTGAAGACTCAAGCACAAAGTCTGCTGTTAATACAATAATGTCCAATGCTTCATCAGAACCTACAATCAGTTCAACACCAACTAAATCAAGTCACTCATCGAAATCAACAAAATTATCAAATGACAGGAGCCGAAATGAACGAGACAATCAACTCATTACCATGTTACTTCTTGTTTCTTTCACACTACTTGCTTTGACAATGCCTTTCTACACCAGAAACATCATCTACACATTCTTTGATAGAAATGCTTCAGTGAAAACTTTGGTCCTCTACAACTTCTTTTACCACTTGACAAACAAAATATACTCCACAAACAATGCTGTAAATTTCTTTCTTTACACGTGCAGTGGACAGAAGTTTACGAATGATGTGAAGAATCTTTTACCATGTAAGTTAAAGTCAAGCAATTTACAAGTGTGATGTAAATGAATGAGGAGCATTTCTTGTTGACATATCCAATGTTTAACCGCTCAACAAACATCAATGCGCAAAACAAAAAACCACAAAAAAAAACCTGTGATTTCAGAATGACATACCAACATTTACCGACCATGATGACAATGACAATAAAAACTGTAAAATAAATGAATATATAAATTCAGCCAATTATAAAGATTATAATATTACATTCACCACTGCACCCAATAGCTGATCATGTAGGGGCGCTGCTGGTCTCAATGTCCCAATGCTGAGATGTACAAAGTGCAAATATTGATATATGTATCGTAATATAACTCTTTATCATTGTCAATTTGATTTTTTATCCTAAACCATTTTAGGGTATATATATTGGATATTATGGTATACTAATTTTATCATAAACATTTTGATTAGTATGATTTTTGTATCAATAATTTCATTTTAAATTTTCTATTTATCTTGCTTTATCCAGTAATGCTAATATATTACGTGGTTCTTTACGTTTTTCTAGTTTTCCAGCAAATGCCATGAAATATATGACAAAAGAGTATATCATTACCTAAAGTACACCTCCAGTGGTAATGATAAGAATTGAGGATTGTGATATTGTTGTTTAGTTTTGTGTACCTGTTGCCATATTTAGAAAAACAATATTCATCATGGAATTTGGGATAACTGTTGATACTAGTAATTTTCTCTCATATTTGGTACCAAAACCATCCTGTCATAGGTTTGGCCAATTTCTGCTTGAATAATAGATATCCCATATGTATATCTGCATTCTATTATGAGACAGTAATATGCAAAAGCTAAGATTACATATATGAAAACAGATGTAAAGAAAACATTGATAATAATAGATGTGGAATGTTAGCATCTTTATTATATTGGCATGTTCAATACATTTTTACATGCATGATTCTCTGGATAGTGCTTCACTTTCTTTGTGGTAACCTGTTGTAGAACCATTCATGCTGACATTTGAATTAAAGCCAACTTTCTGAAAAACATAAGTGAAATATTATGTGAACATTCTCACGCAAAACAATAAAGGATTGCACAGCTGTGGCCATAAGCTCTAGGACACTTGCTTTAGATGGTGACTATGGTGCATTTTTGATCTTGCCTCATACCCTTGGCCATGTAAATGGACTAGGGTATTTCGAAGGCCTGCATATCGGTCAGTTTGTCCCTCCCTTTCTGTCTGTCTGTCAACCACACTTATAGACATGATAACTTCAAGTCCATTCATGCTAGGCTTATGGAAATACAGGTGATATACGTTAGAGAAACAAATTGACGACTTTGCCTGTTTTTAGGTCTCAAGGGACAAACTCATCCAGAACCTTGCGGCTCTTCACTCAACTCCTGCCAGCTAAACATACGTAACTGTGCTTTTATAATTGTAGTGCAAATGTGTTTTCAGTAAATATGAACTCTACAGGAACTAAATCAAGAAAAAGTGCAATCAAGCAAGAAACCAGACCAAAATTAAATTGTTTTAAAGTGTCCTAAAACTTTTAGCCAAGGCTGTATATACGTAGGCGCATACCAAAGATTGCAACATTTTGGGACGATGCCATGGTAACCAGTTAAAAAAGATCTGACGGTCCAACGTCTGAATCAAATGAGTTACTTAATGGAATGCTTTGTTCGTTTCAGTTATTCTTACTCATTAGACAATTTAGACTTATAACACTGAAAAGCATCATTCTCTAGTGGTGAAGTTTAGAGTAAGATAAGTGTTGTGTCCAAATCAAATTGGCAAAAATAATGTTAGTTTTACCTCAAGAAAAGCTTCCCTTTCCTTGTCTGACACACCATTCTTTTCTAGATGTTCTTCATTTTCCATTTGCAGTTTCAAAACTTTCCTAATGAATGGGTGAATTGTCCTAATGTTCACATTTTGAGGCTTTGAAAATCCTGAAATGAATAAAAAGAAGGAATTCCATGCTGCAAAATATTGACAATTTAAGAATCCTGTTAACCTGATGTTGATTCTTAAGGACTCCACATAAAAGACCAACTTGGTTAGCAAATCTTTAAGACTAAGGCACACAAACTGTTTTTCGTTGCAAGACTAGCCAATGTCAGTGGAATTTACTGCTTAGATAACAAGTCATATAGGCTTGACATGGTCCTGTATTTTCCAGGTTGGATGAACAATTGCATACTATCTGGTTGGGTTTCTTAAGGAATTCATGATACAGGCACCCCTGTGTTGTCGATATAATTATGTTGTTAGCTGAAGATCCTAGTGCTTTGTTGGCGGCGTATATAACACACGAGGTCAACTAAACACCATTTAATTCCAAGCATGAGCTCGCATGATGTCACTATAATGAAATACGTCATCTGGGCATCCACTGGCCAATCAGATACAAGGTAATAATTTGCGTTGGACAGTTGTGACGTCATAGGAGTCATGAGATCATAAAAATGGCGCATTGATGACCTGGCTAGCCTGTGATTATGTGATTATGATGAAATCTGTGTTCAAATTGGCCCTAAGACCTCTGTAGAATCGAGGGAGTTAGCATGGTTATGGGCCACAACTTGACAAAAACAAATGGTTTTTTGTGTAGGTTTTTATCCAAATATTTGAATGCCAGATGTTTCATAAGAACTCACCTGTTAAAAGACTCACTATTAGAGAAACAACAATTGTGACACCAGTAACAGCTTCCCTCATCCAAAGAAATGACAAGGAATACAACTTCTGTAAACCCGTTCTGAAATGAGGGGAAAAAACATACATCAATAGTTTCATTGGTGAAGATAATATTGTTGTCATTGTGTTTGTCACAGGCAGATTTATAATTCTATGTTCAGTCTAATACAAACACCCTGATTTATACTGCTAAACAAACCTATCTAGCTATGATTAACCATCACTCTCCAACCACCAGTTTCTGCACTATAAGCATTTGTATATATTGTGATCTATGTGCTTTACATCCTTGTATATAACTGTGGACTATGCCTTGTTGTATATACTCCTAATTCAAATGTTCTACTTATATTAACATTGTGATAATGAACAGTAATAACCGCAGTAATATATGTATTTAGTGTAACTGTATACATGTGATAATATTTTATAAGAAATACCTCACTGTGATCTGACACTATTAAATATAGGAATCTTATTACCTCGTTATTGTTCAGCAACTAGGACCGTGGATGTGAGATAATCTATTGATAATGTATACCTTTAACTTTTAGACCATGTATATAACCATTCCTAACAAAACACGTTTCTTCATAAAGATTAAAGAAATACTATTTGATATATGTGATGAATCCAGGGAGGCTGTGAGTATTGACTTAATCTAATATAGCTGGTGGACAGTTATTCAGAGTGGAGGGAAGTCGATACCTAGCATGACAAATGGAGAGAGTCTATACTGAGGTATTCCAAGGTTTCTTGTTAAGCACGTATTATTACCATATGTGATTGTCTGATGAACATAGCAGAAAAAAAAAAAAAATTTAAATTTGTGAATAAATTGAATTCGTCGAGTTTAAAGATATCAGCTAATTTCAAGAGATGGAGTGATTTGAAAATTGGGTCTGTGCGGCCATTGTATTTTGCGTAAATTATTAATCTGACTGATTTTTTTTTAAAGTTTCAATATATTTTCTGAAAAATATCCCATGATTTAAATGAGGAAGGGAAGTATAAAGCAATCTGAAAAGGTTACAGGGAAGATAATATAATGCTGCAAGCGACATATGACAGTAGTGGTTCTTGAAATTGTGATAGAGTTTTATTGGAACGATTAAGCTACACTGTCCAACATAGCCAATGAAATGTCTCCGATGACTAGATTAGCTTATAGTCACTATTTAGTAATTGGAGAGTCACATGACATGGATCCAAGATAACTTTATTTTAATCAAATATAACTCTGTTATCCAATATAACTGTCTTATCCATTGTAAATATCCCTGTCCAATATAGCAAAATATTGGGTGGTCAAATGTTATGAACGAAGAAATCTGATTGGACAATCACATTTTAATTAGATAATATAATACAATACTATAAATATACTTACAATGCAATTGTCTCCATCTCCTGGGTAGTACCAAAAGCCGCCATTGTGGTCACATCTTGAACAAATGAGGATGATGTTGAATTGAAAAGATATTCATCTGTGGAGCAATTTGCTGTTGTAGTAGGTAAAGGTACCCAGTTCTTTTTAGTTTGGAAAGATCCAATAGATATCCACAGGCCAAAACAGAACCCTGTGATACTCCCTACACTAGCACCCTGAAGCAAAAAAACAACAACATGAATACATGATATTATTAATCAGTGGATTAGCCTACAATATACGGTCATTTATCCGGGCCTCACTTATCCTGTTCCCTCGCTATCCGCACACAGTTGGCGGGGAACAAATTTACTTAGTGCTTTTAATTTTGTTCAGTTATCTGGTTCCCTCATTATCCGCACAGTTAACTGGGAGACGAAGGTGTGCGGATAAATGAGGGTTGACTGTACTTACAAAATGTGACCGTTCTTCGTTTATGCTATGATTGCTGACTTTTAGAACAAATGTATTAATCCAATGTTCAGTTGTTCAACAAATGTATTAACCCAATGCTCAGTTGTTCAACACCAAACAAGTGTGGGTTCAAAGCCAGCAGTGAACTAGTGAGTGGGTAGGGAGGAAGCCACTAGATTGAATTTGCCAGACTTGCTGCAATACCTTCTGGTCTATATTTAGATTTATAGAAACTCCCTAGAATCAACAATAAATTTAGCAAACAACAACCTAGGGATTGGTCATACCCAGATAGCATTCCAAATTGTTTCAACGTCGTCGCGATGTCAGCGATGTTAATACGATGTTGTAACGATGGTGGCCTATATGGAAACGATGCTGGGCCGATTCGGAATGCTATCTGGGTAGTTTCTTATCATGGCACCTCAGTAAAAATAATTAGGTCTGACTACAGACTTATACAAAATTTGTTCATTTGAAGTATGACAATTAACCATATTATGTACCATACCTTCCAGTTAACCCAAGGTAGTAAAAGTCCCATGAAATAAAGCGCTGCCACAGGCCCTCCTATACTGGAGCCAAATATAGAAAGGATCTGAACCATGGAGCCACCGATGTAGGTCATGGCAATTGCAATCAATGTTGCTACGATGCCAAAGATTACAACTGCAATTGATAAAAAACATAGATCGTTTATATTAGGTGATTTTCGTTGATCCTATGGCAATCAGAAAGCATATTTTGAGTCATTTTTGAATTGGCATATTTTCTAAATGGCTAGAGACACAGAGTCACAACTGCCATTTTTCAATTCTCGTAATGTATGTTTTTACCTATCATTTTAACAGCAAGGGCATTTCTCTCTTCTTTCATTTTTGGCAGTTTTTGTTTTATGATGTCTTCCCAGATATTTGCAGCACAAGAATTCAGGGCGGATGATGCAGAGCTGAAAAATAAATTTAAACTGAATTTCATCACAAAATCGTCTGTGTGTAGTCACTAAACTGAGATAAGGTTTTCATTTGTGAAACTTTCAAGTACGAACTGTATCAACCATTAATGATAAAGTGAAGCTTTGGTGGACTTCTTGCATACCTTAAAGATGCTGCCGACAGACTGGCCATAAACAAACCAGGCAATATCGGAACTCTGAACTTGTCAACCACGAAGAATGGTAAAATCTGAAATTGGTATCAATGAGAAATTTGGGATTTTTATTTATTTTGTATGTCAATAACCTTTTTGCGTCATAATATCATGCCCTAGTTCATTGCATTGCAATTTAGTTTTAACTTTAGTTGAATTATATTGTATTGTAAGACCACATTTATGCGATTAGGCATTTTGTGATTTTTTGTACTGGTGTGACAAGTGTATTTGTTTTAATTATGTTTTAATGGTAATCAATGAATTAATCAATCAATCAAATATCCAATCAATCAGTCAATCAATTAATCAGTCAATTGATCAATCAATCAGTCAGTTAATCAGTTAATCAATCAACAATCCAATCAATCAATCAAAGATTCAGTCAATCAGTTAATCAATCAATCCGATCGATCCATCAATAAATAAATCAGTCAATCAATCATTATATCAATCCATAGGTTCAAACAAATTAATGAATTTAATCTGATGTAAAACAGTCATTAGCTTTACATAATTCAAAGAATGTTGAATCATGAACGTTTCCCTTGATTGCATGCTGAATTATGTCATAATTAGGTCATAATTGGAATAGATGATGAGCAGATTGGATATGTCATACATGTCCAATTGTGCCACATGCGTTTTCTATGCGTTTGGATAAACGCATGGAAAATACATGGTTTTTGCCTCATTATAATAGGTAAAAACCATGCGTTTATCCTTCTCATGAAAAACGCACGTGGCACATTTGGCCATGTTTTGGTTGTATTTGATTATTTATATTAAAATAAATGACATACCTGATTGGGATTTGTAATGTGGCCACCTTCAAGTGGATCACAACCCAGACTGGTGTAGTAAGCGAAAACAACCAAACCGCATGCACAAGAAATCGTAGATAAAATAATGCTGCCGGGAATGGTACCAAGAACACACCTACAATTATAAAAAGTAATACTTGTATGGCAAAGGTGTTATTAATAAAAAAGGGTATGTTTTGTAAAGCACCATCACTTGCATGCCAAAGTGCAATGTGTCACTTTCAACAACCTATAAATGAACTTAATCAAAATCATTGTGAACCCACAGCCAAAAATGGATACTGTGTGAGTAGTTACTGGTCTGAATCTACAATGCAGTACCTACATTTAAGAACCTCACTCTTAGGTAAGACAAATGTAAGTTTTTACATTTTTACTTCTTGAAAATATTTAAGGGAAGTGAGTTGTAGCTTTAAAGTTAAGAAAATACATGTAAAAATGTTTGTCAAAAACTGAGTGTTTGTAAATAATTCCAGGTAATTTCATTGCAATAAATTTAGGAGTTTCCAGTAATTTCTTTAAAAAAAAGAAGAAGAAAAAACTAAGCGTTATATTTAAAAAAATGGCTTATTACTTCATCAACACTGAAATATATGTTTTTTTTTTTGTAATCATACAAACCATCTTGCTTGATTAAGAGTTGGCAGCGAGCTGTATCTTTGAAAACCAGTTTGAACATATCCATAGATACCAATATATGATAAAGCAGTCCCAAATATAACTCCATAGAAGTTGATCCTTTTCATTGGGTCTGGATCAAAGCTGTTAGAAAACATATTTATTTTATCAGATTCAGATTCTGATCATTTATTCCACTTGTACAAAATATGTTACAAGTGAGGAGGGACTCTCTACGACAGACAAGCCATCGCTTCACGAGGGTCACCCCCTCAAGTACAAAAACAGCAATAACCAATTTATCACAAATCACTTAATTCTGGTGAAAGGTGAAATGGATGCGGTACTGGGACAAATGTATATGTATTGAAAGTAAGCATAAATCACGAAACTATATATGGTACAGTTAGTTTCATTAAAAACAGCCGGTCAAATTGAACCTAGCCAGAGCTTTCATAGCTGGCTACTGAAAATTGGATCTAAAAGCACATATTTATAATATATTAGATTAACTTCTTACATTTGCCAGTGTTTACTTTTCTGGTGATAAATGTAAGCTGACTATTAGCTATAGAAGTGGACAGAAGCAGCTGGCCTTAGCATGTTTAGACCACAGGCTACAGACAACTAGAGTCGACCTATTTTATGAAACTAACTGTATGATAACATAAGAATAAGAACAGATCAAGAGTGATGGCTCACATCAATCATTTACAAAAATACACCCTGTAGTGACTACGGGTAAATAGTAGGATTAAAAAAGATATCAAGTTGATTTTAGGTGATACTCTTTCATATGTAGGCCTACATATTGTTGCATACAGCAGCACTAAATGGGCAGCAATGTTACAGTTGGTTCACGAAAAGTGCTTGCCCAAGCGATCTGCTGTTTACTTAAGCGCCGTTATTAATCATCGGTTATTTATTTTGTGGATGCTTGTTCACAGTCAGAGGACAAACCCTAGGCTGAGTTGGCGTGAATCATAGTGATGCGCAGTGGCAAAAATTGCAGATTAATATTCAGCGCTTGACATTAAAACTTGGTATACAGAAGTATTTTTATCATGTGACGCGACACGTAATTTGAGGTGAGCCAACTGGTACATAGGAGTGTCTTCTGACTGTGAACTAGCGTCCACAGAAAATAAATAATGGCACTAAAGTGAACAGCTCAGTAGCTCGGGCAAGTAAAGTGCTTACTTTTGCTAGTTGTTTATACTAAAATACCTATGGTGACTCATAATCCTATGCGATGATGACTTAGCTTAGGCCCCTGAATAGCCACACAACTGGTCAAAATTTGAACTTTTTGCATGGCTCACTGAATCTAGGAAAAAAACTGACAACTAACAGTGGTGGTAAGTTGTTTTAAAATTGTGACACACAACTGTGATCATGACTCATCAAATGCAAGTATGCAACTGAGGACAGGCAGGTGTGCTAATAGTCGTGACCACTAGAGTGAGTGTATTGGAAAGGATAGGAACATGATTCATGATAGCCAGTTTTTATATGAATACCAAGCAAAAGTAAGCACTCAATGCAAACTAACTGTACAATAATTCTAACTCTACTTTCTAAACTGATAAAAACATCTTGTCAGTTAGCAAGTTATAGTTTGACTTATTGGTAACATTACAGTCCAATCTATATTGCTCCAAGCTGTGTATGACCATGTACATATGGAAAATATTAAAATGCGAAAGTGATATTGCCTTTATGGAAAATCTTATAATTATGATTTTTGTTTTCTGTATATTCTAAATATTACATTCTTTGCATTGACGTACTCAAAAATATTCAGCCTTCCCCATTCATAATTGATGCTTGCAACATTGGAGATTCCACCAGCTCCTATCGTGCCCTGTAAAAATAGATTGTAAATATTATAGTGGTCAACATTTGGTTGGGATCAAACAATTTACATGACAGATTGGTTTTAGTTTTCATCTTTCATAAAATCTTGGTAAATTCAATTCACTGAATTTCTCTCACTAATCTTCAAATGCTTGCTCTTTTTAAAACTGACTTTTTGCATAAGCCATTTACGCATATTTGTTAATTCTTGAAACGATGCATTTCTATTGTATACATATTTATGATATATTAGATAAATTTCTTACATTTACCGTGGTTAATATTTTTTTAAGTAGTGTTAGGTTCAAGCCGACAATAACTAGGAGTAGACAGAAGCGGCTGGCTTATAGCTACAGCCAGGAATAAGTACCTACATAGCTCTAAATAGTGACAAGCTGATTCTGAGCATTACTTTTTTTATTTCTATGCAATACACGTCTGTTCTGAACACGTGTACACAACAAAAAGTGTTCTTTAATGGACTAACTATATTATATAAGTTGCAAAAACACTTTTTAGATGTGTGATGACAATATCACATACAAGCTTCTTAGATGTGTATTTATATACATATATATATATATATATATATTTATTTATATATATATATATATATTTCCATTATTTTTTTCTCATTTATGAAGAAAATATATATATATATATATCGTTTTATTGACAAGCCTGATATCAGGAATTTACAGTGCAAACTGTGAAGAAACTTTGAAATCTTGCCACTCGAACAATGGACACAAATTTGTTACTGCATTATCAGTTGTCCTGAGCAAATGTTGACAACTGAAGTTGGAAATACCAGGAACTCTGAGGTCAAGCACTTGTATATCATCTTCAAGGAGGGATATGATAAACTATTCAATTACATTTAATCTTTAGATGCAAACAATCATAGTTATTGCAGAAGGCAATCTCGAATTTCTGTGATACTGGGCTAGTCAACAACAAATTGATTCATTTTAAGTTAATTTTCCATTATTTTTTTCTCATTTATGAAGAAAATGTATGTCATGTATAAGTGCACAAAAAATTACTAAAATAAAACTACCTGCACCAATTTATTATTATAAGCTACAAATGGTGGGTGATATAAATGCTGATAATAAATTGTTTATTATAATGGGGAGGACTCACAATTACAGATTTTTATTTTTTTTCTATATTTATTTAATTTAATGAGTGATATCTTTTAAAGGTACATAAGTAGAAATTTACTTTCTATTTTTGTTATCTACAATTTTAGTAATCGTGCATGTCGCATTCGCCAATGTAAGTTTCAATTTGTTTATTTAATATATGAATTAAATCCATAAAAAACTGGACATTAATCTATCCTACGAATATCCTGTATTTAAAACAATACCAGGTGAATATTAAGCCAGTAAAGCATTGCATCATTCAAACTAGTTATACTATAGCATATTCTTAATTTTACAAGAAATCTGGCATAATGTAGAATATACATTTAATTTCAAACTCACCACCACAACAACCGCTATCATTCCTCCGAACATGATGACAGACTGAAATACGTCTGTCCAAATGACGGCCTTCAAGCCACCCTGAATGAGAAAAAGTAGACACTTAGACAGCAAATTAAAGCAGCTGATTTTGTTTCTTTCCCATAATAATTAAGGGACAACAAGGAGAAATATTGGCAAAATACTGCCATGTTGGCCCAACAATAACCCCATTTCTCAAGGCAGCCATGTTTGCATTTTTGCCTCATTGACCTCTCTTTGCACCCAGTTATAGTCTTGTGACATCATCAGTAGACCATGGCCATGGTGAGATCAGAGAGTGCAAGAACAATGGAGAAGTAATGATGTAATTATGTTTGACGAAATCAAAACGAGGTCAATGAGGCAAAAATGCCAACATGGCTGCCCCGCGAAATGAGTGTATGGCCTCGTGTTGATCCAATGATGGCGACAATGGGCCAACATGGAGCTGCTCAGACATATTATGTTGAAATTTGCCATTGATCTCAGGCGGATCATAATCTGTTCCTGGCTTAAGTAGAGAAGTAGAAAGTACAAATCTATAAAGCTTACTCACAATAGTGGTATACACTGTTGATATAATGCTGCCGATGATGATGGATGCCCATGCTGGGAAACCAGATACTGCACAGAAACAAAACAAAAAAGATAAGTTCTGGTGATTATATGCTTTTAATGTACTTTGTGTTATTTTATATTTGTAATCATTACCTGAATATGAATTCAATATATCAATCAATATCAACACTAAATTGCACTGCTTTGACAAACTTATTCCGGACATGGGTGGGTGGATTAGGGTGTTACCTCCTGTATTTCTGCACCTGCCGGGCTAATTAGGACAGGCAGAGACCATGGCAATGAGATGAAGGATGAAACAGCCATCCAACTTAGGCTTGACCGGGAATCGAACCCTACACTCAGTGGTTGGAAGCCAAGCACTTTACCACTGACCTAGGCCCTCACCCTTAATTCCTGAGTCCATGTTTGGGGCTAACGTCACATCAACTTTGGCCAACATCAGGTTGATTAAAGGATCAAGCACACATTAAATTATGATATGATATTAGTCTCTGCTAACTGTTAACAAAAGTCATGTTATCTGGGGTTTAGCTATAGTTGCCAGTTTCCATGCATGAGATATAAAAATAAATAAAATCAGTAACATTTTCATTATTAAATATTGAATATACTAAATATATAATATGGATAACAGACAAACAGTAATAAACTACATCCCAGATACCACTCTGTAGTTGATGATGCTGGGCCAACGTCAAGATGACATGACATACTATATTAGGGTTGTTGTGTAATATCCTTCAATGTCTACCAGATTTCAGAATATTGGATGAATTTAACAAAAATGAAAGCTTCGGGATGACATGGTACTCTCTTTGACCATAACTAGAACACAGTTCTATTTCTTTGCCAGTCCCAGTTTTTTTATGAAGACTTCACCAATATTTAGCTGTGAAAATCACCACTTCAAAAGAACAATGGCTGCATTTTAATGATGGTAATTTACAACAGATTTAGCATAGCAATTTCTTACAGATTGGGCTACTTAATTGTACATTTATGACCACTTATTCAATGTCAATTGAATCTGGAAGCTGGGATATTATTTACTGTTCAAAGTAACAGTCACTTCACTGACAATTTACAACCTAAAAAAAAATATGGTGTCCCGTTAAAATTATTTCTTTTTCTCTTTTCTTTTTACTTTTAAACTATATTGTTCATACCTGCTTCAATAGCGGTGCTGGGACCAAAGTATACAGTTCCTGTGTACATAACCTGAAAAAACAAAGAATTTGTTATTTAAATTATTGATAACAAATATGATGAAATATTAATTTCAATATGCACTTGATGAGCCCACTTTTAAACAATCATACTAAACTTTTTTCTACATCATTCACATTTGATATCTTACAAATGTATTAATTTTGAGCTTCCAGCCAGTTAACTGCAACAGTTAACTGTTAAAATGTAACACATAACAGTTAATATAATTAACTATTTTAGCAAAAAAAAAGCTCAAAATAAAAGGCTTGAAATTAATTGATGATCCCTAGTTTCAACTGCAGAGCACTTGCACCATTGAAAAATCAGGTTGTTTTTATATGTGTATTTTAGTTCGCAAGGTCATTCATAATGGTTTGATTTTGTATACATAAAAACAATAAAACAGAGAGTGCATAAAAACCATGTCAGCCATCAAGGTTCTCTTCTCGACTTGTAGGTTTAAAGCTGTGCACTTTGCTTATGAGAGCTTTCAATTAAAGTCTTGCACACCTAGCATGGTCTATTGTTAAGCATATATATTTTACTACAAAATCATTGAAAATAATGAAATATTTCTTGAACATGAAAATATACAGCCTCTTAGAACAAGTTACCTCATACTGACGATATTGCTCATTTTCGTAATATATATTTTTTCTGAACTTCATCTCATGCATCTCATTCCTCAAAATTTTTCATGTAACTAGTGTTCTCAAAAAAACTTTGAATTAAGTTCTGAGACCACCAGTCATCATTATTGTTGTAAATAATGTGTATTTGTCAATTATAATAATAAAGAATCATACATAATCCAAACACAAAGATGCTTGTGTCATATTATGGTCGCCAAAGATGCCCTATTATTGTCACCTTGCTTTATGTGTGATTTGTATTGAAACAAATGACTTGTCCCCAGTAAAATAACCTCTGTTGTGTAATAGATTAACTAAGCTCTCAAAATAAAGCATTTTCTTGTCAATTTGGAATCCAGCTAGCCTGACCATAATAGGGCACCATGCATTAGTGATTTCTTACAGTGATTGCAATTGTATAGTTCTAAATGATGGGTGTACATTCCCCAGAAAGTTGCGAAAGACTCAAGCCTGAGCAGGCCGGCAAAGAATGAAAATAGTCAGCAGAGTTTATTACTGAGGTAAGCAGCCACAAAATCTAATCCCATGTAGAATAGTGCAATTTGGTTGTTATCAAATTGCATAGGCCCTTGAGAAGAAGTCGCTGATTTATGATATTTGAAGGTGATCCACAACAAATGATCATATTGGATCCTGGATCTTGCATAATTTTCACTACCCTGGTGGTGGTGGTGGTGGATTAGGGATTCACGTCCTGTAATTCTGCACCTGATGGGCTAATTAGGACAGGTAGGGACCATGGCAATGAGATGAAGGATGAAACAGCCATCCAACATAGGCTCGACCAGGAATGGAACCCGGGACCCAGTGGTTGGAAGCCCAGTACGCTACCACTGAGCTAGACCCCCACCCTCACTACCCTGGTGGAAACTTCTTTTGTTTAACAATAACAATGAACTATTAACCCATATACAAAAAGAGGTACTGTTTGCAGGTATATGATGTAATAGGCCTCTCCAAAGTCAAGGGCTCTTGAAATCAGGACTTAAGCAGATAACTTATCATTAGACTCTCTTTGATGCACACCACATGATAATCTTCAGAAAAACATTGTCATATTCCTGCAAACACAAGCAGTTTGCCACATCATTCAATTGATATTGTCAATATGCGAGTGTAAACAACATACAATTTCTAAATTTTGTTTGAAAAAATATTCTCAAAAATTATTAAAATAATATTTTGACTCTTAAAACCGTGCAATATTGGTGGAGAAACTGTGTAATATTGGAGATATTTCCCAAACAACTATTACTAAGTGTAAATTTATATGACTCCTCCACAGCAGAAATCCAATTTCCACAAAATAGCAGTTTTCTGAGATATTATACAATAGTTTAAAATTGCTTTATTTATATTTATCAAGGCACACTAAATTTGTATAAGTTTGTCAGTGTATCAAGCATTAATTACAAAACATAAATGATGCATTTAAAGAAATCAAGACCAAAACGTTTTAAAACTACAATGGGAATGGCATCATCACTCATTTTTTAGTATTTTGAAGTCATCGCTTGGTTTGTTTACATATTGGATTTTGGATGGCATGAAAAATTAAATACCACGTGAAGTTTATTTATTTTATGGAGAGATAGTGAACCCAGCAAGGCTCTGGATGGTAATCAGTGTTAATAAGACAATAAAGTGAATGCAATCGATTTTGGCCACGGTCATAGTGAGTGACAATCCAGCTTTCAGTTGTGCCAGAATTCTTTTATTCTCTTAAATAAACTCTGAGTCTGAGTCTATAGTTCGAAATAAACAGAGTTGAAATCTTACCCCTCCAGCAATTGTACAAAAGCTTCCGAGACTCTTGACCAAATGAGACTCATATCGCAGCAGTAAATACTGGAAAAAAAAATGGAAAAAATAATAAGATATATATTCAGCATAATAACATAATAACTTACAATGCGTCATTCCCAGTAGCATTGAGCCATTGAAACATTGCATAATAAGACTGTCGCCCACTTCACTCTGTCCTAAAATGTTAAGATTTCAGTATTCTCTCAGTTATTAATAATAAGATATATTGCAAACTTTATCCTTCAAGCTTTGTTCGGCTTCGCCGATATAAAAATGCCTGTTTATTACAAAAGGCGACTTTCACTGTACAAGGAAACCTTTGTCCGGCACACTGGACTCTTAAGCATGATTGATTTCCAGTACACAATAAGGTATGTATGCTTGATATGATGCATGCCTGTCTCCAAACAAATGATGATGTCACCAATGATCCAATTGATGACATCACCAAAGGTCAATTGATGACGTCAATGAGTGCATGTAGCTTGGTGGCCTAACGATTAGGTCATCCGCCATTTCCACATTAGCGGGCTCTACTGAAAGTCTTAAAGGACCCGGGTTCGATCCCAGGCCCGGGCGCTCTTCATGAGCTACATCCCAGCAGCTGCATGTCGATTGCATGAGACGTTCAATTGGAGGTGCCTTGTACTCGGTGTCTATGTTAGGGCAAGTAAAAAAACGCCACCCATGGGGTAAATTTGTAACATGATGTAGACTCCAAGCCGTATCATCTCATCATTATTTCTTCCTCTGGCAGCTGGTCATATATATATGGCATTGAGATATAGACATTAGAGACAGGCATTCATCAATCACATGTGACTAACACACACTATTATACCACATATGCTATTTGCACTTACGAATAAATAAACACACATAGCTTCCACGGATTTAAATTGCATGTGAAAAAGAAGACAGTTGAGTCTTATATTGAAGAATGCAATATACCAAACTGTTACTCATGCAAATTTAATAGGCCTACACATCAAATTTGCTTGTCATAATCTTCTACATTTACACAAATTTCCTTCACTACATTACATTTGTAACTGTATACGCTTCCCTAAAGCGGCATGTCATTAAGCCTTGGGAAGAGTAGCTTTATTCAATAAACAATAAACAATATGACTGCACTGGTAAATTCAATTAAAACAGAGGCTATAAGTTCTAGCGGTTGGGTTGTCAAGAAAGCCTATACAAGATTGGCATATACACTACAATAATCTTTTTTTTCTCCAAAATGCAGTTGCATACAAATTAAAATTTCTTTTGGAATGAACACATAGTTGTTTTTTTTATCTTCATCTCACTCATATCACCCTCATAATTTTTCATGTAACTGGTGGTGTCAAAATGACTTTGAATTAAGTTCTCAGACCACCAGTCATAATCATTGTCAAAAAATGTGTTCCTTATTTATAATAATAGAGAACCGAAAAGATCAAAAAAACAAAAAATACATACTTCATTTACGCTGACAAGCTTCAGTGGGTAGAAAACAGGAACAAAGACGTAACAAGCCAATATGGCTCCCAGCGAACAGCCGAAAGTTCCCAACCAATATTGGCCGCCGAAGGAGTATACCTCCGCAGGATAGCCTAGTAAAGTAATTGTGGAGATATAAGAAACCATTAATGACAATGTTACTGGAATAATGTTCATGTTTCGGTTGCCAAGGAGATATTCATTGGTCGTCTTTTGTTTGCCGCCGGAGAAAGCGTAATAAATTCCGATTCCGAGAGAAGAGGCCAGCATCGCTCCAAAAATCAGCCAGTCTGACCAATGGAATGATTGAAGTTGTTGCAATGCCATGTTTGTTTTTTAAGATGGTAATGCTAAACTGTAATCTTTCTCAGTTAAACAATCCTGAAGATTTGTGCTTTATTCACACCGAAGCACTATCATTATTGGATGATATGGAAACCATTATATCATAAGGTGCTGAAGTTGGAGGCCAGCAAACTCTAATTTAACATTCCAAAAGAATATTTGCTTCCAGTTTTTTGAAAAAAGTCTAATAGCTATTAAGATTTGTGTAGCTATCTTGTAATCCAATAATCCAACTGTTGATTCACCAAGAGGTTAAATATAGTTCCTTTAAACATTTACACCATTTTCTTGTGAAATATGAAGTTCTGGTACTATTGCATGTGGGCTTCACATGATACTGATGGGCTATTAACCCAAGATTACAATATATGTGACGACGTATTTGAACCGAGATATGATAAATTTAAGGTGGCATTTATGAAGATAACAAGATGAGAAGGTGGTTTGTATGCTCTTGGTTATGGATATGGTTATCTCATCATAACATTATCAAGGTTGTAGTAATCTACTCTATTTGTACAGTTGTATTTGTAAATAATTTGAAGAGTCACCTGAAAAAAGGTTGTCGATCGCAAGGTCAACCATTTGAACTGGATATATATAGTCTCACAGAATTTCAGAATTTCATGCAAGTTTGAGCAATAGTAGAAATGATTTACCTAAAGTTTTGGAAAGTTATATATTTTTGAAGAAGCATAAGTGCCTGTATATTTGGTGTGACTGTATATGCAAAAAAAAAATAAATACAAATTAGGCACTTCCAAGATTTCATTTTATTTGGTTTAAGTAAATGGTAAAGTATATCAACGACCAGTACCTTTACTTGACACCCCCCCCCCCTTTTAGTACTTTCTACCCCTTTCAGGCCATTGAAATGCAGTTTTGAGGTTGAAGGCGATAAAGTCACTGAGAGGGGTACAGGCCAAAGCTAAAAATAGCCTTCACAGGGTCTGGTCAGTTCGCTTCAAGGGACCAGCACGTTAAGGTCACCCACATTACCAGAAAATTATTTTGTAGTGTATTGCACGTGGCGAAATTATTTTGACAAGTTTGGATGATAATATAATTCATAATCCATATTTGTGTTTGGATATTGGGGAATAGGCAGTAGCATGCCTATATATGGTAATCTGCCTTTGGTTTCACCTTTTTGTCTCGAAGCTGCTGCAAGCATTCGAGC
Source organism: Alitta virens (assembly GCA_932294295.1). Lineage (NCBI taxonomy): Eukaryota > Metazoa > Annelida > Polychaeta > Phyllodocida > Nereididae > Alitta > Alitta virens. The sequence goes on along the minus strand of OW028585.1, from coordinate 6,515,808 downwards.
AATCTTAACATGATCAATAGAGCGAAATATGCAGTTAACACACCGTATAGTAATATTTTTGATACCATCAAAACAATACAGAACAGCAAGTCACTCCCACATTACCCCTACAAACATATTGCATATGGCATGTGTTGATAATATTTCTAGAACAACATTACAAGAAATTATTTTGTAATGTATTTCATGTGGCGAAATTATTTTGACAAGTTTGTTTGGTAATATAATTCATAATGCATTTCGGGGTAATAACACTTATGTTATTAATGTTTAAGACAACACTAGGGTGCACTCTCTAATCTATGCAAATTAGTCAGGGGGGTAAGCCAAGGAGGCTTGGGGGTCTGGTCAGTTCGCTTCAAGAGACCAGCGCGTTAAGGTCACCCACATTGCCAGAAAATGATTTTGTAATGTATTTCACGTGGCGAAATTATTTTGACACGTTTGGATGATAATATAATTCATAATCTATATCCATGGTCCTTACTTTATAATGTGACAGTATGCTCCGTAATTATATCGACCCTATGTTAGTTAATGTGATAATTTAAATGGTGTGTTAATACTTTGATAATATATCTGTGGGGAACATTATCTCATCATTATAAGATGTTCTTACAATAATTATTGGGAATATAACTTAAATATACTGATATATGAATGTCAACTTTCTTAGGGTCCATATTTCAATATTGCGACATAATTAATCAAATGTTGTCGTATGAATGTTATAACCTGTTCGTGTTGCCAGATCCATGCTTTATCGGCTTGACACCAAACTATATGAAGCAGTAAATGCGACGCTGTATATCCGTCATAATATTACAACAGAGGAACAAGAAATCATGAGTTCATTCAAATGTGACAACTTCCTAGGAACCTACTGTATTTGTTATGACAATACAGTATGTGTTCAACCAACCAAGATATCACATCATACATCAAAGTAATTTTTCTGCGATAACAAATAAAAAATGCAGGTTATGGACAAGCTCCGATGAATTAAAAATGTGGGTTATCCTCTTTATCTTTTTGATCAGCATTTGATCAGTCCCTAAGATAATATTTCCATGCGTAACACTGCGGTTGGATAACATTCAACTTTCTGTCGGTTAACTAAAGATAGTCCAGTTTTAATAATGGGATGAACACAAATACTGTCTATAGTCATTGGTGGCCATCTTGGACGCCATCTTGAATTACTCAAAATGTGCCGAGCTGAAAAGAGGACACCCATCAGATGCTTAATGTACATATTATTAGCTTTCAAATATGGCACCAAGAGCAAAAGTATAAACGCCATTTGAAATTACTAAAATCTTGATTTGACTGCCAGGCTAAAGGGGAGTTCACACTGTAACGAGTGGTGATGACGAGTGAGCGCGGATGACTGGTACCTCTAAATCACTCATGCATATCTGTGGAGAGGGCAAACATTTTTAAGCATGTTAAAAACTTTAGCAGATGTCCGACGAGTGAAATTGTTTACCTTCTTACGAAAATCAATCGGTAGTCTCCGGAGTGTGATTTACGGACGTCCATGTCCACTTGCGAGCACTCTTGCCCACTCGCGGGCACACAGGGGAGGCTGTCCACTGATTTATTCTCGCCATCCACTCGTGGTCATTCTTGTACATCTCGAGAGATGATCGGGAATCGCTCAGCGGACCACCGCGACCCGCCCGTTGTTCTTCCGTCGTCCATCCGCACTGGCACCGTGGCCATCCATGGCCACCCATGCCCTTCTGTAGCCCTCTCCTCCTTCATCAAATGATCTATGAGTGCCTCAAGGATGCTCGTTGAAATAATTTATATGTGATAAACAAAGGCATGGGTCAGCATGTATAGTTCGTCTTGGTAGCTGTGATTCCAAAACTGAAGTCAGAATTTATCTATCAAGTCAAAATTTGAGTTCAGCATATTCAGTGTATGACTAAATACATCAGCAAAATAGTACTTATTTCAGGATCAATGTCGCATTCCTTATATTTCTGTATTTTCAGTTATCAGTTTATTTGCAAAATGTATTTATTTATGTGTTATTCGTATGTACAAAGCTTATCAGTGATAATCGATACTAATACCTACTACTGCAAGGTGACAACAACGAAAAAAATCAACACACCCGAAATATAGTCTAAAGTAACTGGTTTTGTCTTACTAACTGTTTTATCGTTGACCAATGTAATTGTTTAGGTTTTGTCTGTGACAAATTTTAGATTTTTGTTGTTTCTGTCCTTCAATTAATTGTTCATAGCAACAGACCACAACATTCAGTTCAACAAGACTTTATAATCCTTATTTATACATTGTGCTGTTGCTATAAACTTCAACATCCAAGCTGTAAATTACCCGCAAATTGTTAAATTGAATAGCAAGGTCTCATAAATTTGTCGTAGGGTAAAGTTTTTCACACTTTTATTTGCAACTTCTACAATGTTGTTATTGCGCACACAATTTATTAACTGCATAAATAGTCGTATGCATTTTGAAGATGTACGTAATGAGGAAACAAGCAACAGTGGATGCAGGTCTGACTATCGTTAAACAAAATTAGCTCTGGTAATCTTACACAGATTAAAATACGCACAAGTTAAAACTTTGCAAAACATTATAATTACGTTTTGTTTGTTTGAGTGTCTGAACAGAGGGTCTAATTACAGACAACATTGGGCCAATATTGGCCAACACTGGGCCAACATTTGGCCAACGCTTGACCAACATTGTGCCAACATTGTGCCAACACAAGGTAAATTATATCGATATAAAACTAGCATTAAGTCGATGTGGAATCCTATCTTTGGACAGTCCGGAAACTTGGTTAACAGAAAAATTTCGGACGCAGAGGAAATCATCCAAGCAGTAAATCACAGAAATTCGTTGAGGGATTGGGTATTTTTTGCACCACTCTTACTATCTGAATATACTATTGAATTCATAGCATATCTTAGATTACACAATTTGCAAAAAAGTATTCCTTTGCAGGACAATTCCTCCAGGAACACTTATGCTGTCATGGATCACGCATAAATAGCGCAAAAAATGGAATTCATTGCGACTGATTGGGCAATTTTGAACACCACTGCATATGCATCTTATCATACTACAATTCACACAATCGCTTAAATTACAACCAACAGCATAAACTTACTGTGGGCCAGACAGAAAACCATTTAACTACAACAGACAAGTGTTGTGATATATTACATTCAGCACTAGATCTCTCTTGAAAAAGTAACAAGATAAGAATTGTGCATGCAAGATAAAAATATATCTTGCTTCACTTGACGAAAAACTAAGTAAACTGCTTCAACAACTGAAATAGTGAAGTTGTAAATTAACTAATCTTGATGCAACAGCATTAATAATTTCAATTTTATTTATTTTTTTTTGTGGAGTCTCAATGCATCTGTGATTATTTTGTAAATATTTGTGATGTCTAAAAGTGTCAGTCTCTGATAGATATTTACACAAAAATCAAACTGCGAGATTATTTTTAAAAAATTGAAGCAAACTGACCTGAATTAAGACATAAAAGACCGTCATTCAGACTTGGACAATATCTGACAATTTCAATTTGTATTCCTATTCTTAGCCAGATTCTGTGTTATTTTATTTTATCACATTATCTGTGACCTCACTCTTGCCATTGTCTACTGATGACATCACAATACTATATCTGAGTCCAAAGAGAGGTCAATGAGTCAAAAATGCCAACATGGCTGCTGTGCGAAAAGGGTGGGCCTGCTATCACCCAAAAATGCTGCTGCAGGCTCAATGCTTATTATTGTTGCTGTCGTAGGCCCAATGAGGGTCCATTTTGGGCTACTTAGGCTATATATTAATCAATTATTGTCATGGTATACTCAGCTTTGACCTATTTTGGTACTGCAGGTTCAATGTTGGCCCACTATTGCTACTGAGGGTTCAATATTTGCCCATTATTGGCACTAATTATAACTGGCCAAATATTAATTCTATTTTTCATGCCATAATTGATTAAGGTATTATTTGCATAATATATTATGTAACATAAATCTGAACAAAATAAGATTTTTGTTCAATTGATTAACACTTTCAGGTAATTAATCAATTGCGATTTCATAGTTTTTTAATCATCTTATAAATTGGGCCCCAAAAAAATACATGATTAAATTAATAACGGTCTTCAGTTTCAGCAGTTAGGGAAAAAAACAGTGGGTCATACAGGCTCTAATTTGGGCCTCGCTCACGTTAAGACCAGTCCTGCCTTCATTTTTATATCATATACCGTGTTTCAAATGAGCGCGTAAGTTGCATTGAGTACAAACATATGGGTACATTTTACTACAGGAGTGATATTTCACAAACATTTGCAGTTGTCAGTTGATTGCTAAAACTTACATAAACATGAGACAGATTAGCCTGATAGCATTTGAAAGTACATTTAGTATTTTCTACAACATTTGTTGGGCCACATTCCTGCATTGTAGTTGTACTTGAACAACCAGCTGGATGAAACACAGTAACGGACAAACACCATAAATCTGTTCCTGTTGCGGTCAAAGTGGGCTGAGCACTAAGTGTGTTTGAATTACCAGGAACTACCTTGTAGATCTTCCTGGTGAACTTATCAACATAGACGGATTCACAAGTCGCTGTGACATTGTCCGATAAACCAGGTTTGGAGATGGTGTTGTTGGGCTCATGGCTACATAATTTGCTGTGATTTTCTATGAACTGGATATCTGTGCTGGTGACCCCTACACCACTACCTCCCCAAATAGGCGCTGTCGTAGCACCCCCTCCAGAATTTCCAGAAGAAACTGTAGTAGTGGCACCGTTTGTTGTCGTTGCAACTGCGCCACCTCCACTCGGTGCTGTTGTAGCGCCACCTCCGGAGTTTCCAGATGCAACTGTGGTAGTGGCGCCATCTGCTGTAGTTGCAACTGCACCACCTCCACTCGGTGCTGTTGTAGCGCCACCTCCGGAGTTTCCAGATGCAACTGTGGTAGTGGCGCCATCTGCTGTAGTCACTGCTGCACTGGGCGCTGGTGCAGCGCCACCTGAAGTATATGTACAGCCAGTGTCGTAATTCACCAAACAGGCTGTTCCAAGAGTTGAGCTGGAAGCTGCAGTCCAGCCAACTTTGTCTGCGTTGAAAGAAAAATTAACATCTGACCAGATGTCTGCATTGTATGCCTTGTTAGTGATTAAAACTTGTTTATTGTCCGATGAATATTCTACAATATCTCCGAATGCCAGCTGAAATTAAAAGAAAGGTCACATCAGATTCAGCTTATTAAGATAAATTAAAGAAAAGGTCACATCAATGGGAGTCCTGAATTCACATTATTCCCTCTTCCAAGTCAATCACACTTTCATGGACCATGTTTGAGAGCGCAACTTATATTTCTGGTAAGTTCTGATGAAGTATTGTTCAATTCATTGAACGTATTGCAGTTATGTTTGGTGTTCCTTATAACTTATATTATTACATTAGATGATTTCAGTGCATATAGAATTAGCATGGTTTACACTATTGATATTGCCTGAAAAATATGTATTCTATTCATTCATGCAGTAACAAGTAAATATATTGTAAATGGATTTGACGTTTAGTGGCTATAGTAACAGTAAATATAAAAGCTATGGTTCGCTTTAGGTTCGCTTCACTTTTTTTTAGTTTCTTTGTATTTCAGGTGACCACGTACGTTTCTGCTACAGTGTGTGAATAACCACTATCATACTCCACCAGGTGACCTTATCTATTGTTCTCAGGGGGAGGGGAGGGCGGTATAGCAGACGAAAATGTTAGTAAACTCCCTCTTGAGTGAAAAAACGGTACTTTAATTGCTTATTGGCTTATTGACAGTCAATAATCAAATCAAACAATCAAATAAATTAGTAAATATATCTAGTGGAGTATAAGTTAGTTATATCCCTCATTGTCTTGAGTTAACAAACATTTTTGCTGGTTATATCCTGATGCCGAAGGCCAATATATATTTGCCAAGCAGGTCTTCTTACATGATATAAAGAATTGAAAAATCTACTTTTATAACAATAATATAGTATATGGTGATGAAGATTAACATATGAAGAAATTAGGCAAGACAGCTGTATAATGTATAATAATTAGTCAGTTGACACATTTTATTCATACTCCATCACGTGTGAACTGTTCTATTGTTCCATTGCGGGATATAACCAACAAAAATGTTAGTTGACTCCCTCCCGAGTGCCCACTGATCTTTTATGCGCAATAAAGGCATTACAACAAAGCAAATAATCAAACAAATTTGTGAATATGCCTAATGGAGTATAAGTTAGCTATATTCCTCATATTCGGGAGTTAACTAACATTGGTTATATTGCGAGACATGAAATGTCATTTAAATGATTGAAGTGTTTCGAGTGTACCTATCTTCATGTCCCAAATTTAACCGATGTATTATTGAAATAATATCTCTCTGTACAAGATGGAGATCACGGGCCTAGCTCAGTGGTAGCGCAGTCGGCTGCCAACCACTGGGTCCTGGGTTCGAATCCAGCCCGTGTTGGAAGGTTGCTTCATCATTCGCCTCATTGCCTTGGCACCTGCCTGTCCTGATCAGCCCTATCTGGTGTAACAGGTTGTAAAGCCCATCTCACCCACCCACCCTTTGTACAACATGACAAATTAACAACCTTAAAATTTTGAAATCATTGTATTGGGATTTTGCCTTGTGTGTTATTTGAAAAAGATAGTCAACAATTGCATTTTGCGTCTGATATAGAGGTTTCAAAGGCATACACATTGAATATCTTGTGTATTGAAGCTATGAATTTCATGCATTATTGCAGACCATGGTCTGTTTGTGAGATATTCTGTCCATATTTGTAAAGGACTTTTTGTACGATATTGCGACTAATTCAGTCAAGCGTATTCATAAATTGATTTGATTTACAACTCATTTGTGCCACTATGTCAATGTTGACCTTTATCTGTGATAAAATCTCAACATTTCATTTGTATCGTGTGGAACAGAAATACTTCAAATGCAGATAATTTGGAAAAAATGTCCGGTGATAAATGTCAAAAACATTTTTTCCAGTTTCATCCACGCTCAGTCTCACGAAATGGATGAATAAAATATATTCTTAGTATCATGGACAACACAAACACACCAAATGTAGCAGTTTCCAAGAAATCCATTTAAAGAAATGAAAGAGAATCCCATTGTATTTTCATATTCAGTTGCATAATATGATAAACAATCTGTTCTCTTTTAAAAAATAGTTACTTATATGATGTGGAAAAGAAGCATGTGATCAGCTTTTTTTCAATTTCAGATAGCATTCTGGTCATAGTTTATTAGCGCAAAAATGACAGAAATGTTATAAAAAAGCCAGGCTTGAACTTTCTAACCAACAATAAACACCTCTCCATAACAATTATCTCCGAGTTTCCTATTTTTCCAACAGCTCATTTTAGTCTCTTCTTATTGCTATGGCCATTTGTCATGGTCACAGAGAAGCAGCCTAACAAACTGTTACAGTGGAACATATGCACAATGGTTAAATGTTAGACATTATACAATTGTACAATGGTTACATGTGAGATATAACAACAGGGGCAGATCTAGTCAGGCATAGGACTTGTATGAGCAACGAAGGTGCGATGTGCCAGAGGGGTCCAGGGGCATTTTCAGAGAAAAAAAGAGGGCATCAGGACCCCTTGAGCCCCCTCCAAATCCGCCCCTGGAAGATATATCTACACCCGAAAATGTCAATGTACAACGAGGTCTGTTACAACCAAAAGCACTTCCGGCCAAATTAGCTGACCCGGCAGGTTATAGATCTATTAGTTTAATTGGTAAAAACCAATCATGCTGACCATACCCAGAATGCTTAATTGTCAACAAGTTTTATGTGATATTGTCGGTAAACAAATGTGTCGCCTCGGCAGTGAGCCTTACTTATAACTTGACTACATGGAGGGCATCGCCGCTTAGCGATTTCAGAGTCGTTTTATAAAAAATTGAGGCAAGAATGGTTTCAGTTCATGCTACAAGCATAACACCTACACATTTGTACATAATAAATTAATCTTAAAAATTAGACGAAAATTGAAGGAGCTTTGTATTAAAATGTATGATGAAGTAATGACGCTAATGACATTCATGACGTTCTTCTGTGCCCCGTTTTCGTATTCTGCAGCGTTTGCCAGGCAATATAACTGACCATGATATTTGTCAGTGATATCAGATTTTCTATATAAAATAGTGATATTAGTTTATTTGCCGTAAGCACCATTGGATGCAGCAAGGCCATAGGCGGAGTTGTTCATAACATTTAAGGGTGTAAATATATCATATCTCACAATGTAATCATTTTGTAATTGTTTTCTACCACTGAACCCTAATATTTTTATTGTTAATGCGTTATTATCCATTTTTCATTAATTACAATTCATGGAAAAATAGCGCTCCATCTACAATTTGTCGAATTAATGCCAGTGATTTTTTAGATAGGTGAAGATCTGACCGTCCAGAAAATGTTTTATATTTAAAAATCGGTTGAAAATGGACGAAGTTACTAGATAAAACGTGGTGACGCTAATTTAGGCTCTGCCCACTTTCTGTCTGCCTTTCAATCGCAGTGCGGCATGGCTAAAAACTGTTGTACATGAGGATTTGTACAATGGTGTAAATAATGCTAGGTGTCACTGGTGAGTGGTTCAAAATGATATGTAAACCCGAAAATGTCAACTTAAAATGAGACCGATTAGCGGAGTTGTACGTAACACTTGATGGTGTACATATCTTTTCTAAGTACATATAGGCCTAATGCCGTTATAAATACAGAATGTTTGATATAGTTTGGGAAAAAACAAAATTGTGTCCCACTACATGGCCAACGCATGGTTTTTACCTCATTATAATTAGCTTAAAACCATGCATTTTCCATGCGTTTATCCTTCTCATGCAAAACGCACGTGGCACATTTGGCCATGTACCTCTGGGTACGAGTGGGGAATCTAATTTTGTAGAGTTCAACAAATATGTAATAAATCCAAGAAATATGCCAATAATATATGCAACACTGTGCACTTTAGAGCAACTTGGGGTTGGTTAGTCAATATTTGAGAGTTTGGCACACGACAAAAGTAACTCAGGTCTGATGTGAAAAAATATGTTAGAAAAAATCGGAGTTTAAATCGGAATCAACATGCCAGAAAAAATCAATATCATCTGCTTTTCTGCTTGCAACAAAATTATCATTTAGACACCCTGTACTTTGCTACTGTTCATAAAGTTACAATTACCAACCAGATTGACACAAAATGCCATTATTTACACCGACTGAAAATTGCAAGGTCTACACCAAAAGATAGAAGTTGCTTTGAACTTTGAAGCATATAACCGATTTTTTAATAATATATTTGTCACTTTTTTTCATTACCGTAAACCGGAGTATCTTTCGCGCGGGCAATTTTGGCTGCAGCAAATTAAAGTAGTTGTCGGGTACAAGTCTGAAATGGCATAAAATATCCCCCTAGCTGAAGTATGCCCAGAGATTTGTGCAAAATCATCAATAATCTGGTTGTTATGCTTTATTTGCATATATAAATGTGTATGTAAAACAATATTATATAATCAATAGAGTTGCTGATATGATGTTAACTATAATCATCTCTGTACATAACTTTCACTTGGTGGCTGGAACCATTACTAAATTTATTTTATTTTTTCTCTTTTTTTAATGTATTATATTTATTTTATTTTAACATGTACAGTGTACTCATGTTTTGCAAAATCTTCTGTTGAATTTTAATGTATTGATGTTTGCGACAAATATGTCATATTTGACATAATACTGTCAATAAAAATGATATAATATGCTACAGATTCTTGAATGGTGCACTGTTTGTATTGTGATATGTTGGTTTTTTATGAACCTGTCACGCAGTATTGCTGTGCAGGTAAATTTTCCATATTTTATAATACAAAAATAAATAAATAATGACTTCATTGATCATCTAATTGCCATGGTCCCTGCCTGTCCTAGTTAGCCCACCAGGTGCAGAGATACAAGACATAAAGCCCTAACCCACCAAACGACTATAGGCAGTCATACATGGCACTGACTAAAGTAGTCAGTATATTCAACTTTTGTAATTAGTTAAAGCTACACTGTCTGTCAAATTTGCGATTTTGTAAGACTCAAATAAGTAGTTCATGAATAACCTATTAATCAAGGCACACTAAATTTGATCTAATGATAATATCAGACATTAATTACTAAAAAAATAAATCATACATTGAGAGAAAATCCAGACCAAAACATTGGAAACGCAATGGAAATGACATCATCACCATTGTTTAGTATTGTGATGTCATCACTTGGTTTGTTTACATATTGAGTTTTTGATGGCATGACAAACTAATATTTATATTATTTATTAAAGATTAAAAATAAATTGTTGAACAAAAATGGGCATGTAACGGTAAGATATATCATGAAACAAGAAGGCAGTATTGATTGATATCATTACTTTTATGTGCACATTTGACAGACAGTACACCTTTAATTATATGTCTGTGTCTGGGTCATTTTGACTACTCTTTGTTTAGTCTACAGAAATCTCGTCAACATAGGAAGACATTACTTTTTTGGGGATGACTTCACCAGATGACGACTTTGCCTGTTGACAACTTGACCAACAATCGTTTAGAAACCCATAATTTTATTAGAATTGCCCTGACATAAATTACACTGTAAAACGCTTGCGGCAGAATATTATTTGAAAACTTAATTTTATTTAATGGTAACTTACTACGCGGGATTAACTAATTCTTATTAATAAACAATTGAGTAAATTTTGTATTAATATTGGTAAGCAAATAACAGTAACCTACACTGCCATCCCCTTCCCCCCCCCCTCCTAAAAATAAAATAATACTTATATTTTTTTTGAACACTGGATGTAATATATTTTTGAAGGGCCGTGTATATACTTTAAGGCAATTTCATATTAATGACACTACTTGGAAGTATATGATAGTATTTACAATAACAGCATAATCAATGGCTGTTTACATACTATTCATGAATATTTTAAACGCTATTGCCTTAGCTAATAATCAGGGTTCTTGTGTCATTCCCAGTAACCGGTTGTGTATTTGTGGCAACATGGTAATCTGAACGTGCTGAATCCAAAAATGGTGGTTGCAATTTTTTTAGAAGCTCCTTCTATGAGAAAATCAAGATGGCCGCTAAGATTGCAGCCACACACATCCAAGCTGTGTCGATCTTGCTATAATGAAATGGGCCTGTCCAATTTTTAACACTTTCTTTTTGTGATTCTTTTATAATTATCATAACAAATAAGGAACACATTATTTGACAATAATGATGACTGGTGGTCTCAGAACTTAATTCAAAGTTATTTTGATTACACCAGTTTCATAAAAAATTATGAGGGTGAGACGATGGTCGGAAAAAAGTTAATATTAAGAAAGAGATCAACCTGATGGACTTTCACAGGACATATTATAATATAAATATATATCTAATACTTTATTTCATTTAAAAGAAAGTTAAAGTTATATCATTATAACGTAAAGAGGAATAGAAATGGTTGTATACTTCACTCCCCCAGGCTCCGAGTTGTGAAGGGGTATAGTGCAATTTTGCTATATTGACCATAAAGGGTGTACTGGATTTAAAAGGTTATATTTGATTCAAGTATATTTAAAGGGAATCTTTAAACTGCCCCTATTGGAATGCAATGTAAATTAGCCAAAATGTCATACATTGGCTACTGCATTTGGCAGTGAAAAAATAAAATAAGAAGCATAAATAATTTCTGATAAATTAAAAGATTTAATTTTCAGTATTATCAAAGTCGTAATGGCCAATTATTTATTTTACATGATGTTTTCTGATGTTTTCAGAATTGAGGTCAACATCTGGGGATTAATGTCTGAAACAACTAAGCTTAACTCATAAAAACCCCTCTATTGAGGCCATTAGAGGCAGAATACATATATGGGAAAGTGTGTTGAGGGAGGGACATTTTGTTCTATTGCCCATTACTGTAACCACTTTATGACTCTTGAATTACCCCTAAAGCAATGCAATTTCAGCTTAAAATTCGAACCAAAATGCAACTATTTCGGTAAGTGCAGCTAGGTGAAATTTCACACAACTTGTCTATGAATGGTAAAGATGGGAAGGGAGCAGTAACAGAAATATCATTCATAAAATTCATGTTAATGTCATGTCCGCTTGAAGTTACAAGTATCTCCGATTCTAGTTGTAATGGAATCACATATCTTGGATCTTGACCTAGGTTTGTTGGGTTATGAAATCCATTCCAGGTATGGTTTTTAATGTCAGATGGAAACACTTAACAGTAGCAGTGATATCATGCATTTGATTCACCTCTCGTCATTCAGAAACGCACTCTGTTAGTGCAAAAAGTACTCCCTCTATGGAATCAATTGATTGTTCATAAATGTATTTTGTCACCAAATTATGATGGTTTTAATGGCAGTGCCTAAGGCAACTGAATTGATGCGATTGTCAAACATTGTAAAGTTTTATCGAAAATATCTTGATGACTCACATGATAATCAAAGTGGAGAGAGCAGTGGGTTGGTTTTGGTTTTATTGCATACCCTCATTTAATAGGGCCTCCTCTGTCCAGTTCCCTCTATCCGCACGTCTGAGGTTGGGAATGGATATGTACCCCATTTATCTGGCTATGTCAGCTTCTGCAAATGCCTGGAAATTTGCGCATATAATTTAAGTTTGGTCAATGTTAAATTGCCTAACCTTTCTGCACAGCCCCTATCTCTCACCTCATCAATCCACCCTCAATAGCGGCAAGAACTTGCCATAGAGGGCAGCACTTTCCATATCTTTCTATCTATCTATCTCCATGACCAATGAAAATTGGCAATGTTCAAAAATGCTTATTTTAATCATTATGGCAGCAATACCTTTTACTTAGCACTGCTTACTAAAGAAATCATATTTTTGATATTTATGGGCAATCAATTGATTATTTAAGGGTTAATTTTTCCAACCAATCTTTTTTACACGTATAGTTTGTGCTCTCTGCATCACGACAGGATGAATTGTGGATTTCAGCTGAATAACATGCATGATATCACTGTTACTGATAAATGTATGCATCTTACGTCAATCTATAAAAATAACTGATTCCACAAATGGAGTATATGAGCCCAAACACCTAGGTATAGATCCAAAGTAAGTCTTTCTATCATAACTAAGAGTGGAGATATTTGTGATTTCAGCCAAACGCGATATTTACATGAACGTAATGCAAGATATTTCTGTTACTGTTGTAAGAAAGTGTCTGAGACCAATTACAATGCCATAAATGGGTCCTTTGACCCCAATTAACCATGGTATAGACCCAACAATTGTGTTATTATGCCAATTTGGAGAGAATATATTGGCGAATTTGACTTTCAGAAGCTATATTGGACGCCATCTTGAATTACGCCAAATGTTCAAGAGTGCCAGGTGGGCACCCAGCAGATTCCTAATCTATACACATTCAGCTTTCAAACGACACCAAGATGAAAACTATAGACAACATTTGAGGGTTCACCTGAGTATCTGCTGGACTAAACGTAACATGTGACATTACTAAATATAATAGTAAATAATAATAATTAATTCATTAAAAAATAATGATAACAACTTTTTCTAATTGAATAGTTGTTTTTCTTCACAAACAAATAAAGCTTCAGCGTGGAAAATAACAGTCTTTTATTTCAGTTTGCATATATGTATAATAAAACAATTATGAATTTCATTTGACTCTCGGGAGTGATAGTGGATCAAATAAAATTGACTAATGCACTCGCACGAGCCATTATTAGCATAATATGTACACAGTTCTAGGAAAACAATAAATTGCAGTTAGTGATTTTAGTCCAGTAGTTAATGTAACCTTTATTATTTTTGCTACTTTAGGCAAACTAGTGTATTATCTATATTCAAGATGTAAATTATGTAGCATTTTTACTCATTGATATTTGTATCGTTTTTGGTATGTACATTGTACTGCTAAGTTTCTATTTGAAGTCAAAACAAAACCTCACGTGGCAACCATTATATTTTAATGAACTTAAGCCTAAAAATCATAAATCATATGAAAAAATGTTATCTTTTACCATGTAATAAAACTGTGACTCGATAAAATAGTTTATTTCCAAGTGATAAAAAAGTGACATTTAAAAGTGTAATTTGAAGCCAAGTCTCCAAATAACAGGTTATGCCATAACTTATTTTTAACCTTAGAATACCGTGTCACTCAATATTTTCCCTGGTCTATGATAATAAGATACGTATTTACAGTTGAGGTACACAAATAGGATGGGGTATGAGGTCGATTTTCAGTTTTTTATCGAGTTTCAAAATAATGGTTTTCACTTTCTTGTGATTCATTTGGCGATTCATCAATACCATATAGTTACTATATTCATTCTAAAAAATCTTAATTTAAAATAATGATGCCCGAGATAGCATTTCAAATTGGGCCAGCGTCGTTTCTACATCGTTTTGACATTGCCGATATCGCGCTGACGTCGATATGATTCGGAATTCCATCTGGAGTGGTCCATGAAAGTGCATACGTTTCATTTAACATTCTGTTCTATACCACCTATAGCCTGTTTAAAAGCTATCAATAGTTCTCAGAATTCATCATTTTCTTTGGCACGTATCAGGACATATTTCAACCGGTATTACAAGATACATGTATTTAAAGCATGGTCCTCAGGCAGGTGTTCCATGTATTACAGCTTGGCACTCTATGTGAGCTACATCCCAGCCAGATATCAATCACATGCAACATTAAATTGTAGCTGCCTTCTACTCGGTGCATATGATGAGGCGGTGGGTGGGTGATTAGGGCTTTACGTCTTGTATTTCTGCACCAGTTGGGCCAATTAGGACAGGCAGAGACCATGGCAATGAGACGAAGGATGAAACAGCCATCCAACTTAGGCTCGATCGGGAATCGAACCCGGGACCCAGCGGTTATAAGCCCAGAGCGCTACCTCTGAGCTAGGCCCCCGCCACCTATGATGAGGCAAGTGAAAGACCCCACTCATGGGGTAAATGTGAAACTTGGGTTAGACTCCAAGCTTTATCATACTTATCATTACATCTGCTTCTGGTAGTATAAGCTAGTGGTGGGGGCCTAGCTCAGTTGTAGTGCGCTGGGCTTCCAACCACTGGGTCCTGAGTTCAATGCCTGCTCGAGCTTAAGTTGGATGGCTGTTTCATCCTTCGTCTCATTGAAATCTCAGCTTTAGACCCAATGGTTTACCACAAGGTATTCAATAAAGTATATCTCATTGCAGATCCTTAATTGTGTGTCACAAATAACACATTCTAATATATCTCATTGCAGATCCTTAATTGTGTGTCACAAATAACACATTTGGAGTAGAATGAAGAAAAAAATAATTACTTACATTTACAATATTTGTGACAGGGTCTGAGAATGTCAGCAATATCTGCCAACCGCCTCTAATATTATGAGACGCTGCTCCTGTGATAACGACAGCTGCTTGAAAACCTACATCACTTTCTGACGAAAAAGTAATTGTCCCGGCTTCCACAGAATATAGAGTTCTCAATACAATAAGCGCAAAAACTATAAAGTGATTCGTGAACTCCATGTTTTAGTCTTTCTTAGAACAGTGTCTTGAAGTGACTTGAGCTGCAATCGTTCGTTGGTTATGACATACCAGTATCCATTGCCTTTGTCATCTTTAGAAAAAAAATAGATACTCCCTTTTCACCACAAATGTTAACAATGAGCGCGACTGTCGAAAAGCTTGCATTGCATTGTGGGCATTTGTTTTGTCTGCAGCCTGCAGGCGCTGAAGGGATATGTTATAAAATATTCATATCTTTGGTGACTTCAGGCATTCGCTGCATTGAAAATAACAATCAATTATTTCGCTTTGTGCCATAATTTGCAAATCTGCTGTAATAAGGTAATGAGGGATGAAATAGGTACACAATTGTTATGTGATCTCATTATTGCATGAATTATTTGTTTGAACTTATACAAGAACTTGACAGGTCTGCACTGAAAATCATCGTCTTTATTATTTTTATTGAAGTGATGTAGTCTGGGGCTAGTTTAAAAACACATCCTTGAAGTTTCAAGGAATTTTGGCTGTTCTTAATTGTTTGGTTTATTGCATTTTATCTGAGCTAACTTACCATGAAAGCCTAGAACCACATTATTTTAAGTTTTAATATAACATCTCACGAATATCATTAAATCATTAGTAAGGTCAATTTAACTAGTTTGCCTATTGTTTACTGTCCCATGCAGTTAAATATTCTCCCAACTCAGTCAATAGAAGAACCAATGTTTCCTCAAACGAAACAATACGTCTTACTGTAGCTTTAAGTTGACTTCATTAAAATGTTATGCTTGGAAACTGAATTCAAAAGCACCTCATGATCCAGCCATTGCCCTGTGGTGGTAGTATGGGGGAGGGGGGGGGGGGGTGGAGCTATCTTTGTCGGTTCTGGATTCACAATGATGTCCTCAGCTATTTAGTCTTCAAGTCTTTGAAATTTGCTGTAATCAATATATAATCATCATATACTCTATAAATATAAAATACAGAGAAATGCGAACAATTATTACTGCTCATGTGATGCGGAGACATTGCAACCAATTATCACTACTCATTTTATGTAGAGCCTTGCAACCAATTATCACTCCCCAGTTGGACATCTGTATAGGGGAAAGTGGGGAGAACTGAGCCTTTTATCACATTATTGTGTAACTTTTGCAAAGTTAAATTTTTTTCCTTCAAATTATACTACAAGTAATCCTCTAATAATGAAAGATGCCTTTTTGAAAGAATTCTCAACCATTTCTCACACAAAGAGAATATTAAATTTTAGAAAAAAAGTGACCCAGTGCTCCCTCAGGTAATGAGAACTTATGGTTTTCCTTTTTATTTTCAATGTGTAAGCTAGTGGTTAAGCATACTAGTGGAAATTTTACTTACAGACATCAAAAACAAAAATTTCACTTTGTCAGAAAAATAAATATCTCAATTGATTTCTTCCTTTTAGACATGCACTTATGTTCACTTAGGAGTAATGTGACTCAATTTCATGGTTATATCAATATTAGGTTTAGAAGTAGAGAGGGTGGCCCAGTTCTCCGGCCTGCCCGGTTCCCCTTACTTTCCCCTAATGCAGTACAAATTTATAAAATTGTCTCTGTTGGCAATTACAAGAGTTATATATGCTAATCAATACAGCCATAAAAAGCATTTCTATTCATGGAATTTGTTCCAATCATTATTCGTAACTTGTGGATTTCTGGCAATTTTTAAACATTTTTCCAATCAATAACACCAAAAGATTAATTTATATTTTTATTGTAACTTTGGCTGATAATTACAAGGTATACCTTTGCAGAATAATTATCATAAAGTAACACCAACGTTTTTTTCCAGGCACTTTGAATTTGTATTCAATGAATAACACTGTTGTATTTGTAAAACACATTGATAAATTAAATGAACTCAAAGGATTTTTTAATGTCACCTTATATAAGAGACTGGTCTAGCACCAGAATATCTCAGGTGATCCATACTGAATTTACTTTAATTGCAGTTTAGATATGCATGAAATCTGAAGGTTCCTGATAGTTTATTTGTCTGCACTGGAAATGTAAAATATATCAATTTTAATTTTAATTTTTTTTAACGTCTTACTTAAAGGTGCAAAATATCTTATGTAGTGTATCATAAACATGCACCTACAGAAACCTTTCAATCCAGAACAGTATACCTCAGGTATTCGTGGACTTGTACCCAGATAGCATTCCAAATTGTTTCACAGTCGGCAAGATGTCTGCGATGTTTATATGATGTTGTAGCGACAGTGGCCTATCTGGAAACGATGCTGGGCCAATTTGGAATGCTGTCTGGGTAGCATATTTATTTATTTTTTTATGTTATTTTATTTTTCAGGGGGATGGGGTCTATCCACACAAACTCAATACATGATAAGTATTTGGCCCACTACTGCCATGTAATGGTGCTTTTACTCATAGTGTTCTATAGGTGTTGTGTAAAATTATTCAGACACCTTTAGAATATCATGGACATTACATTTGAGTCATGGTAGAAGTGATTTAGCTTTAAGCAGCATTGAATTATATCATGTCATTTTCATGCATATGCCAATAGCTGTTTGTGGCTGTAATTTCAATGTATATATCAATGTATTTTACAAGTTATGGAAGGTTATATATTGCAGAAAGTCAAATGTGTCTTAATATTGTTCAACATGCCTGTAACACGTCACATTGGCTTAACATCCGCCAAATGTCGATCCGATGCAGAAGTCAACATCGGTGCAGACAGAAAGACAGAAAAAAAAGCTGTCTGGGTGTGATCTAGCAAAAAAGGCATCTCGACCAGGTGAATAACATTATGTGTAAGGTGCACTTCAAGTAGTATCATCCCACCGTCACTCTTCATGAGCTACATCCAAGCAGCTACAGGTCGATCGCATGAGATGTTAAATTGAAGGTGCCTTGCACTCGGAGTCTATGCTGAGCCAAGTAAAAGCCCCCACCTGTGGGGTAAATGTGTAACATGGCGTGGACTCTAATCAGTCTTATCATCTCATCATTACTTCTGCCTCTAGCACCTTGTCATACGGCCAGACTAAGCTTCAGATACAGTGCGCATTGAAACATTGAACAGATGATCATACAACTGGTCACATTCATTCAATAAATAATGATTACAATGTCATTGTTACATTGAGATCATAAATTTGAAAGACAATAAAAAGACAACAACAAAGATGCCAAATGTGACTGTAAATCTCCCGGCAGTTTTTTTCTTATCAGCTCATAACATCTGCGCTGCACATGTTAATTATGTTCCATCACGTCATTGTTTAGTTTTTTTCATAATTGGACTTCGTGGAAAACTAACGTTTTCACTATGCATTATTAAATAGTTCCTGATCTATGTCAGTCACTTTATGAACTTAATTGCCGAAAATTAGTAGGGCAACCAGCAATAAAATTGGCATAATCCCATAAACTTCACCAGTGGCAGATTCATCCCACTTTCAAAATGGATGTAAACGCTGGTGTTTCGATGTAAAAAAATAGGAATTACGGTCACATCAGCAAATTATTCACTAGCCGAAAAATGTTAATGCCAATTTAAACCGTAATTGAAGTACTTCAGTTGAAGCTGCCATCCGATTCTCTGGTAAAATACAAAACTGAATGATCGTAGCTGTCTTTGGCTATGGATTCACTGAAATTATCAATGTACAAATGTACAATAAAAAGAAGTAACATGAGATTCTAATCAAATTTATTTCATAAATGTTATTTAATCCAAGTATAGGGTATTAATTTGTTAAAACCAATCAGCATCTTGATTGGCTAAGTAAAGGGGAAGAACTACTGAAGCCAGTGGGGTGCATGAGGGGAACGAACCTCCCCCCCTCCCAATCAAGGCCCGAAAGTTGTGACAAAAACTCTAAATAAAATGATGCCCATTACATTACAGTTCCAATTTGAATTCCTTATACTTTTAAGTTAAAATCAATAAAATTAAATATTACATTTTTTGGTAATTTAATCTGCAGACAATTTTACAAATAATGGTATTAAGCTAACTTTGTTCTGATTTAGTGGTTTATTTTGGAGACCTTGAATTAGTTTTTCTTGAGTTAATTTTCCTAGTCAAGATTTTGTTGTCATGCTGCTTATTACCAACAGTTCTAAACTTTAATTATTCTCATTAAACTTTCAAAAGTGTCTCACATGAGAAAGTTTGTAAATATATATAATAATTAGGTTCATATTCACAGCTTATGACTGTATTACTGACTGACTGACTGGCTGACTGACTGACTGGCTGACTGACTAACTGTCTGACTGACTGACTGACTGACTGATTTATTGATAGATGATATAGGCCTACATTTACTCACAGTTACAAATTCACATCACATTTAGCTGTTGTCAATGGGAACGTCAGAGACAGCATTACGAAAAATAGATTTTGAGAAATTAACAAACAACTTTTGAAATGAAATTCAATATAGACAGTGCATGGGAAAAGCATTGTTTTATTTTTGGCTAGCCAAACATCTTGTTATCGATGCATATTTTGTTATAGATGAAAAATATCAGTCTCATATTCACAAAAAAATGCTGGCACAGTTTACATTTCAGCATACACGCCAAGGAGATTCTTCTATGGAAATTGCAATTTCCAGTATCGAGCCACTTTTACAACAATAATCTATATATAATTATATATATGTAGCCGATATTCATATGTTATAACACCAAATGGCTCATAGGTGGCATGCACGTCAGCGGCTTTTAGTGAATGTCTCCTATGACCATAATATAACCAGTTTTCCTTGATTATTTTTGTTTATGTAAATTGTAAGTTTATGGTCAAATAAATATTCTCTGTCAGTCTGTCCGTCTGTCTGTCTGTATATAAGCGAATAACCTCGAATTTGTGTGTCAAGAGACGCTGCCATTTGGGCCTCGATCGTGCTGTGGCCTACCTCATTCTTTCCATCTTCTCCAGTTCTAATTAACTGTCACCATTACATGCACACTTTTTCTTCTTTTTCCTCCAACTTTTCGCTGAAGTGAGCACATGCTTGCTACCAATATGGCCGCAGTAACTTTCAGAAAGAGGCTGAATGGATTAAGGTCCTGTGGCACCATATAAACCATGCCTGTTGGTCACATGACCACCCCTAACAACCATATGCTTACAAGATTAGGTTCCTTAGCAACCACTCACACCATTGTCGCCAGGGCCCTTGAATGAAACTCAGAACGAGGCTTAATTGCAGGTTACATGACCTGACAGTGTGAGTGACCTTTTTTAACTCGGATTGAACAGGGAGACAAAATGCAGGAGCAGTGGCGACAGTTTGCTTATTGATTTTGGTTGATGTTGACAAATTCAAGTGCACGTATTGCACAGGCTCAGAATCAACCAATCTAAAAACAGCGATACATACAAATAAAGTGAGTTTTTTGTTTGGGGCCGTTAGTTAATAATATATCAATATATATGCTAAATTATTATTTCATAAAGTGATATTTGCTATGAGTTATAAGTATCATATTTGAAAGACAGAGACCACTTGGCAGATGTAGATTTAACCAATAACAAATTCTGCGATTGTCACAATAGTATATTTTCACTGAAGTTTATTTACATCTCCACAAGGCTGCTATGACAAAATACTGCAATTCTATTGGCTGAAAAATTCCCCGCTCTTCATTGTGATTGGCTGAAGGAAAATGCATCCTAGCAGCATTATTTTAGTGCATTTTAACGTATATTTGACATCTTATCATTCAGTTGATTTTTGTAATCTTCCGAGAATTTTGAAGTTAAATTTATTGAATAAGTTAGTTATGATCTTCCATGTCTCGAAAGATGAGTCTGAGATGAGTCAATACAGTGGAAACTTGCTATGAAGACCACTTCAGGTACAACTACTGATCTTACTAGCCAGGTAGTCTATATATGAGCTACATGAGAAAAATACAATGAAACGAATACACGAATACAATTAGATTAAAAAATGGGTAATCCTAATGGTAAGGTGATCTTAATCAGGGTTGGGTTCAAATGCGACTAAACGTATTTAAAAGCAATTTTTTTTTGTATTTTATCAAATGCAAGACCAGATGCAAATGCCTTATTTCAGAAATGCTTTTAAATATTTTTAATATTCTAATGGAGGCATTAATGCTTTATAAATAGGAAGAAATATTTCCGGTGTGGTTACGTGTGTTGTTCGCCTAGTGACTGCCAAACGACTATTTAGCCTAAGCTGTTATTATAGCCACATGTTATGATAATATTAGCTTTGTGTGAATGTTAACACCAAGATCTTTTTCTAATTGAATTGTGCCACACTACATTTATGTGAACATTATTTAGGTTATTGTTTTTGATAGTGAAGTACTTTACATTTAGTAGCATTACAGGTGTAATTGCCATTTTTGTGACCAAGCATACAGGCTGTCTAGATCTTTTTGTTACAATTCATTGTCCTGAGCAGTTTGGACCACACAAAACTTTTGTATCATCAGCGAATATTTTAACATAAGATAAGACTACATCAGGGAAATCATTAATAAAAATTATGAAAATAATTGGCCTCAACACATTACCCTGAGGAATACCTGAAGTTACCGGTTTAGATGCATACATTTTATCTTTAATTACTGATTGTACATCAGTCAACCACCCAATTGTTTACCCCCAATACACATCCCAGTAAACCTCAAGAAGTAAAATTATCAATATTTTTTGTCCATATTTCCATTATCTCAAGTAACTGGGTACAGCAAGATTTGCCTCCTCTGAAGCCATGTGAGATTATATTATTATTTTCAAGATGAGCCATTGCATCCTTCCGAATTATCCTTTCTAATATCTTACAACATCCGGAAGTGAGACTGACCGGTCTATAATTCCAAGGATGATGTTTACTACCACTTTTGAACAGAGGCTTGATGAAGGCTTCCTTTCATTGAGGTGGGAGTCTTTCCTCAACAAGACTTTTCTCAAATATTATTTAAAGAGGAGTACTTAAGATATCTCTTAATTCATATGATACCCTCGCATGAATACTACCAGGGCCAGCTGCCTTAGATATATTCAATTTATCAAGTTGTTTAAGAACCGCTTCCTGTGTTAGAAAACAGCGATTAATTTTGTAATCCCCAGGCATATTATCGGGCGTTGGGATTGAGGACAAATACTGATAAGTACATACACAAAAATAAACATTAAAAAAGGTTTGTCTTTTCCTGATCTATGGTCACTGAAGTACCATCTCCATTAACCAAAGCAGAAATTCTTCAGGTTACTTTTCATATTGTTTGCAAGAAACTTCTAAAATAAAGATTTATTCTATGTTAGTGTTATTTCTAACCACTGTGAATTCATTCCAGGTGGTCTCATTCTTATTCAACAATGATTTTAAATTACATAGTGCAGTGATCCCCCTTTTCCTCTAATGGTGGGCCAAAATAAAGATTGTCAAGTCTGTAATAATCCAGTCTAACAATTATGTTCTGTGTCTAAATCTGGTGGATTTAGGAGCAAGTTGAATTGAGAAATGAATGTTTAGCTCATTGTAAATCGAAGATGATAAGTAATTCTAGGAGCTTGACATTATTTTCCATTGGGCTATTAGGACTATGGTATATGCATCTTACCAGAATATTATAATTTCTTCAACAAGTGGTATTCACTCACACTGAGTTGTGTCCAGACAGCTGGACGGCGCCTGTGCACTCCTCTCCCTGCCAAGTTATGATGAAAGATGTATCCCACACAGTCTAGTGGCATCAAAATAAGATTTTTTGCTTTTAGGTAACGTTTCTGTTATGCATACAGTGTCAGCGGAACTATCCTCAGGTATGGATAATAGTTCGGCCATTTCGTTGGAAAGTGAATCCGCATTAATATAGAAAATTTGCAGTTTCCTGTTAGTAATATCCTTTTTGTTCACAAGATGTGCTGAGACTTTAAAAAGGTTTTTGGGACGTTTATAATATTATATTCGCCAGGGTAACCACAAACTCTGTGTTGCTGAACTCTGGGTTTTTCGATTTGGCCTCCTGTATCTTGTCATATAATTCTTGTCTTTGAAGTTCGTTCAGGTCATGCCTGATGACCTTGAGAGGGAATCTAACTTTTATTGGGCAAAATTTTCCTTTTTGATATTTATCTTTATCGATTTTTACCTCTCCAAATACATTATTGTTTAAATATTTCCAATTATATCACATATTTATTAGTATATTAATTAATTAATTTATCATATTACATGCATTATTATATTACTTTCCTTAATTATATAGCATCATTGTTTCAATGTTTATTCACAATATCACTTTATTTGTAAGAAAACATATTGAAAGACATTAACTTTGACATATCAATTTATTTTTGTAATATGAACTGAATCATAGTGGTAATAAATTCAATTGAATTGAATTGAATTGATGAGTGATGCTTGAGGCTAAATCGTCACAGCCTTAATTATGAAGTACTTCTTTTACCAAATCCTCACCATCCTTTTTCTTAATTATTGTGCTTTTCCAGAACCCTGTAAATTACTACCCCCCCCCCCCGTCTCTCATGTGCATTTTTTTATCGTTCTATGATATTTCCACCAACGCTTGCTTTACATCTTTAACCGTGACAGCATTGTGAGGATTCATCTTTCTTACACCATCTGACCATTTGGTGTTCAAGCTGTCCTCTGCTGACTCTACTTTGTTTGTGACTCTATCCTTTACTGATGCCAGTCTCTGCTGGATGTAAAGTATCTCCTCTGACAGAGCCTTCTGACTGTTTTCAGTTCATTCACCCAAGCATCAATAGAATCCGAGTTGGGTGCACTATGAATTTTTGTTGGTTCCGTTTTTGGCGTTGCAACTCTTGTCCGAGGTGTTGCGTATGCTTATTTCGACGATTCAAGATGTTGGATTGTCTGAGAGGCCGTAAAATCAATTTATTTTTTGTTGGCGAAGACGGTCGACGATCATTCTTGTCTAAATACTTGCCAAATAAAAAAAAGATCATTTTCGGAAATAGTGTAAACCGTGACCCATCGCTACCTAAAAACCAGGTAAACTAATCATAGTGGGGTGATAACTCTCTTTGCTGACAAACAAAAGGTAACTTTAGTACACCAGATTTGGAGACAGATACATACTTTTGCATTTGCAGAGCCAAATTAAGTCATTCCTAGCACCCATTGCCCTGAAACAATTTTCATATATATACCCTGTCACGTAGGTGTCACGCTTGTAACGACAAATACCACATTAATGACTGTTTTTTTTGGCTTCATCAAAGTAAACTTTACAACTTTGGTTGGCACATATCCAAATTTCTACATCGTCATGGACGCCATATTTGGAAATCGTGTAACACAGCTAAAAGAGCTATCAAAAGTTTGACGAACTCCAAAAAGTGCAAAAAAGGTCAAAAACAGGTTAGAAATGACAGAGAAAGATATTTTTTATCATAGTGCAACCAGTAAAACAATCACCAGTTTAGATCGTAAAATTTGTCACCGAAGTGAAAATTGTCGGAGCTGTCAAAGTGTATGCGCAAGCATAAAATAAACGGTAAACAATAAAATTAATAGTAAAAAAAATATAATGCATAATTTAAAATGAGATAAGATAAAAGATATTAGATAAGAGATTCAAAAATGCTACCCACTTAAGATATGTCATCAGTAATAGTCTGATAGATTATCAAATAGGTAACACAAGACACCATGCATGGGGTAAATGTCTCAGATATTTTGAGTACACATTATATCAGCCAGCTTTAAAATTTTATAATTAACTTTATGAAATGTAATATTGTTTAATATTTGATAGTCCATTTATACATTGGTTCAAATTTAATGTTATTTAATGTTTTTATTTTTATTTATTTTTTAATTATTATATTAGCGCCTAATGAAATTATGTGGTTTAGGTCACTTGTAAGCCCGAGTGGGCTGGGGAGTTACAATTTTCATACCTGTTGTTTTTGTGTTTAATGTTAATAACTCTATGTGACTAAAATAAAAGAATTTCAAATCAAAATCAAAGTGTTTCAATGCACACTTTAATAGCAGATAATAATATTTGACATTTTTAAATTCAACAGTGGTGGTAGTAATGGTGAGTTGGTCTTAATGGTGAGGTGGTCTTAATGGTGAGGTGGTCTTGATGGTGAGGTGGTCTTAATGGTGAGTTGGTCTTAAAGATTGGCTACAATATATCAGCAAGGTCTAAAACGTAGCTTATGTGCAACATTTTAGCTAATATACAAAGTAAAATTGATCATCCTTTGGCCGGCTTAGATTTTTTTGAGACTCACATTAAAATGGTTTTATATAGGTGTGAAGAACAACGATATATTATAACCTAGTAGCATCCTAGAAATAACAAAACTATGACCTTGAATGCAAATTAGGCTGATCCAGGCAGTTGTGTCATGGCATGTGGTTTTCAATGACACTTCAGTTGCTTTATACTTTGGTTCAGGAACTCAAGTTTTAAGCTTGAGAGACAACGGAAATGAGTATTTCAAGCTAGTGCTTGCAGGACGTCATTGGCCATGGCTAAATAAACTCAAATTAAGCCACTCCAATTTTGGGGTATATTGATGCAGTCCACATAAAGTATGTGCTCAGATATGTTTATTTATTTTTTTATTCAAATATTTTTTACATGGGTTGCATCATCAGCACAGCTGTTTTGCAGATATCCAATGTTCATTAGAGTACATGGTCAATTGTGCCACGTGCTTTTTCCATGAGAAGGATAAACGCATGGAAAACGCGTGGTTTTTAGCTAATTATAATGAGGCGAAAACCATGCATTTTCCAATGCGCTTATCAAAATGCATGGAAAACAAATAATTGCAAAATCATAGCAGACTTTTGAATGCTGTACATCAGCATTGCGATACTGCATAGTTCCATATGAATACTATAAGTAAAATTGTATTTTATTTTTTATTTAAGTAAGCAAGTACAATTTTATTTAAGCTCGTTAAAAGTACAGTTAACAATCAACAAAACAGCAAGCGCTTGTCACCGAAATGAGCATAAATAATGAAATATGAGTAAGATATGAAAGTATATACAAATGAGAGATGAGATGGTTACAAGTCAAGAAGAGTACATAAAAAGCAACATCCACAACTACATTTAAAATCATATGACTTAAGCATTTAAAACTGTTAAAATCATCAACTTTAAAACCTCCTGGTAAATTATTCCACAATTTAGCACCAATGTATTTAAATAGGTTATAACCATAAGTTATATTTTTGTAATTAATTCGGACAAGTTTTCTAGTATCGATCATATTATTTACGTATATTTTGAAAGTAACTGCTAATTATTAGCACGACACCGTTCGGAAATATTGATTAATGCTTGCAAGTACTGGTTTTCTTTTATGAAAACACTCACACCGTTTGCTGTAGCTTTAAATAATCAAATTACTGTAGTTTCAGTTGAATTAACTCTCTAATACATAAGAGACTCTAGTTAAAATGAACTCTCTAATGCTTTAGTCTCATTGCCTCAATATAATGATGAGTAAACACCGTGATAATTATGCCCAATGATGTGTAACTATCAAAAACGACCTTGACAACCATGGATTGGCTTAACGTTGAAATATATTAGCCAAGTCAACAAAATGGTATATCCAATTTAATTGACGCAGATGACTGATGGGGTAATTTTGATAAATAAGTCACAGACGTTTTTGTTTTGAAATGGATGGGTGACCCCCACACTGCCCAGCTAACTGCAGGCCAGTGCAGAGGCAAATGAAGTAAAAATATAGTGGGGGCGCAGGCGTGCTTTTTGAGTTTGCCCACTTCATTTCTTTCTCAGGCCCAGATCTCGCTTAATATTTGGTATATTTTCGATCGAAAAAATGCAATACAAATCAAAGAAAATACTCTATGAGATGGGTTTATTTCATCATGGATAAAACCGATGGTCTGGGGGGTTAATTTAGCAAAAATGTATGCTTACTACCCGCAAGGAACTTTAGTAAAAAATCATGATTTTGAACAATTAATAATAAATATTTTACCTCTTTACCTTTAAATATTTGTTTGGAGCTTAAGCTCATTAAAAAGAGCACTGAAAACCAAGGAGGTACCCCAAATTTCATATAGCTCTGTCCCCCATGTAACCATTTTCATGTAAGAGACCCTACTAAATAAAAGTAGAATCAGCAATGAGGATTTTATGGCACAAACCGTTTTGTCCAAAGATAATTATATGCTATTTTCACCACTGTATTTTGTAATCAATGTGTCAGTGAACTTATCTTTTTTATGTTCATGGTGCACCAGCAAGACTGCAACAAGTGCAGTCTAGTTCGATACCATTTGGAACAATTTTCTTTCAACGCCGCCATCATTGTAAATTCCAAATCACCCCTGAGGAAATGATGCATTGTTTAAAGCAATTATAGAAAATCATTGACTGCGCACTATGTAGTTATCTTTGTTTGCAATTAAATTGACTTTGTCGTTCCTTGGAGCAAGGTAAACTGTTCACGATGTCACAGATAGACAGATAGGCAGAGAGATAGATATATAGATAGATAGTCAGATAGATGTATATATATATATATATATATAGATAGATCAATAGATAGATAGTTAGATATTTAGATTGATATAGATATGTTTTTATATAGATAGATACACAGATAGTTAGATAGATAGTTAGATAGATAGTTAGCTAGATAGATAGACAGATATATAGACAGATAGATAGTTAGACAGATATATAGACAGATAGATAGTTAGACAGATATATATATATATATATATATATATATAGATATAGAGATAGATAGATAGATAGATAGGTAAATAAGTAGATAGACAGATAGATAGACAGATAAATAGACAGACAGACAGATAGATGGAGAGGCAGACAGATAGATAGATAGATGGATAGACAGATAGAGAGTTAGATAGTTAGACTGATAGATAGATAGAGAAATAGACTAAATTTTCCACTGTGTCACATTACTATACCAATAGCACTTTACAGTCAAGACACAAAATATGCATCAAAGATCTTAATAGTGAAGTTTCGCTATGTAATATATAACTTCAGATTTTCAGCTTCCATTAAAAAAGCGAAATTGATGACATCATTGACATCAATACATATTGATGTTCATCCATTTCATTTATACACAAAATATTTCTTCACATGTAAAGGGTCAAATTTTAATTGAGTTTCTTTTTCGCATTCTGTTTTAATTGCTGTTTTTCAAGCAATTACAACTGCATGACTAATTAATAAGGCTAAACTATAGAAATAACTGCGATCTACCAACGCAATGAGATCTACAATGAATTCCAGTCCCTCAATAACAATGTCAAATACAAATGTTAGCTCACCACTTGCACCACATGATGATGAGACTGTGTTGGCTCAGCATTTTAGCAACTTCTTTAAAGACAAAATTGACAAAATTCGGACAAAGAAGAGAGATCGAAACCAAATGAATATGTAATTGCAAATTCGACTGATATTGTTAATTTATCACTCAGTCTTGGTGAAGTTCCTAAACAGTTGAAGCATGCAATAATTAGGCCACTCCTGAAAAAAAAAACTTAACCTTGAACTAGTCAACAAGAACCACGTACAGGCCATTATCAAACTTAACATTTCTAGGCAAAGCTCTAGATGCATGTGTTATTAAGCAATATCTTGAACATCTGACCACTAACAACCTGCGTTATGATAAACAGTCCTCATACAAGAAATTTCACATCACTGAAACACTCTTACTCAACGTCAACCACAGCATTATGACCAGCTTAGACAAAGGTGAAGTAGCCATGCTTGTCATTCTCGACTTATTAGCCGCCCTATGATACAATTGACCATGACAGAACATTAAGTGAAAAGTATGGCATCAAAGGCACAGCTGCAAAATGGTTCACTTTATACTTGTCAAACAGAAACCAATCAGTTGTGATTAATGGAAAAGAATCATCTAAAAAAACTGCTGAAGTATGGTGTGCCACAAGGGTCCAAACTAGGTCCAATATTGTTCATATCTTATATTGCTCCTTCATTACAGGTGACCGATCTGAGTCCCAGAGGTTTTATTGTTTAACTTTTAAATTGATACTCATAATGGCCTCATTTTTAAGAAAGCGGAATGTGAAAATATAAAAAAGGTAAGGAATATGGTTTAAATATTCATAAATCAAAATCTAGCGGTCTGATGCAATTTTCTTATGTCAACGCATCTCTTTGCTGCAGCAAGCCAGAGCTTTTTAGGTTATTGATCCTCCATTAGTTCCGTTCATTTCGACTTAATTCGTTATTAGTTGGCCATGTGGTGTCTGTTGAATAACAACCGTCAAGTGAGTAAATGTTGGGTCAATCCATGTGAATTCACCGAAAACTCCCCTGGTCACCATCTCAAAACTTTTTAAAAAAATTACCTTTGTACAGCAATTTGAAATGTTATTGGTTTTTTTGCGGAAAAGCCAAACGGCATGAATTTCCAGGTTAAGACGTCCTGATCTCTCTTACTTTTCATAATGTAGACATGAAATGTTTTACCTAGAGTAAAGAAGTTGTATTGAATCCATGTATGCTGTTACATCAGGGCTATTGGTGATATTTCTCAGGCTGTAATGCTCTGAAAAAGGGTGAAAATGGGAAATGTTGCAAAACGTGACTTTTTTTCCAGGGCTGTGTGGAATCTTTGCAAGAATAAGAGCTCATATTTATTTCTTGCTTCTTATCGTTCACCTGCATACATATAAATGGCCAAAACCACCTTATTTGCAAAAAGATGGAAGCCAGAGTAGTTTTAAAAAGACAAATAATATACAATTGTGAAAAAAGCCCTTTATTCTAATGTAATTTTGACAAACAAGAGAGTTCACCATCACTTCCATATTTTTTTCCCAATATCACACACATCTAGTTCGTCCTTCATCGCCTCAGGTTCAAATATCATTGTGGTGGTCAGATTCCTTCATATTTTTATGAATTTTTCAAAAATCGATCTTTATGTATTAAAAAAATGATAGTCTTTTGCGGTTTCTCAATATTTGCATAAAGATTTGAACAGTTAAATTTATCTATTTCATGCCATTTGGCTTTTCCGCAAAAAATTAAGAAAATTTCAAATTGCTGTATCTTCCAAACCATTGACACTGGAGACCTGACATTTTGGATTTTTCCATTAGTTATATAGTCCTACAACTGGTATTTTTTGCAGAATTTTTTGAGATGGTGCCCTGGGAAGTTTGTCTGAATTCATATGGATTGACCTTGTTTTCAAAATCAAAAATATTCCACCAGGAGTGCTGTTTGGTTTTTACTTCTAAAATATTCCACCGGGAGTGCTGTTTCGTTTTTACTTCTAAGATATTCCACCAGGAGTGCCGTTTGGTTTTTACTTCTAAAATATTCCACCAAGAGTGCTGTTTGGTTTTTACTTCTAAAATATTCCACCAGGAGTGCGGTTTGGTTTTTACTTCTAAATAAATACTCTATAATAAATGCCCGACTGTATTTTAAAAATGATGCTATAGCAGTTGATGATCCCTTCCAATTTGGCTTAACACCATCGCGTAGGACAACTGATTGTGTCTTTGTATTAGATACTGTAATAAGGTACCAGCAATTTCATAGAAAACCTGTCTTTCTTTGTTTTGTTGACTTCAGCAAGGCTTTTGATTACATACATCGAAATGCTTTATATTTTAAACTACAGAAACAGAAAATGGGTAGGAAAATGCTTAATATAATAATGAGTATGTTTGACAAGGCCAAAGCTAGAGTATATTTAGATGGTAGACTAGCAGTATATATTTGTCTGTTTTTTTATTTGTATTATTAGTATTTTTTACTAGTCACAACCGGGACCAATTTGCTGTAAAATACATAGTTACAACTTTTAATATAGACTGTTAGCTTAACACTTTTAGTATTATTTTCTTATTACTGTAAAAGTACTGTGTTATTGTATGTTATTATTGTATGTTATTTGTATGTTTGACCCATGTATCAATTATGATAATATCATGTCAATAAAATTATATATATCTAAAATATTCCACCAGGTGTGCCGTTTGGTTTACTATATTCTGCAGTCCAAAACCAACAAGACACAGTTTAAGTAAAAAATATCAAAATATTTCCCAATCAACCTTTTATTGTTTCACCTATACAGCAAAAATAAGTTATTTCACTGCTTGTCTGCTTGATGTTATGCAACACAATGAAAAGTGGTAAAATTTGTTTGGAACCCCATATGAATCCTTTTACTTAGTTCATCCAGGTGGCGCTCTGTTTCTACAGTGCCAAATCAGCCCCTGGTGTTTAAAAATCTGATCTAGAATAGTTCCCAAATTCGACACTGAACAGATAAATTCTCATTGGATATTGGCTTAACGGTTATATTTGACTAATTAAACCGATTTAGCGTGAATTATTGGTGGTAACCAAATTTCAAAGTGCAGAGCTACCAATTTCGAAGAGCATCCCACACTTCACCTATGATAACCCCGATCAAATTGATAGTGAGACTTGTCTCATATTATTTATGATGATAGAATAGTAAGAAGCAATTTTCTTCAATTTTTTTCCAGCTATCAGTTGTACATTAAAATATATAAGTAAATGTTTTGGCACTCTTCAATCATTTGCCTCTACTGACTGACTGCCTATACCTGTGGAACCTTTTTGGAAATTATTCTTTCTTTGTGGCCACGTGTGGTATCCAACAGCATGGATTAACTATTTTCTATGACCAGTTAATGAGTCTTAAATAATTTTAGCTCTTGAAATGACATTTGGAAAATACTCAATATTTGGCTCACATTGGGTACTGAGGTGTAATCATTTTTGTAGCATGCAGTACGTCAGCATTTCAGTGTTATCTGTTACCATTTACTCGGATAGCATCTGACATCGTTTTGATGTAGGCCCTATGTGGGCGACGCCGGGCCAATATGGGGCCGACATGGCATGTTCTAAATCAGAATCAGAATAGGTGAACCGCAGTATTCAGGTTGAATGTTGTCACGGCTAGTAAGCTTGTAGCTAAAAAAGAAAGTAAAAACTCAAAGGAAAATAACGTGCAAGAGGTGCAGTTAAAACCAGTGACTAAAAACAAGCAACCACACTAGAAGGGGAGGCATATTGAGGACAGTTTGCCCTTAAATGCTATCTCCTGTTATCAGGGTAATTCCTAATAAGTAGTATAAACATCAGTTATACCCCATTGTTTTCCTATTGTTCTGAGTGGGCAGTAACCAACGAAAACGTTTAACTACCTTCTGTTTAAAACAATACAATCAAACAAATTAGTAAATATGGCTGATGGAATATAAGTTAGTTATATCCCTTTGGCATCGGGATATAACCAACAAAAATGTTAGTAGACTCCCGGGCAGGGTTATCGATTCAGGGGTGATGTGGGGGATATATACCCCCACATTTTTGGGAAGGGTTAATCAATGCAATTATCCCTCCTGAAATTCACAAAAATTAGCCTTTTCAACACTTATTTGTTTAGGAACATTTGTGCTTTGTTAATCAGTTTTTAACTTGATATCACATATCAGTTTGACGTCATAGTTTGGCATCAATGATCCATCATTCATTTACCTCTTGGCCAGTCCGTGCATTAACGGCAGCTATTTGTATGCATGAGCAAGGGAAAGTCAGCGTGGGATAGACAAAGTAGGCCTGTATTTGGAATATGATGCCAAAATGACTTGGAAACATATAAATGCTTTATTGAATTGAACTAAAGACAAACACAATTTTCCAGATTATTTCATTCATATAGAAGAAGTCTTCAATAAATATGTTACTAACATTGGGCCCGAAACTTGCCTCTACCATGCCTACCTCTGACCTAGACTAGACAGTGTATCTGTCCACCCTCAATTTACCTAATGCTTTCAACTCCAGTCAGTCCAGTAGAGATAATGTCAGTTATTAACAAAATGAAACCAAAAACTAGCTACGGAATAGATGAAATTAGCCCTAAGCTTGTTGAATAAAATAACTTACTCATTGCCCGACCTCTATCCCACATTGCAAATCTCTCATTCCAAACAGGTTTTTTCCCAAGAGATATGAAAATAGCTATATGACAATAGGAACCTTCAAAATAACAGACCAATTTCCTTGCTTCCCACTTTTTCGAAAAGTATTGAACGACTTTATTACAATATACTTTATAAATATTTGAAACATAATTATCTGTTAACATCTGCTCAGTATGGCTTCCAGAAGAACCTCTCAACAGAATTAGCAATATTGGAACTTCAAAATAGAATAAATTGAAAGTTTATCCAATAATATTCTTCCTGGACCTATCAATTTTAAGGCTTTTCACCCTTGACCACAACAGGTACTGCAGAAGCTTTTTCACTATTGTGTACGGGGTGTGGCCTCAGACTGGTTCAGGGGCTACCTTACAAACAGAATACAATTCACAGAGTTTAGGTCAGCTACCTCCTGTGAACTTCCAATTGGATGTGGTGTGTCTCAGGGTGCGATGTTGGGTCCATTGCTGTTTATTTTATACATCAATGACATTGTTAACACGCCCTCCAATGCAAAACTTGTATTATTTGCTGATGACATCACTTTATTATTAAAACATGAAACTGTTAGTGATGTAGTCAATTTAGCCAACACTGAATTAGAAAAAAATTCAAAATGGTTTGTGTCAAATAAGCTTACACTGAATGTCGACAAAACAAAATTAATCAATAGCATAGAAATACAAAATGTTTCTGAAATAAAATTCCATGGTGTCCTAAATGATGAGCTTCTTAACTGGAAATTTCATACCAAAAATAAAAATTACCGTGTATCAAAGAATCTTGCCATAATACATCGCATTAAAAACTTCATCCCATTAAATACTAGAAAAACATGATATTATGGGCTGGTACATCCACACCTCAGTTATGGAGTTTTGGCTTGGGGCAACACCCATTCTAAAGAGATTCCACACTTAAAAACCTTCCAAAAAAGAGCTGTTAGATTCATTGTCTGAACGAGATACAACTCCCACTGTAAGCCAATATTCTGCTCCTTAAGTATACTCACAATTGATGATTCAGTTAACATGCAATGTTGCAAACTCTATCTGAAAAGCCTTAAGCACACATAACCTGTCTACTTTAGCGAACAATTTAGAAAAGTAAATGACACCCATAATTACCCTACAAGGCAGCAAGATAACTTAAGACCTCCAACTATATCTCGCAATCTACAAAATCAACTCATCAGCTTCAAAGTAGCTAAAGTTTGGAATCATTTGCCTCACTCTCTTAAACCGTACTCTGTAAATTCAATACACACTTTTTTGCAATAGATACCATGATCATCTAGTTAAACAATATCCCGCTAATTGTGAACACAGAAACTCCTATATTTGTCAGTCATAATCTCAACTCATCCAATCACTTTCAAGTCATCACATCATCATTATTACATTTTTGTAAATAAATGCCTATCCATGTTATATAAGTTATAATGACAGCATAATTATTTTTGCTTAATCTTAATTTAATTTTCTTTCTTGTTATTGAAGCACCATTACTGCTAATGCTCAGGTGGTTTCCTGATGGGCTTATATTTACTGTAAGAATAGATTACAAATCATAGTTCACAAAATGTAGATTTCTTACTGTATAATAATTTTTGTACCATTTTCATAAACAAAAAGTATCCATCTATTTATCTATATAACCATTACTTGACGGACAACTGAGATATTGATCAACATGATTGGCAAAATTGTGTTTTAAAATTGTATTCTTTAATTACTGTTCCAGTAATTGTGACATATCAGAATCATAATTAAATAAATCAAAGTCAATTTTATATACATTTGTCAACAAGGCAAGTAGTTCCTTATCAATAAGAGAATAGTATGATGATATTGTGCTATTCTTTTGGGAGTTAGTCCTTGGTCCATACTGGGCAGGTAGGATATTTTGTGTTGAATTTTGACCAGTTTTTTCGAAAAGCGGTTTCAGGTCATTTTGTAAGTTTTCGAACTTAGCTATTAAGTCATAATGAATAATACAGGGGTGACAGAGTTGATAATATGATCTCCAATGCCTTTCTAACACTACTCCTGTGTTCCAACTGTCAATTATGTACCTAACAAACTCCTTGAATTTAACATCGTTGCCGTGGTACCTGACTCCTTTTTTGCGATATTTCTCAGCGATCTTGATACCGTAATTTTGCTGGTAGAAGCGGTCGTAACTTTTCTCCAGTTTATCCCTGAATGCGGATAAGATTCTTGTGAATGGATTTCTGACCACCATGAACTTATAGTAAGTCGAGAACTTATGCGCAATCTGTTCACGTGGCGTGTAAGTCAAATAATCCATTCCAACACTTTGGTAAAACTTCCGATTGTGCGATTTAGTGGCTGGAAGTTCTTCGATATATTGCTTAAACTTATTTCGTTTTTCAGTATCATTCAGTAAACCTAATTTTGACGTCCAATGCTCGTTGACATTTTTAAAATCGGCGGTCACTGCCATCGTTTTGATAACATTAGTACATGCCGCTTTTGGGACGACACAAAATATCAATTTCCGGTTATCATCGACAATGAAATTGTTGAGATCAATCTTCAAGTCGTATTCATTTTCCAATATACCCTCGCTCATATTTCCATAAGTGTCCATACTGCAGAATTCTTTGATATTTTGGCGCCAGATAGGACTGCTCGCTTGTTTAAGTCTAACACCTTTATCTGAAGAAAGAAAATAATGTGAAAACATGATATAAAAACCTATATCTGATTGACGAGAAAAATTTCAACAGAACAAATCTATTCTTAATTGCATAATAAATTAACTTTAATAACTTTTTATATATCATTGCTTTGTTTGAATCAATTTGACATCTTTTCAAATTCATGTTATAGAAAATTGTACTTTTAAATATGCAAATTATTTTGTTGTAACCACAGGCGCCATCCTGCAGGGGCTATCATTAAGACAGAGAAGTTATTCTGTCTTGACATGTATAGCAATTAGCCGGACGGCGCCTGTGTTGTAACATTGTACATTAGCTATGCTTTCTCTGGTTGATTACAGGCACAATCCAGCTCATTGATACATCACCCCCCAAACTAGCAGTTTCTGCACTATAGGCATTTTTATATATTGTGATCTATGTGCTTTTACATTCATGTACATTACTATTGACTATGCCTTGTTGTATATACTCCTAATTCAAATGTTGTACTTAAATAAGCATTGTGATAATGAACATTATTAACTGCAGTAATATATGTATTTAGGGTTACTGTATACACGTCTATATATATTATATATATATATATTTAACAAATGTATGTAAACAAAACTTAATGCTCATATTACAGTGCTATTGTTCAGCAACTGGGACCATGGATGTGTAGATAATCTATTGATAATGTATACCTTTATCTTTTATACCATGTATATATTAAATATAGAAATAGTGAATAGAAGTAGACTAGTACATGTTTTTATCTGTAATTTTTGACAAATGTATCGTGTATGATATTACTGTGTCAATAAAGCCATATATGATAGACATGTCTAGATATAATATATTTATTGTCTTAATTCTCTGTCTTGATGATGACCCCTGCTGGAGGGTTAATTAACGAACAAACATAAAGTTAATAAAATACAAGCTTATGACCATCTTTTAAAAAGAACACCTCACAATGAGGTTGCCCACTTTAAGACATTTGCAGAATTTTGTTCCAAGTCAAAGTGTAATATAAGGGATTTAGTTCAAGGAAGCATTGGATTCTATAATTAATCTTATTAATGTTTCATATTGGTGACAATAGTGGATTTTCACGGAAGGTTCTCTGTATTTCCACAAGGTGGCTAAAACAGAATACTGCAATTCTATTGGCTGAAAATTGCATCCTAGCAGCAGTATTTTTAGTGCATTTTAATGTATATTTGACACACTTATCATTTATTTGATGTTTGTTATTTTTCTGAGAATGTTATATTTATGGAATCAGTTAGTTATTACCTACTGTGTCTGAAAAGCAAAATGAGTAATAAGAGGAGAGGAAAGACTTATATCCTGCTGAATTCAGGGCTGTTAAGTGAAGAGAGACTATTCTATACTGTCTGAATGAATTGTTGGTTGACTGTATGGCCTGTGTGTGTGTTTGATAAGGGCTTTACATCCTGTATTTCTGCACCAATTGGGCTAATTAGGACAGGCAGAGACCATGGCAATGAGACGAAGGATGAAACAGCCATCCAACTTAGGCTCGACCGGGAATTGAACCCGTGACCCAGCGGTCGGAAGCCCAGAGCGCTACCTTTGAACTAGGCCCCCGCCCTTGACTGCATGGGCTAAGAGTTTTTAATGAGGCAATAGCAGTAAATTTAGAAAATGTTGAGATGTCTCATAATTTCTCGATAGAGTCTTTTCACTGAGCAGCCCTGAATTCAGCAAGACCTAAGTCTTTCTTTTCCTCTTATTACTCATTTTGCTTTTCAGACATAGTAGATCATAGCTGACTGATTCCATGAATAAAATTTTCTCAGGGAAATAACAGAAATCAGTTGAACGATAAGGTGCCAAATATACATAAAATGCACCAAAAATACTGCTGCTAAGAAGCACTTCAGCCAATCACAGCCAAGGGCGGGAACTTTTTCAACCAATTGCAGTATTCTGTCAAGGCCACCTAGTGGAAATATAGAGAACCTTCTGTGAAAATCCATTATTGGAAAATGTGTTCTTTTTTAACTTGGTGACTGTTTGAAATTGAAACTGGTCTGATTAAAGCTGATTTTAAGTTTAATGTAACTCTGCCTCTAAACGGGACTGGTCTCTTACAATCAAGAAAATATACTATATACCATACTAGTACAGCAGTGAGGTCTTAAACTAATAGTGCGGTGTTCTTAAAATATAGTGAGGTTGTATGTTTTCTGATGAACATTTCGTGTCTTCAACAAATTCACAACTTACCACATGAAGAAAAATAATATTGAGATATCAAAAGGTACATTGCAAAAAGTAGAATAAGCAATTTGAATTCAGTCCTTGCCCTTCTCATTATTTTGGTCTGAAATAAAGAAAGATAGGACAGATAAATACACTTAGTCACAATAGAATATAATAGAATAGAATAGAATAGAATAGAATTATTGATTGGACACTAATCAATATATTTTTTATTCCAGAGATTGACATCGAAAATGCAGGTGAATAGAATATAATAGAATATAATAGCCATTTGATGCCTCTATGTAACAACAAGTAACAAGGAAAGAAAATTGCACTGAATCTCAAACTAAAGTGTAAAAGCATACATATACACCATTTGAAACATCAAACATTTAATAAGATGTTGAAATAAGGCATTTTGATATTGCTTCGTATATGCTTAAAAAAATAATTTATGATCAAACTCACAAACTGAACAATTAGATATGAACATAATAATGTCAAAGACTGCAATATTGAAATAAAATGTGCATAGAGAAAGATTGGTTCAGCTAAGTTTATTGCATTCGTATCATTGCAGAATCATTCAAACATGCATATTTGACTCAATTATTTCAAAATATAAGTAGTAAACAATATAACACAAATTTCACAGGTGCTCTTACCTTCAAATCTATGATATTCATAGTCCTAGAGATATGTTGCTAGTGTCTGACACTGCATGGGTCACTAATAACATATGTTATATATGTAAGCTCAAATTTCTGTTATTAATATTGCCTAGCAACAGTGCACATGTTCTGAGCACTTAACCACCTTGTAAATTGTAATTCCAGTCTGAGTAGCTTAAGCAGCGTTCATGTTTATTAAGTCTAAGATTAATTAATGTCAAGATGAAACATGTCCTTGTTTATTTAAATGCCTGCTAGTCAATCAGTCAATTAGTCGGTCAATCAGTCAGTCAGCCAGTCAGTCAGCCAGTCAGTCATTCAGTCAGTCAGCCAGTCAGTCAACCAGTCAGCCAGCCAGTCAGTTAGTAGAGTAAAATAGCCGATAAGATAAGATCAGAAAAGATATTTAGATTTAATCGAAACTTAGCAATTATTTCTTAAGTGATCGCATAGTAACATAATCATTAGAAAACTGTACTTCTAATTCACAATAATTGGTGCGTATTTTGGGAAGATATTGTTCATGACAATATGGATTTGTTAACCAGCATTAAATTAATTTCAAACGGAATTTACTGCATACTTACTTACACTGATGAGGCTCATAATCAGTGATCAATGACTCGAAATATTGATTGGATAATACTTCCCGTAGACAATAGGCTACACAGTGGACAAGCCAACCAGAACTGGATTAAAATTGATTTCACCTATTAAGTTTAAAATATTCAATTATATTGAATAGGCTAAAGTATATTTCTTAAGAAGTAAATGTCAAGCGTTGTATAGTTGTTGTTCATAACTGCTGTGAATTTCAAACCTGCTTTATTGAGTCTTGACCCAAGTTAAATTTTCTTAAAAATATAATAATTGTTTTTTTTTTAAATTAAGTCAATTAATTAGAGCAATGCTTTTGGTCTTTAAAGTGAAAAGCTGTCATTATATGCTGTGAATTTCAATTAATTTTACCTACAATAATAGCCTTCTGTATTAATTTGAATTTAATCAAAAGTTTGTAAAAAAAAAAAAAAACATTTGGCTACAAATACAATTACAGTTCATTGGACAAGATTTGTGTGTGTCTAAGTCTTTGACAGAAGTGTCTGACAAATGTGAAAAGCTAATAATCAACAGTGAATTTCCATTGGACAAGATTTATGTGTGTCTAAGTCTTTGACAGAAGTGTCTGACAAATATGAAAAGCTACTAATAATCAGCTGTGAATTGCCTACCAAAACAAAAAATATATATATTGGGTGTGTGAAGTGTTTGCAAATTGTGAAAAGCTGTCAATAAATCAGTTGTGAATATTAAAATTTGATTCATCTACTTGGCAATAATAATACCAGTTGATACCTCATTCATTGGTGTTAATCACATTGGATTGTTGTGTAAAGGAAACTTAACAATTTGTAATAAAACAATTTTTTTTTTGGCTGATATCAGTTTAACTTCAAGTCACCACAGTAGTGTCTGACAACTTATTGCAAGTGAAAAACTGTTCATAAATCAGTTGTGACTTTTAAACTTGCTTCAAGTAATTAGCAATTAATATAAATACCAGTATCACTCTGTTAAATTGGTGTGAAGATTATTACTGGTATATTTTAAAGGAAAAGTATTTTAATTCCTTGAAAAATATTCATACTTTTTTGCAAATATCAATACCAGTAAAATAATTGTTACTCTATTAATTTATTGGTGTCAACGTTATAAGTATATTGTAAAGGAAAAAGTTTCAAATTCCTTTCAAAAATTTGTTAACACTGATATAACTTATTACAACTTCATAAATTAGTTGTCAATTTTCAAAACTGGGCTCAAGTAATTAATAAAATTACCATTAAATTAAGAACAAATTGTTCACTATAACTCTGTTACTTAATTAGTTGGTGTAAAGATTATTAGTATATTGTAAAGGAAATTATTCAAATTCCTTGCACAAAATTATTCACACTTTCTGCAAAAACTAAACAAAATAAAATATATATTTTGCTGTATCACATTTACTTGTTTTGTACTCTTCTATTCATAAGGTCCAAAAACTATCAATAAATCAATCAGCACAGGATCAAACTTAACTGAAAAGAATATACAAAGATTAATTTGACTGATTTTTAACAAATTACTCTTGTTTGCTAGTCTAGTTTTGTTAGTCTAGTTTTGCTGGTCTAGTGTGAGACCAGTCATTTGATAAGTTGCTCTTTGAAAAATAAAGTCAACATGTTGTCCACTATGATGTACACCAGTGGTAACAAAGCTGCCATACATGGCGAAGAGTTTCTTATTACAAATGTTCCTGGCGATGGTAGCTGTTCTTTTCATTGTCTGAGTTTGGCATTGCATGGTGATTTGAGTCAGTCTGCCAGACTAAGAAGTGATATCTGCAACAACATAGCAGAAAATTGGACTCCATGAAGCCGAACATGAGCGACTTATAAATGCAATAAATGACAGTTCACAACAACCAAAACTTAGGACATATAATCTATTTAGAACTGATTGTAGAATAGAACCTTATCTTGAATTGCAACAAATTCGCAAAGTGTTAACTAAAATAGCTAGATTTAGGACAAGTTCACATAGCCTGAAGATTGAAACAGGTCGACACCATAAACCAATAATTCCCGCACCAAATAGAATATGTGAAAAGTGTATGTTAAACTTTGTAGAAGATGAAATTCACTGTTTGATAGTCTGTCCTGGTAATGAGCAACACCGTGTTAACCTTTTTTTGAATGCAACTAAATTTATTAACAACTTCATGTCTCTAAATGATATAACTAAGTTTACAGCAATAATGACAAACAAGGAACCTGAGTTATTAAATAGTTTAGGAAAGTTTCTCCTTCAAGCCGATGTGTAGAGAAAACCATCTCCTGTATCCACACAGTTATTAATTTAGTTTATTAGTTTATTAGTTATGATGTTCTTGTCATGTTTTGGACTTAAGAGTGAAATGTTTTTATTAGCGGCTTGTATTTTTTTTATTGTGTATGTGGATTTTAAACACGTATTAATAGTTAACTTGGTGTCTGGAACCTTGATTATTGAAATTTTATTGCTTTCTGTATTTACATTAATGTCTCTTTCATGTTATCTTTTAACTGAATGACATATGTATCAC
This sequence comes from Alitta virens, assembly GCA_932294295.1. Lineage (NCBI taxonomy): Eukaryota > Metazoa > Annelida > Polychaeta > Phyllodocida > Nereididae > Alitta > Alitta virens. Next base: position 6,473,364 of record OW028585.1, on the reverse strand, counting down.
TTATGATATTTTACATGTCAATAAAATCTATATATATATTTAAATTTGTTGTTCATAACATGATCATGAGAAAGAAAAGTATTGAAAGAGGTCTATTTATTTTTAACCAAAAGCTGGAAGACCCTCACCTCACTGTCGCTGATCTTAAAGAACGACTACAGAGAGGTGATATGTCAATTGCCCATAAAATATCTTACTTTAGTGCCTCATTACGTGGCACATCTCAGTACTGGGGTAAAAGGGTTAGGGAACTTCGAGGACTCATTGAGTACAAAATAAATAAAGGTGATGGCCTGCCATCTTATTTCTCCACAGGTAGCTGTGCTCAAGTTCCATTTCAAGCCATTACGAAGGCTACTCTCTATATATCTCAAAGAAACATGTAAACAAAACAAAGATTTTAATGATAAAAGTCAATTGTTCAAAGCTGTTCAAGAAAATTCTCACATAGTAGCCCAATATTTTGACCTACGCACCAAATGCTACTTTGACAATGTTATGAAGCCATTGTTCGGGGTTGACACTTACTGGTATCGGCAATAATTTGCAAAATCCAGGGGGATGGTCCATTGGCACGGACTTTGTTGGCATCAAGACAAAGAGCCTCATAACTTGCTATTCAGAGCTGTTCAAGAAGGCTTGTCAGATAGACAATGTGCTCAAAAGCTTGCTGAATGGGCATCGTCAGAATTAGGTATGTCTGCTGAACACCCTGCAGGACTTGATGAATTTGGCAACTCCAGGAAAGATCTATGGCCACCACCTGAGGGTACAGCCCCACCTCCTCCTGAGGAAAAGAATCCACTAGTGAAACTCCTCATGGATGTAAGCCACTCACAGGGAAGTTTGTTAGAAGACTACCTACTATTATCCAATAGATTGAACATCCATAGGTGTTCAGACTTCTGCTTGCGATCAACTAAATCCGGTAAAATGTGTCGCATCTATGGCCACCACCTGAGGGTACAGCCCCACCTCCTCCTGAGGAAAAGAATCCACTAGTGAAACTCCTCATGGATGTAAGCCACTCACAGGGAAGTTTGTTAGAAGACTACCTACTATTATCCAATAGATTGAACATCCATAGGTGTTCAGACTTCTGCTTGCGATCAACTAAATCCGGTAAAATGTGTCGCATGGAATTTGGACCACAAAATGGCCCAGGAAAGCCTACGAGACAAATAGCAGCCATAGTCCGTGACAAAAACAAAAGCCTTCGTTTAGAAATGCCAAGAGACCATCCTCGACTGGTGCAAAATTCAAAGTTCCATACTCAGGGCTGGAGGGCTAATGGAGACATCTCCATTATTTTATCGAAAAGTGATCCAGCAAATCCATCTATTGCGGAAATCATTGCTACTGAGAAATATGTTAGTGGTTATGCATGCAAGGGCAACCAACGTACAGGAGCAGTTGAAAATCTCTTTTGCAATATTGTTAATAATACCAATGACAATGAAGCCTCTGCCAAATCAGCTATCATGAAATGCCTTGTTGGTACCGTCAAAAGAGATGTTTCATCAGTCGAAGCTTGCTTTGAAATCTCATCAATTCCACTATTTAGATGTAGTCACGTTTTTCAAAGCGTAAGTTTATCTGGTTCCAGAATTCTTCAGCAACATAACGGAGAGTATGTCTCAAAAACAATGCATTAGATCGTTACCTGCATCGGGATGACAGCAACTCTTGCTCTTTGTATGAGTTCTTGTGTGCTTCTGGAAGAGTACCAGTTATAAATGGCTGTAACATGATACCCACTTTGCCCCTGAATGAGGAGTTCTCTAGAGCAATGTTATTGCTACATTATCCAGGTCGGTATAGAATTACAGATATAAAACCAAATGATGTAACCTGGACTGCAAAAATGACAGAATTTATTAGTTCAGATGACTGTCCCAATTTTGTTAAAGCAGCAGTTGAGTGCGCTAAAGAAAAGCCTGCAGATGACAATGAAATTGATGAATCTGAGTAATTACAACCCAGTGGACAGATTGATCAACCTGACTGGATGGATTTGATTCGGCCTCTACCTAACTTTGATAATCTATCAGAGGAAGATTTTGCTTACGATGATGGATGTCTCAATTATGACTGGACCAAAAGATCATTTGAATACCCTGAGACAGCCCCAACATGGATTGTTTATTGTTTATTGAATTGATTGTTTATTGATTAAAGCTACTCTTCCCAAAGGCTTAATGACATGCCGCTTTAGGGAAGAGTATACAGTTACAAATTTAATGTAATAAAAGGAAATTTGCGTAAGAGTAGAAGATTATGACAAGTAATTTTGATTTGTAGGTCTATTAAATTGGCATGAGTAACAATTTGGAATATTGCAATCATCAATATAAGCCTCAACTGTCTTCTTTTTCACATATAATTTAAAACCGTGGAAGCTATGTGTGTTTATTTTTTCTTTAAAAATACTTGGCATATTGTTAAACGTTTTAGGACAGGTATAGGATATACTGTGTCTGGCAAATTCATGTCTCACAGCGGGTAGCTTTATTTTGTTGATATGTCTAGTTACATATCTGTGGGTTTTATTTTCTAGATTTTTTTTTCATTTCATTAGTGAAGTAATGAGGTAGCAATGAGTTTTCAAATTTAAAGCAAAATTTATAGTCCTGCAGTGCACATAGATCTTTAATTTTTAACATATTTAATTTTCGAAAAAGCTCAGTGGTATGGGCTCTGTAATGGCTCTTTGTGATGATACGCACGGCTCTTTTCTGGAGAGATGGATAGACTAGACAGCTCCCTTCAACAAGACACCGATAAACATTACAAAGCTGAATGAAGGACAGCATTTTGTATTCAATTTAGTCATGAAAACTTGCCTCACTTTCAACCTTTGCATTTAATTGTTGGGGGTACTGCAGGTTCCGGCAAGTCTTTTCTTATTAAGTCTCTGGTAAAAGCAATTCGATTGTTTTTCAATTCAAATGAATCCATTCAGGTCCTATGCCCTACTGGAAACAGTGCGTATTTAATATCAGGCTACACATTACACAGTTTTCTAAAAATTCCAACCACAAACAGAAATAAGGAGATGAAACAACCAGATGGCAACACTGGCATGACACTTCAGAAAAACTGTGACCAACTGAAAGTGTTACTGGTAGATGAAAGATCCATGATAGGGTGTACTACATTGGGTTGGATGGAATTCATGTGCAGACATGGGGTTGAAAATGGTGCCAAATCTGACAAGCCCTGGGGTGGTCCAGCCGCGGTTGTATTCTTTGGTGATGATGTCCAATTACCAACGGTTCTCGATTCACCAGTTTACTTGTGTAAATCACAAACACCTGCAGCAATGCATGGGGTTCTTATTTGGCAAGGCTTCAAGGAGTCTGTTATTCTTGAAAAAAACATACGACAATCTGTTGAAGAAACACAGTTTCGAGATGTTCTTCTCTCCCTTCGAGAATAACAGCTAAACAAAGATCATGCCAAATGGCTGCAGCAATTTCAATGGCACTCATTGACAGCAAGTCAGGGTCCAGATTTCATCAATCGCCTGAACGACCAGGGCTTTTTTGTCTTTCCCACCTATAATCAAGAGTGGCTTTACAACAAAAAGAAATTGTTAGAAACCAACCATCAGGCACCCATAGCAAAACTTGTTTCCATATCAACTGGTCCACATGCTCGGACATGTCCCAGTGATAAAGCAGAGGGACTCCAGCCAGTTTTGTATCTTTGCAGAAATGCCAAAGTTACCCTTACCATGAACCTCTCTGTACCATTTGGTCTATACAATGGAGCCAGTGGTACTGTAGTAGACATCATTTACAATAATGGTAAGCGGCCCCCTGATTCTTTGCCTGATGTAGTCATGGTCATGTTTCTGAAGTACACAGGACCAGCATTTTTAAGCAGTCAACCCCAAATTATTCCCATTGTTCCCATTGACAGACGCCTAGATTGCCCATGCCATTACTGTAAACGGAAACAAATACCATTAAGACTAGGTTGGGCTGGAACTATACATCGCTGCCAAGGTCTCACAATTGGGTCTGGTGAAACCAACAGATATATAATAATTGATCCTGGCACATCATCATTTGAGTCCAGGAGTCCTGGTGCCTTATTTGTGGCTTTGTCAAGGGCAAAATCGGCAGGCAATGAAAACAAAGATCCTGATTTTGCATGGCATCAGAATGTCATAATTAATGAAGGCAGACTATGTCATGTCGTAAAAACACCAACAACTATTGCCCGGGCAAAAGAAATTGACCGCATTTCACATATGCAGAGAGAGACAAAGGAAAAATATCAATATCTCTTGAAAGAAAATGCATACATGAACCTGGTTTTATCACTCGAACAAAACCAATAAAATATTGCTAAGGGGGAGACTGAGGCACATTCAATCACAAATCTTCACAACTATGCCTAGCTACAGATATATATCAATAGTAGAGTATGTCTATGTGGCTTGAATGAAAGGAAATGGTGTCACCTTTATTTACCAACTGTTAAAGGCTTGTTTTACTATAGATTTAATTGTCATAACTTTAACACTTCATTGTTGACACAAAGTAAGCCTTATAA